>KB671425.1:47227-224866 GCA_000349105.1 Anopheles epiroticus | reverse complement strand
GAGGAGCACTAGCGTGAAGGCTTGGAAAGCGAGCAAAAATCCACCATAAAAGGGACCTCTCCCCTTCGCATGCATAGACTCCCGAATTAGGCGAGGAGAACTAGCTCGAAGGCAGAGCAGGACCCTCGGTTGCGGAAGGGATCCAGAGAGGAGCCGGAACCCTTCGCCCGGTTGGAGCCAACCCGTCCGCAACACTTGGAAAGTGGATTAAGGACAAATTGTTGCATTAATATTATTATCATATCGTAGGACTACCGATCAGATCTTCACCATGCGGCAAATCTTGGAGAAGATGGCAGAACAGCAGCTGAAAACGTTCCATCTCTTCATAGATTTCAAGGCCGCATATGGCAGCATAGCCAGGGTAAAACTTTCCGACGCAATTAGCTCTTTTGGAATCCCGGCCAAACTGATCAGGCTATCAAGAATGACCATGACCAACGTCATATGCCAAGTGAAGGTGGATGGAAAACTCTCAGGATCCTTTGCTACCACCAAGGGTCTGCGCCAGGGAGATGGGCTTGCCTGTCTCTTCTTCAACCTGGTGCTAGAGAGGGCCATCCGCGACTCGGAGGTGGAGACTTGGGAACCATCTTCTACAAGTCAATCCAGATCTTGGCATACGCTGAGGACATAGACATCATTGGTCTGCGGCTCTCCTATGTGGCGGAAGCCTACCAAAGGATCGGGCAGGCGGCAGAAGACCTCCGCTTGCAGACTAACGAGGCAAAGACCAAACTGATGGTGGTATCACCAGCGGCCCTACTAACAAATTACGTAGGGGTGACGTATGGATCAACTATCCGCAACGCAACGCACTTTCGAAGTCGTCCCAAATTTCACCTATCTCCGGTTAAAAGTCAGCACCGACAACAGCATAGAAGTCGAGTTGCGCGCACGGATGCTGGCGGCCAGCCGGTCATTCTATAGCCTGAGGAAGCATTTCACCTCACAAAACCTGTCGCGACGGACGAAGCTGGGACTATATCGCACCTATATAGTTCCAGTACTCACGTATGCCTTTGACACATGGACTCTGTCAAAATATAACGAAATCCTCTTAGACGCGTTCGAGAGGAAGATGCTCAGGAAGATTGTTTCCTCCATACGTGAGGAGGGACAATGGAGGAGCCGATACAACGACGAGCTGTACGAGCTGTACAACGACCTCTCCGTTGTGCAGCGGATTAAGCTCGCCCGTCTCTGGTGCGCTGGCCATGTTATACGCATGGACCCGGACGACCCAGCCCGTAAAGTCCTCTTAGGCCGTCCACATGGGCAGAGGAGGAGTGGTAAGCCCAAGCTGATGTGGGAAGATGGCATTGAGGCCTACGCCATTAAGGCCAGGATAACGGATTGGAAGACGACAGCGCGAGACTGTGAGCGGTTTTGGAGTTTGTTGCAGCAGGCCAAGACCGCGAAGCGGTTGTAGCGCCTGATAGGTCAGTAAGTAACAATACCATAGAAATTAAACCTGGCTGCTCTTAAACTGAACCCGGATTTACTCTACAGAATCAATATCATTAAATGCAGCGCTAACTAGAATTGATTCAGGAAAAAAAAATCAATGTTTCTATCATATAACAGAACCGAACGCTCAATAGCGATAAAATCAACAGAGTGGTAGATGAATCGTTTACGATGCAGCTGTCAGGTAGCCTTCACGGCGCCATTGTTACGGCCTGTATGACTCATCCATGTAACGACAGACCTATAAGATGATAAAGTTGTAGTAGCGACACGTCATATTCGCTTAACTTCACAGTTCTATACCCATGATAAAGTATCAAATCTCAGTTTCAACTGATAACCATTCTTCGGAGCATTGAAAACGAGCGATAGTGCAGGTTTATTACTTCTCTATCTCAATGAATTTTAGATTGCCAATGGTTTTTGCTATTGTTCGATTAAATATAGCATATCTTATTGCGATAAACAAACCATATCAATACGCTCCAACCAGGGTTGTAATTTCCTGATGCCTAAGCTATATAGTCACTTGCTCGCCCAAGGTGCAACTCAGTAGTTCGCATTGAATCCTGATTATTGAGGGTTAGCATCATGACTCACCCGGCTCGTGCAGTTAGAGTGTCGGTATTGGCAATTAGTTTCGCCATCTTGGGTAGTGTGCTAGTTCCATGTGTCGATGCACAACTTCAGAAGGTGAATGACATTCCGCTTGGATTGTTGGATCATCTCAAGCAAGTGTCTCAGTTTTGGAACGCAACGTCTGCAACCGATCACGCCTGTCTCAACCAGTTGGATGTATTTGCGCGTTCTTTCGATGCTGGCGAGCCGTGGGCTCTTAGTAGTGAGTAGAGCAATTCTACGATACCTCGTCTAATACAAGAAAGGGGCTCGTCTAAAGATATCGTTGTTTTCCTATTCGCTCGTAGTGTACGATTCGTGGGGAAAGAACCCAGCCGGCATACTGTTCGGGAACGTGTTTGCATTCGGTAACTTCGACCAGTGTCGGCGTATTTCCCACCAAGGTGCTCTGACCAAAATTAGCGGCCAGCACTGTACGCTGTACGTAGATCTTAGACGTGCCGGTGTTCCAGCGTCTGCTCCGCTTCAATACGGAGTGTGCATGCCGGACACGTGCGAGCCTGCGCTTGTGGCGCAGCTAACCAACGCGTACTTTGCTGCCAATCAGATGGTTGTGGCAAATGGACCACTGCTGGAAAAGTTTTGTTACCGCGATGAGGAGCGTTCCTTCCCAGCAGTCACTGTTGTTGCGATGTAAGAAGACGCTTTTGCCAGTTCCAGTTCGCCCTTTGTTAATCTTATCGTACCTACAGTGTTCTGTTTTCAGTGTATGGAGCGTTTCTGGTGCTGGCCACAGTGGCGGACCTGTACTTCTTCCACCGGAAACGGGATGCTCCGAGCTACGTGAAGCGTTTCTCCATGTACACGAACCTTGGACACGTGTTTCGCATTGTACCGCGGTCAGTGGGAAAGGATGGTGTGCTCGAGTGCGTCAACGGCATCCGTGCGTTATCGATGCTGTGGATCATCGTGAATCACGTCCACGGAACGACCTACGACATCCCAACGGTTAACATACCCGTGCGAAAGGAGTACGCTGACAGCTACTTCGGCGTGCTGTTTAACCGATTGGGCGGAAAAGCGGTCGATATCTTCCTCATGCTCAGCGGAATGCTTGTCTCGATGAAAATGCTTCGAGAGCTAGAACGTACGAAAAAGTTGAACGTGTGGGAGCTGTGGCTGCATCGAATCGTACGCCTTACACCCGCGTATGCCGCACTGATCCTGTTCGGTATTGCTTTCGTCGATCTGGCAGGTGAGGGCATCCTGTATAAGTTGGTTGCTGAGGAGCTACTTACGGCCTGCCGTACAAGCTGGTGGTCTGCGTTGCTGTATGTACAGAACTATGTACACAACGATGCCATGTGCTTCGCCCACACGTGGTACCTGTCGGTGGACATGCAGCTGTACATCGTTTCACCGCTCATCATGTATCTGCTGTGGCGTTATGGAAAACGTTTCGTTCCTGTCGTCGGCCTACTGGCAGCGCTCTCAATCTGCTGCGTCTTTACTACCTTCATGGTGAACGAGTATCAGCTCAACCCATTGGCCCCACGGGGGGATGGATTGTTGCGCCGTAAGACTTACCATCCAACCCATGCCCGTATGTCGGTATGGTTGTTTGGAGTTCTCTTCGGATACCTACTTCATTGCACTCGGCAGACAAGGGTAAAGCTGTCCAAACCGGTACTGGCACTCGGTTGGCTGCTGACGATTGCGATCCTTGTCGTGACTGGATACTCCCTGAAACAGGTGTACGTTGGGGATTACACACGGTTACTACCAATTGCGGACGCATTCTACGAGTCGCTGCATCGACCGTTCTGGGCCTTTGCCGTGATGTGGGTGATCTTCGTGTGCATCAATCAGCAGGGTGGCATTGTGGATCGATTCCTGGGATGTCCACTGTGGCAACCACTTTCCCGACTGTCCTACTCGATGTATCTGGTGCATATCGCAATTCAGGCCATAACTGTAACACAGGCACTTCGGTACCCAGTGGAATTTTCGGTGGTTAACATATTTTACGACTGGTTCGGGCTGGTTAGTTACAGCGCAGTTATCGGTACGGTGTGGTGCATCGCGTTCGAGTATCCATTCTTCGGGCTAGAGAAGTTCATCTTCAAAAGAAAGAGAGTGTCGGATTAATGTGAAATTGTCAACAACGGATATCAATCGATCGATGATGGTATGTTTCGCCAATTTGAGTATAAAAAGACATCTTCCATTTTATTTAAACCATATGTGTTTACCGCATTTCGATACACCTATCTCTCGCCACTACGCAAAGATGCAATATGGAATTTCTTAATTCCTGCAGCACGAAGGGAACATGGGATTGGAGGATACGGGGGAAAGAAAATTAAATATCTATTCGTAGGAAGTCGGCAGTCCTTTTTTGTTCGCTCTTTCCTACCAGTCGAATCAATCGCCAAGTGTACAAAGCCCGCACACAATTCGTGTTTTTGAATTGCTTCTTATGTTATGCATAAGCGTGTTTGGAAATATGTGTTTTACTCTCCTTAACTATCCTGTATGCACCATTCAGTGTGTCCTACGCTATCCATCCAATACAATCGATTCTTCTTGGCGTATCCTTGGCTGAAGAGCAAAACAAGACATCTATAACAAGATTGGATTCATTTCTAGACAACGGTGTCGTACAAATTATTTACAATTTTTGTGAGCTTTTCCAAACGATACATTGTTATATGCAAGACAGGCCCAATTTTGATTTTGTTTTGTTTTTACTGAGAATTGTCACTCTACCATTGTTCGTACCGTTCATACGACTGCTGTCGGTCAAAGCGTTTTCTTTGGATCTTCTCTTCGAATCACACTTTAGTGAACACATTGATACATTTACATACACCGCTAATCAAGTTTCGTTTGACATGGACTACTTTTCGATTCAAGGATCGCATTATGACCGCAAGAGGATGTGTAAGCAAAACCGATTCCAACCGATTCCGAAACCGATTCCAAATCGTCAACTGCAAACGCTTATGAACTGAAAACCTTAAGAATATAACAAATTGATTGGTCCTATGAAAGTCGTACAGGTGTATGCATCATAAGCAAAATATAAATAATTATTATGTTACAAATTATGCTCGTTTCACTGCACAACGCTCGTTTCGGTAGTGCTAGAAATCGGGCGGCCGAAAGTTCTTTGAATTCGTGTACTATCGTCACAAATATTTAAAATTATTTTTAACGCGCACAACAAAAAGTAATTTGCTGCTTTTCTGGGCGCCTTCCTTCGAATTCTCCACGAAAGGAACATGAACGTGTCTGTCGGTCTGTTACTCTCTCTCTCTCTCTCTCTCTATTTTTCTACTTCTTATTTGCTCCCTCGAACTTTTGCTGCAGCGAAGCCACATTGGAAACTTTGCCCGGGCCGGGACGGGCGGCCGCCGTCAAAAGCTTCCCATTGCCGACGGTTGCCGCCGTTGGTTTGGCGGCCGTTTTCGGCTTAGCACCTACCGTCGTCGTGGCAGCGGTCGTTGCCTTTCCCGGCACCGTTCCATTCGGCAGAGAACCATTGGCGATGCTACCCCGGGGCGAGGGTGTACGCGTGCGGACGGATGCGTTCGCTTGTGAAGGCAGCTTTTTGGTGGTAGTGTTAGTAGTGGCGGGGGCAGTTGCCGGGTTGGTCTTTTCTGAGGCTATTTTTGCTTTGGCGGCAGCTACCACCGAACCAGAGCGCGCATTGTTCGTGAGCACGCTGTGGTACGGTTTGTAGGAGGACGTGGTGCCGGCAGTACCATTGGCAGTGCTCGAGGGCTGTGTCACCTTTTTCGCCGCATCCTTTGCGGCGGGTCCTTGGAACTTTATCTGATTCAGCACGTTGCCGCCGGTGCCGTTCGCTGCACGAGGATTGGTGGATTTGAAACTGCTGACACCCGAAGTAGGAGCTTTCTCCGGCGCTGTTCCACCATTCGTGGACGGTGTTATTCGAGCGATCGGTGTGGTGTTGATCGCGGACGGTCGCAGATAGCCACTGGACGTTGTGCTTAGCCCAGAGTTGCGATTCGGCATCGGATTGTCATCTTCTAGCTCGTCGTCATCGTCTTCCGTCGCGTCGAAATCATCATCGTCGTCAATGATTTCCGACGTGTTGACGTACGTTGGCTCATCGTCCTCCGCTTCGGGCGAGGCTAGTGCAGCGGCAGTAGGTGCAACCGAAGTACCCTTTACCGACGTCGGTTGGCTGGCGGTGGAGGAAGATTTTCGGCTGCTTCCACCTTCCCCACGGCGTAACGTAGATGCAATGTACACCGAGTCGCCGTTACGACTCTCGATCTCGTTTACGATCTCTCCTAGCAGACCCATGCTTTCCGAACTGCCACCGGAAGAAATGGCCGGTGGCGAAAGAATGCTCGGCGGTGACGGCGACTCGTCGATGACGGAGTAGATGTTGTCCGAACCGAGCGAGGAGTGCCCGGTACCGTTCCCGCTATCGCGGCAATCGTCGTACTCGTGGCGTCCGTTCACTCCACCACCCCCAGACGGGGTTACTATCCGTACCGATTTCGGGGCGGGTGGATTCTGGTATCCGGGAACGCCGGGAATTTTCATCGCCGTCGTCTGCACGACGGCTGCCGGTATTGGCGGTCTCGGTGGCGGGATGGTTGGCCGTGTGCCAACCATACTTTGCGGACGCTTCAGTGCCGTGCCAGGCCCTTTCTTTCCCGACGTCCCACTACCGATCGAACCGTTGTCCGACCGATCGGATCGATCGTCTACAATTCGCACCTTGCGCTGAACGTTGCCACCACCGATCGATTCCGGATCGCGCATGCTTTTAGCGCGCTGTACCGACGCCGCAAGGGTGACCGCCGGTTCCTTGTCCTCGCTTGCCGCATTAATATCTGCCAGGCGCGGCATACTCTTCGTCAGCTCGGGATTGTTCTGCTCGATCGGGATCGGAGCGGAAATATCGAGGCTGCGAAGCTTCTCCTTATCGATCACCTTCAGCTGTTTCGGTTCCGGTTTGGGCGGCTTTTCGTCCTTCTTCAAGTACGACGTGATGCGATTCAGTTTGCTTTCCTTTGCCTTCTTGTCTTTGCTTACCGGGTTGATCAGCACCTCGGCGGACAGCGCACTCGACGTTTCGGACGGAATACCGGTGGAAGGATTGGCAACAACAGCCTCGTTTGCCGTCGCCGCTGGTGGAAGCATCGGAGCCGGTCGGATAGGCACATTCGACGTCGTCTTCTGCGCCGTAACACCTGTCACGACCAGCTCCCTCGAGGTGGAAGATTCAAGGATCGGGCTGGAAATGATGGGCCGGGCAGTGGAGCCAGGATTCATCGGTGGCAGCGCAGGTGCGGCCGTGGCTGTATCCAGCTGATGCTCATGGTTGGCCAGCTTGCAGCCGTTAATGCGAGCTTGCGAAAAGGGCGCGGTGTGACCTGCCGGTTTGTTGTAGGAAGCTACATTATCTAAGCTACTGGTGGTGCTGCGATCGTTACTACTATCGCGTGCTAGCGCTTTTAGCGATACGGGAACGGGAGGTGCAGCACGGGCCGGCACGGCGTTGCTCGGGTCCTCGCTGCACTTGGCAACCGGCTGTACGAACGCCACCTTGGGCGTCTTTTTGTGACCGCCGGGAGCACCGCCGCCGCCCACCGTGGACTGGGGAAGGGGTTGTAGGGTGAATCCTTTAAATTTACCGAACATGTTGTTGTTGGCCACAAAATCCGACTCGTTCGGTGCGACCGTGGTGCCGCCAATCATGGAGGACGGCCGAAGCAGGGCCGCATTCATGTCCGAGTCGGGGGAGTTCGGTGAGGAGGGTAGCATCGTGTGCGTGGAGCTGGCCGAATGAGAACCGTCCGGTTTTACATGTGTTGTCAAACTGAAAAGAATGTAATGATAACGAATATAATAATACGCTCAAAGTGTTTGGCGATACGGAGGGGGATTAAAGCGACATGCAGGGAAAGTAAGCAAGAAAGAATGAGGTCTCGTTGCAATACCCTTAAGTTAAATCTATGTTGATGTTATAAACATTATGCGAAGTCATGCTACATTGGACCCTGGATAAGACCTATCTTCTCTGGTATGCTCCTCTCTTATGCAGACTTATTTGAGAAAATTTACTCTTTTTTGGTATAGTAAGTGAAATTCAGATAATAGATAGAAATAATAAAATTTATGTTCAGTGTTGTTTCCATTTGTAAGCTTTTATGTCAAAAACTCCAAACTGAATATCTTTGTTCTTTATCTTAAAAATTAAAAAGACATTAACAATAGCCATAAACAAGCTAATTACACACGACTGTGTACAAAACTGGCCCCTTTACAATTCTAGATAAATTGATGTTTAATATTATTTATTTTTTAATCTCAATAAACCAGGTTTAATCAGGTCCCCAATCAGGTTCTTCCCATCCGATCCCATCCAAACGGATTTTTTCCCACATAGAATTCTCTCATATCCAGGATCCAGTATACTAAGGTGTTTAGATTGTAATTGCATTAGTAAAGGTAGATAAAACTAGTAACATGCAATCTGATGAACTCAATTGTTAAGAGTAAAATCTATGTTACACGTTTCCACATACCCATGCGATGGGAATATCTATACCACCACCATCATCGCGAACGCAAAAGAAGCACAACGAGGGAAGAACACACACTACTATAGTACTACGATCTACCGAACAGGATAGGATCACAAGCAAACACTTTTGCGTTCGCAAACTGCGTGCATGCGTCAGCAAACGAAAGCCAAACACCACACAACAAAGAAACGCTAAAGGTGCAGCTCGGTGCTGGCGTTCAGCAGTGCCGGATTGGTGCTGGACACCAGACGCATATCGCCGATCAAGACGTGTCTCTGGCCGACGGTTATTGTTCTGGGAATTTCAGGCGCTTTGCGCAGCGTCGCAGTGTTCGTACATGACACCAGCTGCTCTTCACAGATCGCCGGGCCCGCACGTCTATCACGGGATTGCGAGGGGTGTGCGAAAGGATGGCCACCACTAGTACTGCTGCCGCTGCTAGAACCACCAGCACCGAGTGACGATAGTGCGGCTCTGGAAGACGAGTAAGAAAAGACAGCGGCCGATGGTCGCGATACGTACGTATTTGGCGGTGGTTTGCGTTTGCCACTGAACGTTTGCCCATTGCGTAGATAGTACACGATGAAGGCGAAGATGGTGCACACCGGCACCACGCCGCAGAAGAAAATGTACATCAGTCGACGAAAACCGGCAGTTGCTAGAAAGAAAGACGGGTAGAGATTAATAAATTCAGGGTTTTCAAATTATTTTACAGCCTATCCTGTCCACCTACCATTCGGGTCGGTTGCCGGTCCGCTGTCGAGTGATCCTCCAAATCCGGGAAGGTTACAGAGGGGCGGCGCAAAACCGGGCTCACAGTGGCAGTGACCCTCACTGTTACATACACCCTTGCCATTACAATTTTCTGGACAGGCAGCACCACTTCCGCTGGCCCGCAGCTTCTCTACCGACATACACATCTGATTGAGGCACATCTTCCCTTCGCCACATTTGGCACCGTCGGGCGTAAGACCCGGGTCAACCTTCTGCAAGCCAAGATCCACGATCGCGGTACGGCAAGGTATCACGCTGCCGTTGTACGTCATGAAGCTGTGCGACAGGATGGCCACCGATTCCATGCCAAACTCGAGCCGCTCATTCAAATGCCGACAGTGCAACATTCCACAGTGCACGTCCGCTCCGTCGCACTTCACGTACTCGTTCTTCACCCGATTGTACCCACAGTTACCGTGTCTGCTGCCGTCCTCATTCTTCACGTAACACTGCTCCGAAGACTTGCCGGTCGGGCCCCAAAGCAACCGGCACTGATCGTTCTGCGACCGGCACGTACCACGGTAGCAGAACGCCTTACCACCGTCACAAATCTCCGTGTCGCGCTTGAACACATCGCCCGGACAGTACTCGGACTCGCCGGAACAGTACTCCGGCAGATCGCACTCACCGTCCGCCTGCCGACAAACCGTACCACCGATCATCGGTTTGCACGTGCGTAGATCGCAACATTCGCCCGTAGCGCAGGACGCGTTCGAGTGCAGCATGCAGGTGCGCGGATCGCAGCACGAATTGTCACAATAGTCCGGCAGCCCGCAGTCGCACTGTTCGCCCGCCTCCACAAACCCGTTGCCGCACACGGGCGAATCGAACAGACTTTCCGGCTTGTTCATCAAGCAGTAGTTCATGCCATGGTGAAAGGCCAAACTCAGCTGATCGATACTGCACCGGCTCCAGTGCTTCGGTGCGATCGACGAGCTGGACGCGGACATGATGCACCGCTCCTCCGGACACTCGCAGTCAGCCGTATCGTGCTCCATCCCAAAGTTGTGACCCATCTCGTGCGCTACCGTAGTCGCCTGCACGCCAATGATCTCGCTGTGGTACATCTCGACGCCGCCCGAAAATTCGTACGTACAGATCGGTCCTTTCAGGGCTTTTCCCACCACGCCACCGTCAAAGTGTTCCTTCGTGAACAGCTGCGCATTATCATTCGGGTGGTCCTTGATGAGCGTTTTCTTGCGATAGTGCAGAAAGTTTTTCAGCGTCACCTCGCCATCCTTCGACAGCTCGATCTCGTCGCCCTCGTTCCACACGACCACCCCCACCAGCCCGACGAAGATGTTGAGCGGTTCGTACAGTGCGTTGATAATGTTCGTTATATCCTTGCAGTACTGCTGGACGGCTTTGAAGTTTTCGCGCATCGACTTGAACAACTTGTTGTCCACCACGATCACCAGCTCTACGTAGCTCGAGTACTTGTTCGCATTGTACGGACCGCGGATCTTTGGCGAGGACGAGCTCGATGAAGCGGCCCGTTTCGCACGCTGCGGGGGGAAAGAAAAAACGAGGATCAATAATTGTCACCCACGGTGCGCCATTTTATGTGTGCCATAAATTCCACACTAATCCTTACCCGCAGCTCGTTTGCCATATGGTGCTGGTAATGCTCTGGATCGTGGGTAGCATTGATGTGTCCTCCCTCGTAGCCACACCGGTGGTCCTCACCGTTCGGACCACCGGCAACTAAATCAGCGTGTCTGAGTGCGAAAGGTGCCTATTAGATACGGTCAAACCACACTACGTAAAGAGTTTTGCATGCTTACCGATAGATAAAGTGCTCTCCAAGGTTGATCTTTGCCGTTTCGTCGTTCCCTTGCACCGTAGTTTCAGCCGACGCTAGCGGACTCTCAATGTAATACGTATCGTCGGTATCGATGATAATTCCTCTAATGCCTTCCGTCTCGCCACACGTCGAAATCGCTGCACTGGAGTCAGGTTTGCCACGTATTTTACCCTAAAAGCGAAATGTAACCGTAACCAGTGTCATTCCCGAGCTCGTTAAACCCCCACCCGCGGTACATACCCGATAGTGGCAAAGGTCCACCTCTTCCGGACGGTTGTAACGGACCACATGTTTGCCCGTTCTGTTCGGCAGCTGATAGCTGAGAAAGTGACCGTCCGGGATGAGCTGTTCGCTCAGTTGTAAATCTAATATCACATCAGCTTCATTTAATGTATAACTTAAGGTTAAATGCGACGCGTGAAGCCCGTTCTGTCGGATGTGGTGAAAATAAAAGGAAATTTGTTTTACTATAGACTTACAAGAATTACAACACATGAAACATTACCAGCTGTACGTACCTCCTCGCGTGTATTCGTTAAGGATCGTTTATGCCGTCCGTGGCGCAGCTCGGGCACTATTCTACCATAATGTGAGAATTCATTGGAAGGATGAAATCGTTGATCATCTGCAACGGGAAGATCGGGAGAAGAAAGGTTTCCATGTAGTATCATAAAACAGCACTCGTGGTTAATATATGGGATTTAAATTTTCATGCTTTCTACACTTTCGGCTGGTGGGTTTTTTACACCGGTTTAACATCCACCGGTTGACAACATGCTACGAACCTATAGCTTCAATCTTCAGATATTATAACCCCACAAAAACACACACAACCTTGTTCACTTTATAGTACCACACCGTACCATAGGGAACTCGGGGAAGAAGTTATGGCGCCATGAACGTTGCTCTCACCATCATAAAATCGAATTTATTAACTGAGAAAATACACTCTCGCTGTACGGAGAGTGTTTGTTTTCGTTCGCTTCGACGAACGACCAACCTGTCCTGTCCTGTGTAGTGCGTCGTCCGTTAAAGCTTTATCGTGTTATTGTCCTCTGCAAGCGACTATGAGCGGTCGGCTATAAACTGGAAGTTAAAATGATCTTTCAACCCCTTTTCCGAGCGCTGCACATGAGGCTGTGCTTGTGGTGCAAAACGAGCAAGCGCAGAAAATAAAGCAAAAATAGCCACCTTTTTGTGCTTTGCATCCAATTTCCCCGTGGAAGATTAAACCCTAAGGAATGCAGAGAAAACTATTCTCTCGGTCCCTACAAAACGTGCTGCAAATGCGCCCGTCTCAGAAATACGCCCAAGTGAATGAAAGTGTTTGGGCGATTTGGGTCAGACCGCGAAAAGACCTCCACCCGGGAGCAGGGCAGCACAACACATGGGTGCAAGCCAGCGCCAGATAGCTACTAATGACGGGCGTTGAAAGCTATTAATGTGCTACGCCATGTGCCGGTTGTGAGTGAGTGCAGTCCGACCGACCTCGCAACGCCTGTGGTCATCGAGCTTCGACCACCGCAAAGGTGCGGAAAAGCAGAGAAGCCCCCATGATAACCTAAAAAAAACTTAACCGATAAAATTAAGAAACCGTTTTTTTGTTGCTTCGTCTTCTTTTCCAGATTAGATACGGGCATCGGGTTTGCTGGCAACCACCAGGTAAGAAAAGTGAACCTCTTCAAGCAGCAGGCGTGGTAAAGAACGGGCATGGTAAATGGCATATTACGGGATTGTGAGACGTTTAACGGATCCGTTGATTCGAGACCGAATCAGTGACGCCTACCAAAATGGGGGGTTTTGAAAAACGGAATTTTATTCGACAGTTGAAAATAATGCAATTCTGTGTTGTTTCAGAATGTTAACTAAAAATCATCAACACATGCCACATACACATATTTCCTCAAAACACCAACATAGTGATTCCCAAAGTGGTCCCTTTCGCCCACCAATGGGCGCTGGTAAAACGTTAGTGAATAGACGGACTAAGCAAGATACACTGATGGGTAATGTGTTTTGGTGGTATTCATAAAAGTGTTTAATTTCTTTATATAATTGATTGCATCTAAAACAATTATATTACATAAAAAATGTAAGATATACACCTTTTTGGCAATAAAAAATTTGTATAAAAACCTCTGTTTCACCCATTCTTGGCAGACTAGATAAGCCATCTTTAGTCTTGTTTCAACAAAGTAAATATACAATTTCAAAGTTAAAAAAAACATCGTGAAAATTAAAGCAGTAGTATAATTTTAAACAAAATGTTCTACAAGATGTTTTGTTTCCAATTACCATACTTGAAACAACGCTTAACAAAGCTAATAGTTAATGCTATACGAACATACTGCTCACTTTTGCCCAGTGTTTTACTGTTGGACAAATACCTTCATACCCTGTATTCAATTGTTTACTGTATGTTAACCTTTTTCAGACGGGTATTATCAGGTATTTTCAAATCATCTGAATTTTAAATTAAGATTTAATCAATATATATATATATGAAATCAAAGCATTCAAATACCAAAACCAAACAAAACCAAAAAAACAACCGACTACATAATATATCTTATCCACTAGTGATTCGCAAAGTGGTCCCTACCGCCCACCAATGGGTGCTGGCAAAATTTAAGTGGGTTGTGGGAGTCAATTGGAGCTTTACAATTTAAAGATCTCAATATTGGTTGAATTGCTGATGGAAAAAGGATGTGATATAGCATATTTGGCAGGCCTGTGGTCAGAATTGATCGAGGTACAGATTTCATTTGCTAACGCTAGATGAAAATAAAAGCAAGTCGACTAAGTGGCTTAATTGTTCACATTAAATTTTGAAAGATATTTGAAACGAAGAATGGAACGTGAAGATTCATGTCAGTTACCGTATTTGTAACATCGCATAACAAAAATAGCTGATGATGAAACAAAGACATTGCTCACATTTGAAAGTCTTGAGGTATTTAAAAAGTTCCCAAGAGATTGAGCTATACATAAATTATTCCTTTATACTAGACATTTGCAATAAGAAGCTCCTGCACAGAACTTCCCTTACCAAAAACAGAAAATTTTTAAAAATATTTTGAAAAGTAAGAGCTTTAATTGAATGCCAAATAGCTGTAAAAATTCTTGCTCTAGCACCTCGTCTCCAAATAATGGACGATTTTTGAATAAGCACTAGTACCAAATTAACATTAATGTGCATATTGGAAAAACTGTTGAGTGATAGATTGTTGAGTGTTCAAATTTAAAATGTTATTCAAAAATGATTTAGTATGGACATTACAATCAATAATAACTGAAAAGTGGGGCTGAAAGAAAAACAGTTTGGGAACCACTGGTATAGACAGATTAAAATTGTTAAAATCATATCTTATTGTTAGATTTTTTAATCTTCCTTTGAGACACAAGCAGCAGTGGATAGTTCATCAACATTTGGGTGGTTGCATAGCAGTTTAATCACAGATCGTGCTGGAAAGTTGACTTAAATGTGAAAGCCGTTAATACCACCAGTGGAGATAAATCAAATTCTGAACAGGATGAGCTTATCAGAACTTTATATGTATAGAGCTTATCTTCGTAGCACTAGATACAAATACAAGATGTATGTGATTCCGCAATACGTGTGTTTTGACAACTGACAGCTCTTTGTATTTAATCAAACTTCAATCGAATTTTGGTTCAATTCATGTTGGTTAAGATGTTTTTAATACAGTTTAATTTGTATTTTTCTTTTTTACTCTATCAACTTGAATGTTTTCAGTTGACATTGAGTATTTTTTACCTAACAGTTCTAATAACAAGCTTAAAATGGATATGAACTGGATGTGTATCACTTTGTACCGATTTTTTGTACTATTTTGATTTTTAACGATCCATGTAATTAACGATCTTTTAGAAAAAAATCGATATTAACGAAAATTTTAGAAGTTTAAGCAATACGGACTGGCCGTTACTACTGAATAAAAAAGAAATTAGAAGACGACATACTTTATATACGATATTTTTCTCTCTTTTCACACTTGTCTTGTAACATTTCGTCATAAATTTGAGAAATAATGAAACTTTTAAGAAAGGAAAAATGATTGATTGGGATTTTTCCTCCCGTGATTCCATTTACTCCGACCTTCAAACAGTTCAAAACTCTCTTTAAACAGAGAAAAAAACTTTCGTGTATAAACACAAGAATGACAGGTAAAAAGTGACAAAAAAGTAGTTTTAAATTTTCAAGACGTATCAATTACAATCCACTAAACAGTTCAATTTGTTAGAAAATGGTTTTCCAATTCAAAATATAGAATTTGGTGTAATGAGTTAAACACTAAATATGTTAAAGCTAACAAATGTAGGAAAAAACATCTTAAACCCCCTTCACGCTTTTAATGTTTCGTCTTCGCAATGTAGTAAACTGAAATCAAGAACGATAAAATATGCTCTGATTGTTTTAGTTAATAAACTTTTAAAAATGGTCTATGCTATCAAAAAACAGTTTGAGTAATACTGCTGTAAAATATACCGAATCAACTATCAAACCAATGTTCGTTTCCTCTTTCAGCGCATATCTTACAGTAAGAATAAATTAATATCCAGCAATAACTATTCTTGCTATACTAGTGCCTACAATAAAGCTGCGCGTTTGTTGTTTGTGCAACCGGGCAGCAGTTAGTATTCACTTGATTAACGGCACGCATATCATCATTGCCGCCCCCTCCGCCAGTGCACAGCGATGCATTTGTGCAACAAATAAACAGGCACTGGCGGCTGGAAAACAACCAGCCAAAGTGCCACACTCACAGGAAGATTCAAATTGTTCGCCTTCGCCGGCGTTGTGCCCGTTTTCACAACCGCACAACACACGGAACCGTTGTCACCGGATGGAAAATGAGAGACCCCATTCTACCGTTTCGCAGCAGTAGCAAGCCAGAAGAAAGTGGGGGGGGGAGAGGGGGTTTGCGCAGATTGCTAATTTGTTGCGCTAATCATTCCAGCCTGGGCATGGGCCTGAGCCAGGGCGGTAAGAAAAAGGCCAGGCGTAGATAAAATCAGTCAAGTGGTGCTAGAAGTGACACCATCTGGACAGCATCTAGGGTGTGGAAATTCACCCGAGTGAGTTCGCAAAAAAAGGCACTTCTCTTGAGACACATTATGCAACAGGGTGTTCCCCGCTTAAGAAGGGGCAAGCGTGTGCACCACTTCACGTAAGCTGCACCCACAGTTGCACCAAGTGCTCGGTAAAGAGTAGTTCACGCTCATCGTGATTTGTAGTACTCGAGCTGAGGCAGGGTTCGTGGCGCTATTAACGCTAAACGTTGGTCGACTCTTTTAGAATCCCAACAAGCAATTGTTGAACTGGGCAAGAACGATTGATTTGCGAATGGTTGGAAATTGATAAAGACGTCAATAAGCGGCCGGACTCGTTGCAAAACACATTCCTGGAACATGGGTGGGTGGTCCTTTTGAAGGTCAAGTTGGTGGTCTATAACCTCTCTCCCCAAGGCGGAGCGCAATATATTGTTTGATGTTCACTCCAGCCATGCCATAAGGAATGGCTGATAGTGGCAGTAGTTTCGTCATTCCGGCTCCATGCATTCCTCGGAATCAATCAAATATGAACAGTGCTCCCCTGGAGGAGCTATAGTTTATTGAGAGTTTTTTTTGTATATAAGCACAGTATTTCTAGGTCGTTTAATTTATTTTATTGGGACGCGTCGAAAAATGAAGGAATGCTTTAGGGATGTTTTTTTTTTTTTGCCACGCAGTCTTACATTTCCCCCCCGAAACAGGAAAGTAATTTAAATTGAAAAAGTGTAAGAAAAAGGGAAGTCGATTAAGGGCAGCTGTGAAATTAGCATTTGACCCACAAAAGTCCACCGGAAAGGAAACGATTGGAGAGCGAGAAAGATCAATTGTAAAGAAGAAAAAAGAAACATCCGCACTGAGTTGAATCAAAACCTTTACACTTCTTAGCTGTGCATCCCATTTGCTCTGTTGCATTCCTCTCCCCGTTATGCCCGTTTCAATCTTGTTGCACTTTTTGCACACCTCCAATTACTCACCGTCGTAGCGCCTCGGGAGACAACCGTTCGTCCCCTTGCTTACGGTTACGGTAGAAAATCAATCTAGCTAAAGCAAAAAAGAAAAACGAACAAAAAACGGCAAAACGGAACTTTGCAAACCGTGCAAAATTAGGTCCGTCCGTTACCGTCAACCGGCAATCGAATCGTTCCGCCCGTGTCTGATTTACGAGTAAGCCACACAGAAAGCTCGATTGTCTGCCCGCGAAGGTCCGTGGGCCGGGGCTTGGTGGGCCCCATACTGTCGATTCTGCGAAATTAAAAGCCAATTATCGATCTTGCCGAACCGTAGAGATAGAGAGGAAGGCAAGGTCCCGCGTACTTAGCTCGAGGAAGAGGGACACTGAGGAGGGCTTTAAGCAGCCTTTTCGGAAAAGATTGTGCTTTTTATTTCGGGGAAGAGGCCAACTCTAAGTGGGGAAGAGATGATGGTTGAAAAGTAAAACACAAACACCGTAAGGGAAAAACGGGTTCTTCCCGTTGTCGAACGCGATGCCGGTAACGCTTGTGCGCACGTTTGCTGTCGTCTTAAAAGCAGATTTTTTTGGCATTTCCTAACGGGCGGCGAATGGTGAAAAACAGGGGAAAGTGTACGCTAATAGAAACGTATTACATCAATTTTCTTTTCTCTAATGCTATTAAGATAGAAGATACTTTTCTTGCTCACCACCATCCTTACCAATCATCGTCAGATCGGACGTGGTAAGATTAAATTCTAAGGTTAAATTAATGTACACCGTAATTGAATTTTGCGTGAGTCGTCGTTTCGATTGCTTTCAATGTAGAAAACCCGCACAGGAGTGAATCATTTTTGCTAGTGCAGTAATGTATCATAGGCCAAATTAGCGCCCATCAAACCATCAAAACTGCATCCACACTCGTTACGCAGTGGATGATGAAAACGTGGTTCTCGGAACGGTAGTGCTGCTAAAGTGACAAGAACCATTTAGTTCAAACAAAAGGGAAGCTGATTGAAAACTATGTATTCGAACGAAACATTTTAAATATGGATTTTTTTTGAGTTTAATATTACTGAGCATAAATAATGCTAAATATTAATGCTCGGTAGTCCAAAGATGGAGGCATTTGCGATCTTGGTAATCGCTTCAACAGAACCCTTTCCGGCTTCAACTCCCATCCGGACCGTTGTCCTGTGGGCTGACTATCCAACTAGCTGCTATTATGAGTCTCGTAAGCCAGAAAACGGTACACCCTCAAGGCAGGCAAACTATAACCACTCGATAATTTTCTTGCATTCTGTTTGAAATCAATAACTTTAAAAAATATATAATTAAATGATTTAATTTTTAAGAAATATTTAAAATATAAGTTTCATCTCAGAAAAAGCATATATTTTATGATCTACTAGCACAAAAACCCTTTCGATTGACAAGAAATTCTCTGCTTCGAATTCACTTTGAAGTAAGCAGTTTGTTAACATTTCAATCACATGCATTTCTAATATGGCTTCAGCATTGAAGTGTTATGTCTACCTAAATTAAAATAATCAATAATTAAAAAAAATAATCCTTTCGTTATCAAATGTACAATAGAGCAGATTTCACACCAACAGCAAGCTAATTTACATTTTTTAAATTCTTATTTTCAAAATTTTAACTGAGCAATTGCAATAAAAGATGCAATTAAACAAGAGGTCAATTCCGTTAATCTATGCCCTAGAAAACTTAGTCGACTTATGGTTTAGCTATTATCTCAAAATTGGCAGTTCATAGCAATATGGTATGAAAATGTCGGTGTTTCAAAGCATAGAGGTTAGACAGTTGTTTTTTAATAGATTAAACTCAAAAATAAGCATGGTGAAAGCTATGTCCGATGAAGGAAAGCGGGTGGGCGAAGCTCTTTATTGAGGAAGCCCCAGCATAAGTCAACACGAATCGGTACCACCTTTGTTTAACTTTGTGGTTGGTCCTTCTCATTTTAGGCCTCTCAGGTCCAAACACTCATTAAACCAGCCAACGGTGGTAAGCAGGCCAACCAAGACACGTATCACGAGGTCCGAGCTGCACGTCACGTTGTTTGAAGCGGGTTCTAACCGGTCCTAACATACCCCGTACCCAAATATGGAGCAAACTGAGTGTTTTTTGCAACCCAGCATGTGACATAAATGCGTTCTTCTCGAAACCAAAACAGATGGAGGTTCTCTTTGCATTCTTCCGTAAGTTGGTTAAGAAGCTTGGCTCTTCCAGCAAAAGCATAAAAGGGCGACGATGTGCACACCGGGATCAACGAGTGCGGTTGATACAGTGCGAGCAAACTGGTTCGTGGACCTGAGCTGGTGCCATTAGTCCCTTCCTTAAACAGGGAGAAGGAAAATCCGTCCATAACCATTAGGTGAAGAAACAGACTTCAAACCTTTTGCTTTCATGTTTTCTTTGCCGTACAGGGAGCTCAGACGTATAAAAATAAAGATGCGACAATCCCTTGTCTGATTCCCTTTTTAATCTAATGACACGAACAACAAGCAAGTTAAAACATTTTTTAGAACCACTTTTGTGTATCATGGATATAAAGGTCCAAACAAGGCAAATTTCATTTTCGGTGCTAAAAGCCCTTTCGTCTTGAAAGGTGCTGTGTGTGTGTGTCGGAGTGCTCTCCAGTGACTGTTTATACCTCGTAGGCTCACCAAACACAGACACGAGAGGGAAACATTGCTCAGCTCCCTCACCCATTGGAGGGCCCGGTTTGGAGTGCAATTCTATTTCGGGAAAGCTCGCTTCACCTCGCATTGCCAGCGGAATGATGGGGCGAATAAGAACCTGATGGAAGTTGGGTGAGTTTTTCATCCGATGCTCCATCGCTGCACCCGGAATGGGTAAACATCAGGGCACTCCGCATCTCGATAGAACATTGCACGAACCGTGGACACGATCGTGTGGTACTCGTACTCGCACGTTAGAGCACACGCTGCTGTACCACATGTGTGCTCTGCTTGATCGATGACTCTTTCATCATCACGAACAGTAACGTGCTATAATTTTGCGATCGACAAAGATCACGTTCTGAAGCAGCAGCAGCATCGATTGCATCGTCCACTTACTCCATCAGTAATAACTGTATTTTTGGCCAATAAATTTCAACCCCAGCCCACGACACGCATCAACGTCCATCAATAAACCGGAGAATGGGATCGTGTGGGCATGCTCTTCCAATGCAACTTCTCCAACGAAGGTGTACAGCGGCGGTATAATAACTACCACCCAAGGTGCAGGTTTCCTTATTCGTCCCGTCGTATCTTAATGCAATGCGTGATTCTAGGCTTTGGGCCTTCCATTCTTTAGCGCAGATTCTTTGACGCAGCAAAATCAGAGGTGTAACAATTCAGGATACATTCTAGAACCAATGCGAGAAGTGCAATAAAGCCATACCACTCTGCTGACTCGTTCATATCGTACAGCAGGCACCTATTTTAGACACTTGCAAGGAAATCTGATACATATGGCGATTTTGTTTTTGTTTTTCGTGCTGGAAGTTATTTGCGCATCCGTTTCTCACAAAGTTTGAAGTTCAAGAGCAGCTGACACACGTATAAACTTCCGTTGACATCGAGCGTAGCGTGACATTCGAGACGGTAAGAGCGGTTCTATTTTCATCCTGCTGAGGATAGAATTTGCCCCCATCTGAGTAAAACAAATAGCGGAAATTAGCCTTAACCAGCCAATCTGCTGTCTATGGTGCGTGTTTGCGAAAAAAATGCAAGTTACTTTCAACTAACAACCCTTTACTTCCATTTACCTGTTCAGATTTCAAGACAAAAAATCCCAATTTCCGCACCAAACCATTTTACACAGATTATCATTCTTTTGCACCCCTTGTATGTCCCTTTGCAAGCGTAAACAAACCTTTGAGAGTCATACCGTTAGAGCAGGTTTATTTTGAGGCCGGTAGATCATTGGCAGGTGTGTTTGCATACAGGCCGACGGTCCGGACAGAATGATTTCCCGGATGTTTGCAAGGAAAACAAAAAGAAAAGGAAGGATAGAAAAAAATGTTTAGAATCTCGGCGCGGGTGGAAAAAAGAAAGGCCGGTCGGTGTTGGGACGTGTGTCGAAAATGTGCCCCCAAAAAACCACGCGGTACAAAGTGCCGACAACTGTTTGTTTAAAGCGAAGAGGCTTCAACAAGGGACACCACATGGTATGCGTGTTGCCGTCGCAACAGGGTAAGGGTGCAACAGGGTAAGGGTGCATAAGGGTGAGAAATTATTTATGGAACAGAATATTTTGGTGGATGGAAGTGGGAGTGTGCTGATTAATTTGACACTTTTTCATGCTTTTCTGTCAGTGAAAATATGTTACCACAATTTTCCAATCAACTGTTTAGTAAAACACACACAATTAAGGTAACTAATAATTGAACTAATTGAAAATTGATTCAATATCATTATCACGCATCTCTAGAACAAAGTATTCGCACTGCACTAATAAGGGTACTGCCATCATAATCTATTCGGGGGAGTCTATTCATCAAGACACATACATGCATCCAACGGCGTGTCAGTAAAAGATAGCAATCAATAAACGTAATTAAAGTCCCACAGGCATTTTCCACACACCGCTAGCCAGTCCAGGGCCCCCGACACACAAAGGCAATCATATTTTACCGACTTCTGTCCGATGAGTCATGTTTAGCTCCCAGGAGAAGGTGGTGCACGCGGAGCTTTAACGTATGGAATTGAAATAGGTTTGCCACAAAAGCGGCGAGTAGCTGGCACACGTGGCAAGCGACCTGTAGTTCAGAGTGTGGAATTCGATCTTTTTATTTACTTCTAGTTATAAACTCTTTGATGTTATTGGAATGTAAAAAGCGTAGCAAAAATTTAGATATGAACATTCAACGATTACCAATATCGATAAAGTGCTTTTAAAATACTCCAACCACACACCCAACCCTCCCTATACCACCACCTCGTGGTTTGCCAACTATTTACCATTTTAAATGAGCCATCCAAAACTAACAAAAGCAAACATTGTCGCCCTGGTTCCATCACACGGGGCAACATGTTTGCCAGGGGCGTGAATTTACATTACAATGCGCTGACACGAAACGCTACTACAATCAACGGGGAAAGGTCGTCGTTGGGTGCATCGATCCACGTTTTGGAAACTGAAGAAAAGTCCCTCACCAGCCGGCAGAGGCCAGGTATGTTTCGAACCTCTTGTCATACCACAGCCACAATAATGGATAAATAGATAAATCAATAACAAATGCGTCCATGGTTTAATAGCAAAGTCAACTAATTTCCATAAACCATAACGACGCCCGGGGACGCCGCCCGGAGGTGCCGAAGTTTTGAATTTGGAAGAAGTGAATCGTAATTGCGCGTGTAGTTCTCGCATCCACCGTGCTGGTCAACGGGTGTATCTAAGCTGCGAAGGTGAAAGCTTACGTCATATCCCATTTAATCCGACGGATTAGTCGAAGCACGACTAGACGAAGACAAGGAAAGTCATAAAACTAATATAACTATCGTTCGCTTCCTCCGGAACTGTACGATGTCTTTTCCTTTTGTGGTTTGTCTACAACCCATTAGTGGCTCGGGGACAACGGCGAGAAGATGGAGCGTGTGCAAGGAACGATTTTTCATAGATTACAAATTTAGACGACACTAGATGGACCACAGAGGATGGAGGGAGCACAGCGTTGCACAAGAATATTAATTAAAACTCATTTAACATATCATATACTGAAAGACACAAACACACAAATTATAAAATCCAAACTTGAAAACCGTGCTTCAGCTTGATGATGAATAAAAATCAATTAACATAATATTCGAACCGTATCAGCAGTAAAGATAATCAACCCAGCCTTACTGCCGTTCCGTGACAAGCATTTCTGCCTCGCTGCCTGTTCTAGTGTCACCATCCGCAAGCCGCGCGTGGATCTCGATTTCATTATAAAATCGTCACGTTCCCGGCGTGGCGTGGTCGTCGTCATTGCCTCACCGTCGTCTCTTTTCCGTCACTTTTTGTCATCTCCCAGCGTTGTCAATTTTGCCAGCGATGAAGATGGTAATGACTGCCGCCAAACCTTTTGCCCCGCTCTATCCCATCGAGTTCGTCTGCTCTTTGCCTGTATTCTTTCATTTTCCCATAAGTCACTCCTTAAGTCATCAACCCACAACAATACCTTCTTCAAGTGCCCGGTTTGCCGTTCGACAATTGCTGTCGATGAGCATTACAACCCCCCAAAAAGGAGACGAAAAAAAACTCTGTGCCCGATATCAATTGAGACATCTTCGTTACAGCTCAACGAGCACGTTCGGAAAACTCTGGCTGCCGACAGGATGAAGTGAATCGTTACTCACTATCAGCGGCATAACACCACGACCACCATCATCATCGGCGTCATGATCGTCTCGGCCCGTCATGCTTCAAGAGAGTTTCCCAATGCCTTGGTCCGACCGTCAATCATTCGCTCCGGGGGGAAGAGGGTTAAGTTCAATCTTCAACCGTCGCCTAAAATGCCTCCACCCCATTGGGGGTTTAGGGGGAGTAATGGGTGCAGTTGCTCCATCAGTGAGCTGCCTTTCAGCATCGCGTTCGTGGTCAAATTGGTCCGCCTTGTGTGTCATCGATATCGTGGCCAACGGCAGCCGTGACCATGAACCCTTCATTTCTTCGTGTGTTTTATGTTTTGCTCCCTACGTGCAGCCCCACATAATGGGTGCAATGGACGTTGAAAGCTCAACCCTTCCAGCGAAGGTGTGTCAGTGAGCGGGTGGAGCATCTAACAAAATTACAGAGATAATATATTTGTTTAAATATGCAAATAATGGCGACTGGTGTAAAAAATAATGTTAAAACATTTTTCATAAAAGTAAACGGTTTGTATTTTACACGCATTTTACACGAATGGTGGCATTCAAGGGTTAAGCATAATGTAGGAACACACAAAAGCACATCCATCCGGGTGAAAATGAAAGGCAAACCTTAAAAAACAAAACCACACACACAAGCACATGATCTATCTGGCGATGAGTGATGTCAGCTGCCTGCCGGAGCGCGAGCACACTCCGAGAATTGGAATTGGTTTTAAGTGAGTTCACACTTTGCTCCAATTTTGCGTCCGACGTGACGACGTGCAGGAGATGACGCCATGGGAAAGCATGGGAATGGGACAGGCAGGGAGGGATGCCGGGCGCCAACGATGGGTGGACAGCACACGGATGATGGGCGCCACCCGGCACAGGCATTCAATGAGCATAAAAGCGTAATTTCGTTTCATAGTAGGGGTACAGCGGCAACAGCGGCAACAGCGGCAACAGCGGCAGGAACATTGGATTCACAATTTGTGTTTTGGTATAGGCACAACCTCAGGGAACGATTGTGTCGCAATCGATAGCTGGTAAGCTTTCGGGAGTTGCAGTCCTGGGCAAAGGCCAGTAGCAAGCACTTTACGTTGCGGAGAGACGTAGTGACTATTTATGTACAGTCCGTGCAAAATCCATTTGGGTTCCTGGTGCATTCAGCAGTAAGAAAGGCTTGTTCAGATGTCCCTAGAGTGTAGAACAGTCCCTAGAGTCCCTAGAGTATAGAAATCCAACAGTAGAAAATAATCAATTTGAGATAGATTTACGCACAACAGAATTGCTCATGCACAGAATCCTATTGTGCAGTTCAACCTATTGCTTATTTAATCCATTTATAAAATGTTACATACTCTCCTAAGGACTTGGATCGAACTAAACATAATCCAGCAAAGACATGAACTCTTCTACCCACGTTTGACAAATCACACTTTCCGTGACATTGCCTCGTGACAAAAGGGGAAAAACGGCCAACCCCAAGAACCCGTTAGCCATCGGTGAGATGCTACGACCGGTCAATAGCCCCAGCATCCCAAGGCACGACCAATTGGACCGCTAGTTGGCGATTCCTGCGCTCGCTGTATCGAGAAGTGCTATAAATAAGTTTCGCATCTTCCAAACGGTGTGCAGCATATGCTCGCTGCATCGAAACACGTCGAAATCCATTACTTTGCGTTGGCGCCAATGGGCAACAGATGCAGACAGCTACAAGAGAGCGAGAGAGCAGCACACTCGATCAAGTCGATTGATTCTATTTTCCCATCCCACCGCGGGTATTCTACTGACCCATCGATCGTTGCACCCGAAGTCTTGATGCTGTACGGAGCGGTGCTAACGCTACACAATTGTAGCACCGTTCGTTTCTTGCACGGCGCAGTGCCTTACTAAAAGCGTACCGAAGCCATAAGGAAGGGAAAAGCGGGAGAACCGGGATGCAATTTATGCTCTCCGTTGGCCTCCTTTCGATGTGTCTCGAGTGGTTTAGACGTCGTGATTCATGCTGCAGACAGGGAGTGTGTCTAGTTAATTCGTCTTGTCGTGTTCTTTGTAAGAACGGTTGCTTTTGAAGGGTAGCTTTATTCTAAACGAACCACACTGCACACGTAGATGTTTTACAATGACCAACAGAATAAAAAAAACGCGTTCCTCTGAGGCAATCATCTTAAGCTTGGTTTCGTTGTCATTAGTTTCGTTGCCATTTGAAATACGGATAGCGCTTTATCCCAGTCACTCACTCATCACAGGGCGAGATAATCGACTGAATGGGGCCCCATCCACACAGCATCCGAACGATGCACACTTAAATGAGACTTAATTGTTTCAAGGTGCAACGCTGACCAATGATGATGACAAAGCTCCGGCTCGTGTGTTCACTTCTCGAGTTGCATTGTTGTTCGCCGATTCGCTGGATGGGGTAGCGGAAGCAGGGGCAAGTGTGTTACCTAAAGCAGTTTGAATTATAACAAAAAATCGTTGGACAAAAGCTGGATATGCGCATTGCAACCCACTGTGGTGTGCAAACTCGATAGTTCGTACAACTTCTGTTCGTTAGGACAACTTTTTAATGGGTTCAATAACATTAAACTCTCTATTCCAGTTGACGGTCAACACATTTGTAGCAGCCTTGGTTCCATAGTGACCATGAATTATTATAGCCAGGGTAGTTTTATAGATTAAGATTTAGGATTAAAATAGTTTACAATAATAGAGAGAAACGGAGATAAAACCTGACCCCTACTAGCAGAAAGGAAATGTTAAAAATGAGAATACAGTTAAACTCCAAAAGCTGTCAACTTCCTAAGATGGATAGTTTCTCTAAGATGAATACTTTTGACACTCGCTATGTCGGCAATTTTAGTTAATAAGTGTTGATTGAGGGCTTGCGTTGACGTGAGCTTATTTGTTTACATTGAAACGTTCGCTTGATGTGTTGGTAGAACACTATTAAAGAAACTAATTTAACGAATTATGGTTGAAAACGAATAGTAAATGCATTTTTTTACATTATCCGAACGAATTCAACTGCTCAAAAAACGTGAAAACGGCGAAAGTACTGTGGAGCTAAGTCGATCATTTGGAGTTTCTAGGTGTCAAATTCTCTGAGCTGGAATCCTCCCTAAGATGACAGTTCCGTCGTTGTTCGTCTTAGAGAGACTTCACTGTAATTAAAAATATTTACAAAATGGCGTATTCAATTTCTAGTGATTAGAACGAACATAACAATTTAATTACTATTTTACTAAAACAATGCGCTATGGCACGCTGGCCCCTCAATCCGCTACGCGGGTTTTGTCTCTACGCTGGCCCGTTTAACGTGCTCTCGCAGAAAAGTAGTGAACAGTGAAAGAATGGTACAAATTAAGATGACACATTGTTTCCCGTTGGACTGTTGGACGCAGCGCTGATGGTCACTTGAATATCGCCTCTTCCCCTATGCTTCTCTACCTCACACCTCCATCCCTAGCCAAACTGTTCCAGGTTTTCCTTTTCCACTTTGTTCTACAACCATCCACAATTCAATCTTTGTTCTGTGTTCTGCTTTAATCCATGCGGTTTTATGATCGGTGCCAGTTTGGCGTCATATCCACCGGTGGAAATAAAACGAAGAGGAAAATCGCACCAGAGTGACCTCGGCACACAATAAAAACCCCCTCGAGGCAGAGGCAGCAACACCGTTTCAGCAGCAGCTAGAAACGGCCGAAGATATTTGCAAAATAAAGTCGGTTGGTACACTAGTCATCCGCCCTTTCGATTCTGTTTCCTTCAGGGTGTGTTTTGCGTGGAAAACCACCACAAAAATGGGCACACCGGAGCGTGTGTGTAAGTGTGTGTAAGTGTGCAGATTGGAAAGAAGCATACAACCACAAAGAGAGTATGGTGTGCCTTTTGTGTGCTGACGATGCAACCGACCCGACCCGAATGACCGTGGCCTTCTTCCACATAACGCCAACCTTCCGAGCATAAACGAGAAACCTTACCGACACAAGGGAAAATCCATTTTTTCTCAAAAGAATATTTACTTCCACTGGCTGACGGGTGGGTTGTGTTTATGGCGTTGGAACCGAAAAAGTGGTTTTCCATTTCCAACGACTCAACAGCCTTGAAATGAGAGGTTTTTAAAGTTTTCCTCTCGTTTTCACCTTACCCAACACACACACACACACACACAGACAAACACACACAAAGAAACTCCTCTTCTATTTTTATTCTTTTTCTCCGTTTTCCAACACTTCCCTCCACTATCCACCTCTTTATGTGTGCATAATGTGTCGCTTTAGCAGGTGCTTTCATCAATCCCACCTCCTCATTCAATAGAGAGCATTTTCTTTGCCCGTGGAAAACCCATCCCTCCATCTCTGTTGACTATTTCACTGTTCGCTATTTTTTCTCACCACTCACACCCCGGCCACTTTTCTCCCCCACCTCCCCCTTCCTTCTTCTCCCAACACAGGGTTAGGAAAATGGATGGTAATGTAGCCATTTCTTTTCACTTCTTCACTTTCGCTCGATTGTCCACGAGTTCACGCCGTTGCCCCGTATGACCCGATCCGTGTTCGCCGTGCCATCGTTGAAACAGTTTCCAAGTGAAAATACGTGTTTTAGGAAGCACCCGTTTTTCTTCTGCCGTTTGTGTCAATCAGGCACACATTTCTTACGGGAAAGGAAATTGGAAAAGATTGTCGAAAGGATCGGTGGAGGTGGGGAAAATACCGATGGAATTTTCATCGCCTTTTCATCCGGCCCGTTGAATGGCGAAAGAAAATAGGAAAATCACCGCGCGTAGTGGTTGAATTAATGTACCACCTTTCGCATCGCTATTTGCTATGAACTTGTCAATCGGTAAGTGAAACGGTGCATTATGTCCAAGGATGAGACTTTTTAGCGCGACGAAGAAGTACGCTTTAGAGATATTTAAATCATTTCTGCTTCTTGTGCCTTTTCTCCTGATCTTCACCACATTGAGCCGCGTTAAACGTGTAATGTCTCGTTTAATGTATATTGTTTTTAAAATTCATTATTCAGTTATGTGTAAAAGTGAAAACTGAATGAAAAAATAAGTAAAAAACTAAACGAATTCATATCTTATAATTAACTCAAGTTAGTATTGTTTCCCTCACACCCTCAAGGGTTGATCGATAGTTTCTTCTCCTCACCGAGAAGAGAATTTTGTTTAGGCTAAATTTAAATTTTCTCGTGCCACAGCGACCCACCAACCGAGAGCTGAAACGCTCTCGCGCAGGTAAATTTATGCTACCATTCTAAGCATCTCAACCCAGCAGCTTACACCTTACCTTACGCCTTCACCAAAATAGCACACCCCCGGCCCATTAAGCGACAAAAATCCAATTTCGTCGGCAAAGTGCGGCACAGTTACTGCCGCGTAGAGAGTTTCCCTTCACGCGGGTGTAGGACACAGCTAGCCGGTTCTTCGCAGGCATAACGAGTGTCCCAGCCGATAATGACAGCCGGCGGCTAGCAGTGGCTTTACTGTACGACCGAGTGCAACCGGTTTTCGCTGGTGCGATAGGCGGCCATTTCCCAACCCCCGTTACCCTTCTGCCACAACCACATCCGGATTGCAATCTAAAGAGAAGCTCTGTTTTAAACGGTCAGTTTCCCTGCTGCTGCTTTGCCAGGGCTTTGGTGGAATTTATTGGTGATACAAATAATCCTCTCCCTCACGGATGCAGCAAAGACGTTTGCCGGCCGCCAGTGGTTGATGTTTTATGAAATGAGAGCAGGTGAGAGTTGTTCGGGAATTTAGAGTCGATCGAGTTGGTGAGTTTCCACCTAGAAGCCAGTTCCTTTCAATCATGTTTGGTTCGGAGGGACGTTGGAGGAGAAATGGATAATCAGCTTTAGCCTATAAGTGAGGATTGCATTTGGTTTTTATGTTGCATTCTAGGCTTCAGCTAATAATACTGGCTATAAATTTCGACCACTAAAACGTGCTTGAAAGATACTAAGTAACTAGAAAAGCACCAAAGAAAGAAAGCATAAAAGAGTTTTCGGTTGGTAGCACAAAAAAGGGTCAGTTATATGACTTGAGCGTTAGAGAAAACTTGTTAAAAATGCAGAGTTTGTATCACGGAGCTTGTGATTGAATGATCTGACTGAAACGGAGACTCGCTTTTATCAAATAACTTTTATGAATGGATTCAAATTTATTTAATTATAATGTTCAGCAGAAAAAAAACATTTAAATAATATCCTTATTTCTTCGTCAAGCAAAGGAATAATTTGCGCAAAAGGAATGTAACAACAAAATAATCTAAAATAATAATTAAAGAGTAACAAAGTCAAGGAAAAAATTATGGAAATAACATCGGTGATAGTAAAATTTCATCATAATTCTGACATTTAAGCTGAGTGAGAAATAGAAGCATAAAAATGTAAAAAAAACTCAACACAAATTTTATCTACTCTCAATCTAAGGAGACAAAAAATCCTCAAAATTGTGATTCAATAGGCTCAAAAAATCAATGATTGGATAATCGTCAACAACTAACTGTGAACGAAAAGAAAATTTATCAAATCTTCACATTGCTGTAATAAGCTTTCATAGAACGATTTTATTTTCCGTTTGTTGTGACTTTGTTTTCCGTTTGTTGGTGATTGAGACTTTTGCATTTGGATCTGAGAATTGGCACAATAATATGTTTTCTTTTTTCAAAGAGACAGTATTATTATTTTTATTTGATTCCGTAATTTGCTAATCTTCTAAAAGACGGTTGAAGAGAGAGGATTGAGGAATCCTCTCCCTGCTCAACGGCATTACCGGAAACGGTTTTATCAAATCACCAAAGCCACGACCTACCTATGTCGGTCATGGTCAGTGGTGGTAGAAATCACCTCATTTGATGCCCGCCAGCGAAAAAAGGTGGCAAGGGTGCGCTTCCGGTTTGCCCGCGCCAAAAACGGTGTCACTACACGCACATACACACACACGCCTAGCCAGGCCAGGTTTGAATATTTATGCTGTCGAGAAAGTATTTACAAAACCATAACCTCCCGTCCGATTTCTAAGAGGATTTATTGCTCCCATGTACCGGCGCGGCCCGTGGAAGTGTGCAGACAGCAAAGAGGAAAAACTGTCAACGATGCACCATCGATCGCAATAAGCATTTGGCACCATGCATGCAGGTTGTCTGGCGTGAAAGTAAAGAAGAAAGCTGTTGTCCAGCGTTTGTCCGGTTTGCAATTTGCTGTGACCGAGCGGCGCTAACTGTGTCACACGACGTTCGCGACTGCATTTTCCATTGGCGGTGTGCGGTGGTTAAGTGTGAGAGTTTTGTTGATTTTGCATCACTGCAATCGCAAGTCTGGTGCTCTTTATGACTCGGTGTTATCTGTGTAGTTTTGCAGAGCTGCCAAAGTAAAACAGAAACAGAGCCATTAAAGATTCATCCACCTTTTAAGCAAATGTGACGTGCTTCATTTTTCCTCTTGAGTTTCCTTTTTCCTGTACCTGGGAGGAGGTTGTAAATCTTGTGCTTGAAGTTTAACTAATACTATCCGCCATGCAATCTTTATGGTTTGTTTTGGTTGAGTGTGCACAAACTGATGACGACGATGTTATCCGGCTCAGGCATTGTAACGAGCAAAATCCACATAAGGTACACCTTACAGGAAATAAAATCAAAAAATCGCTTTAGTGTGATTTTTGAATAAACATTCAAAGCAGCCGTCCTTGTGCATAAAGCCTTAACTTGTGAGTTTCTAAATAACCTCCTTTTTTGAAAATTCAGTAGATTTAAACTGATCACCGTCAATATGCCAGGGTGGTGATCATCGGCAAATAGTCGAGCAATGTTTTTCCACTTCACGGCTCAGACAACGGTCGGTCATGCTCGGGCAGCCGCCGCCATCAGCTAACATTGGTTTCTTTTTCCTTCCGCATTGAAGGCGGCAAAGTCAACAAACAACGTCTTATCACTTCCGGTTTTCATTTTGCTTTTGCTTTTGCTTTTGCTATGCTCTTCCTCGTTAGCAGTCATGGTCAATTATGCAACTTGCGCTTCACACCTAACTTGTGATCCTGTTCATCAAATTCTCTCCGTCTTTTTGTCCAATTTTCTGAAAACGCTTAAAATGCAAAACCAATTCCAATAATCACCAAGCAGCTCGGCGGCAGTGAATCGCACTGCATCGCCCCTCTAAGCGGAACGCAATCAGTGAACAGAGCCTGTTCCGTTTTGCATTTATCAACCGGAAACGGGTGACGACGATCGTGTGCCGACTAACTCGAACTGCAACATCAACTCCCTCTTGGATGGTTCTTCGTTCGCATTCATGTGCTTGGCTTGTTCAGTGCGTCAAACCAACACGCACTTATGCTGCACTTATGCTGTACGCAGCTCCAACACAGCAAGCAATGGGAAGAGCGATTTAATTCGATTAAACGAACGGAGAAACTGGAATAACTCGTTCCTGTGCGTGTGCGTGTATGATTTCTACGACCTTGGCTGGGAATTGTTATTGCGGGAAGACGAAGAACATTCCTTCAGATCGGGCAATTGTTTGGAGAATTGTTCAAAATTTCCCATCACCCTTTCCAATCGACTTAAGTGCTGGCAATGGTTATATAGTTTTATAGCACTTTTTACGAGATGCTCAATAGAGCTAATATGACGAGCGTAATTTATAATTTGAGAGTACAGGGTTTTCCAGGTTCCAGAATAACTTTTAAAATGCAAACGGGATACTTTAATTCTCATACATTGCTTTTGCACAGCTGATCCATATCATATTTTCAAATTACAACAAAATAAAATTTTGAATGTAATTTAACGCTATTTTTTAACCAAATCAAATTCGTGATCACATAAAAATAATTTGGGTTTTGTGCAATTGACTATTTCAAGAGAATATCAACTAATTTTGATCAATTATAAGCAGTTGAAATTAACCATAATATTACCATTAAGATCGTTTAGACCGTTGTGACTAGAAGCGTTACGGATGTGTGTTCAAAACCATGAGAATAAATTGTTTTAAGTTAAAAACAACTCGTGAATATAAAATCTTATCCTATTCACGTTGCAAAGTGACGTTTGGAAATCATATAAACGAATTTGTTTAGTTAGGTTAATTTGAGTCTTGAGATTCATGAATCTTAATATTCGTAAACTATGGTGGTCATGGCTCTTAGTATAATAGTATTGATTGATAAGATAGACTCTTCGATAGCACCCGATATGGAAGTCTCTGTCACTAGAATTTAAGTCACCCCAGAGCTTTAGTCAAATCCGACATTTTTGCAGTTTTGAAACTCATGTATTTTCAAACATATTGAATAAAAATGGAATGAAATTCTAATCTTCGAAAAGTGTTTAGACTGACCACAAAATAATTATTATCAATAAACTAACTGTAGAAAGACTCATAGAAGATTCGTATACTGTGCACCAATTCTTTTCACGATTCATGAATCCATAATTCTTCTTTTAGTCTTATAAATTTATTTATGAAATATATTAACAATTTATAAAAATCTTTTAATTCTTAAAAATTCATCGAAACATAATTTTTCAAAAAATCAATTTCATACAGAACTCAAGATTCTCATTAATCTTAGGATTTTCAACCTTAGCATTTAGATTCAAGATTCGATTTGCAATGCAAATGACGCTTTAATTAATACTCATCTGAATGAATCCTTGTGAAAAACTCATAAACTACAACAATATTCGAATCGTGATGTAAAATTATGTTTTCCAAAGCTGTTTATATTGTTACTTCAAGAAATGTGTATTTTTTTTTCAATTTTTGAGATACCTACACTCCAAAGACAGATGTGCCAAACGTGAAAGGATGATACTTTTCGCTCATTACTTATACAAAGGCTGGTGGATTGATTTAAGCCGCCACACTCTAAAGCGTATGTAAGCGAGTCTGAATGTGTTTATAAATAAGAAAGTAAGCACTTCCGAAAATCATTTCCGAGCGCTTCCTGCTTTTCTTCATTTTCTTTCCACATTTATTGTGCAAGCGTGTAAGCACACAAATCAAAGCAATAAAGTACAAAGACAAACGGCAATCCGAACGACAACAAAGCCTCAACTTACACGATTCCACCGCCGAACGTTTGCCAAACCCATCACGAACGGCATGACGGTTTGCGATGAAAATGGAGCAGCAACACACATTTGTGTTTACTGTTCAGAAAAAAAATCCAACTCAAAGATTACACCAAAAACAGCGCAAAGTACGAGAAGACGCGCATAAAACATATGAAACGCCAAAAATAACGCCCACCAAAAACAGCGAACCCTCTCACATTTCCCACATTTCCATCTCTCTTGCTGGACGTAGGGAGCACAAGATAGTGAAAAAGAAAACCAACCCGAAACGGTTCGTTAAAAATTTAAAAGAAAACGCTTTCAGGCCACCTTTCCCCCCTTTTCCTGCCACACAGACATTAACCGCCAAAGTGAAGTTAACGAAGTGGGATGTTTTTTTTTTTTTGCACACATTAAAACCGAATTCGGAACAGTGACTAAAGCAGTGCACAACAACAAAAAATCGCCACAGGATGGATGGCATTAAAGCTGAACGGCCAAGCCCTGTTGTTAACTCGAAAGTGATCCTCCCCATTCGCCCTCGATTGCCCGTGCGCCCATTATGCGGCCGGACGCTTTTGTCCTGCACGCATCGAAGGTCACGCACGACCGCAGAACGACGTGATGGAAACGGAGAGGCGGAAGTGCAAAATTGCACGAAATGTTTTCCACAAACGAAAGCACGACCAGCGCGTGGATTCGTCGAATTGAAACCTTCGAGATCAATTTTCCACTGGCGGGCGAAGGAAAACTGTTCGCCAGCAAGAGCGTGAAAAGGCTGGCCTTGCGCTGATAAGGTGTGGAAAACCTCCAGTCTGTTACACTGTTTGCTTTTTCGTTTCTTCAGGCACGAAATCAGCTTGTTTTTGGTGTGTGAAGTGCGCCACATCATGCACGGTTCCATAACATCCCACGGCCCACAGCATGGCGCATCCCACAAATCATGCTTCGGGTGTTTGGCAGACACACACAAAAGGGTTTTGTTTATTTAGACACATCGCCGTTTGGTGGATTTAAAGTCGCTTCTCGGCCTGGCTGGAGCTGTTGATCTTTAAAACACACACACTCACTATCTCGGGCCAAAAGCGAAGGCGCGGTTATGGTGTGCTGTACGGCAAAAAGCAATTGCAGTATAGTGACTTCACTTTCCTGCCGCGCATCATGCTGCGACAAGGGCGTAAAGGAGAAAAACACTCTGGGCTGTGTGTGTGCGCCCCATTAATCAAGCATAATTTATTCAATTATACACATTACACCCATGCTGCATGACGGTTATGGCGGGGAGAAAAAAAGAAGAAAGAACAGCATTTAGATAGAAACATTAGGCGGCGTAAAGAAAAAAAAAACAAATATCCGCCTCAGATCGTGAACACTAACTTAAATGATCATCTTGAGCAGGGGTCAGCAAACGTTTCCAAGCAAACAAATTGATTTTAGGATGTAATTTTATACACACAATTGTACAATGGTTGGTAACAATTGGTATTGAAATATTCAATTTTACAATGGTTGGTTTTGGGATTTGCAATAAAAAAATGTTGTTTTGATGGATCGTTTTATAACTCATTTAGTATTACGAAACAAAAAATTTACCATTTATTTCTTTAAATTCGTCAAACCGCAATGGAACACACAAAGCTACACACAAATCACCTTAAAGTACTTATAACTTGAACTTATTGTTGAACGCTCACGCGGTATTATTCAGAGTGAGTACGAAGGCGCTTTTTTAAAAACAGACGTAGACATACTAAAGTCACACAATTCCATTAAAATGACGACGAATGGGCTGCAAAGGGTGTCCAGAATATTTGTACTAGTATCAAAAAATTCAGTCAGACATTTTTATCCGTATACAAAATTATTTTAACTTTGAATTAAATTTAAATGTTGATTGTAGTTGAGAACCGATTATATAGACATAGGTAACAGATTTTATTGTTTTGTTTATTTGATTTATTTATTGGTATTTGTATTACCAGCTTTGAATGTTTATTCTGAATGAAAACTATGAATGGATGTCTATCTGAATGAAAACAACTGATCAACTTCTTAGATACGTCACACCCATTTTTTTCGCCTTTCAAAATTTAATTAAAGTTTAATTTTTTAAATTATATTCGCTAAACTACTTTTAATCTATTCTTTTACGAACTTCTTATGAATCATGTGCATCAAACGTTTTTACTAAGATGTGACGAACATAAGATACACTATCGTATTACTCTCAAAATCCCCGGCAGAAGTTCACAAATTTTATCTCAACAATTGTCGATGTAAATGTTAACACAAGAATATATCATAATTTAAAAAACAGACAGTTTTTGGTTCTTAAAATTTTTGAAATGTAAAAAAACGAAACAAAAGTAAGACAGAAAGTTTTCTCAGTTCTAACATCAAATGTATTCTTTCAATTCATTCAACGAATAGTTTCATTTATTTTATTCTCACCAGCCGGACATTGCCGTCCCCTGGTTTACAGACGTTGTGCATCCCGAAAATGAAACAAAAACCAGAATGAAAGAATTAGTCTGTAAAGCCATACGGCACCAAGCAGACACTTATGCTTGATCGTCTGGGTGTTGATCGCTGATTTATCATACATCACACACCAAAAACGATCCAGAGACGGATTTCTCTTCGTACAAATGATTTATTGTATGTTGAGAGAAAAATGGGAGAGCAATAGCCTCGGAAAGCATAACCGAAACCAGACCAATAAGGAGCCATCCGGGAGGAAAAATGTGTTGAGCTAACGGTTAGTGTCAATATTTGATCATTTGCACCAAGTTCATGTCTCGGTACTGCTGCTCTCTTTTAACACTTTTCATTCCCTTTCCGATCACACTGCGCTGAGAGGGATTCAGTAGGAAGTTGAACAACCTCCTTCCCACAAACGCAGCCTCACTGCATCGGTTTTAGCTGTACTAACGCTCAGACACATTTACGACCATTAAAAATGTTGCCTTCATATTAATCATCGTCGTCGTAAACTGGTGGCGGAGTGAGGCGTTTCACTGTTTCGCATTCGAACGAAACAATTTCTTTTCGGCCATCGCTTTTCGAAAAGAGAATCGTGAGTGTGGGGGTGGGGGGGCGGTGAAACTCTCACGCCATATGCAGCGGATGAAGTGTAGTGCCGTTCGATTACGCGCCGTCTTCTGTCGAGCTTATTATGACGTCGGCATCGCGTAGTTAAATGAAAGAGATGCACAGCAACATAAAATTATGCTTCCTCCTACGCCGCTCGCCGTACGGGTGTGGGTGGGCTGGCGGATGGAAGAAGATACGTTGTTTCCTTTTCTCTTTGTGTTTGTGCGTTCGAGAGCTCGTGTCGAGTGAAAATGAAATCGAGAGTTTTGAAGCAACAACGGCAATTGCAGCTGCCCCTGCTGTGCTGTTTGGGCGCAAGATGCATCCATCTTGGGATTTGGGCGAGGTCAATGCAATCTCGAGTACACGAATCACACCGCTACAGTACAGAAAAAATAAATATGCAGCAAACGGCAGACTCTACCTGCCAGTCCCTTTCCGAGCACATGCAACCTAACCACGGGACAAGAGGGTAAAGGTTAACTGACAGATACGTGTACTGCAATAACCCAAATCCAGTAACAAGGTAAATACATCGCTCCATGTGGTCCAGACCGATTTACACGACCTACAGTTTGTTGGATTACCAAAAAGCAGAACAAGCCGGATAACTGTATGCTGTTGTTACTTTCGTTTACCTCGCAGCGAAAAGTGGAAAACATTTAAGCGCAAATTTCTTCGCCGGCTGCCGTTCTTTGCCGCGATTACGAATGAAGTTACGAAGTTTTTGTGCGGTGTGTCAAAAAACCGGCTTTCGTCTACTCAGTATCAGCCGGCCTTGATCGTGCCTTATTTGTCGTGGCGGTTGGACTTTTCGGCTCCAATTCCTCTCCACTGAACGTATCGCCAGCAAATGGGCAGCAAATTAAAAGTCCGAAAAGCGCCAGGAGAGCGCATCTCCTCGGGGAAGTGCGATGTGCTGGGGCAAGTCTTTGCTTCTGTCTTATGGTTGATAAATGTTGCGAAATTGGAACGATTTCTTTTCCCACCACTATTGCATGTGTGAGTGTGTGCAAAAAGTAAGCGGTAGTAATGGTTTAAATTGACAAGGAGCACAAAAAGCGTCTTAACTAACCGTGTTTAATCACCTTATCCCACCTACTTCCATTTCCCTATTTCCTCCTCTACGTTTTTTTGGTAATGTATTAAGAACATGACCAAACTTTGTTCGTGAAATCGATGAAAAAATCATATATTTCAAAACAACAGTTGTATTAAATTGTTGAGTTATAGCTAATTGGATGCGTTATATACAACGAACCAAGAATATGATTAACTCTTATATAGGAGGAAACTAGAAAAAGTTATTTTTTACAGGGACCCCAGTCCCTTAAATTTGTATAAAAGCGAATTTTGGCCTACAGTCTGGTTCTACTTAAGCAGAGTAACATATTTTCCGCTAAGGTGAGAGTTATATAAAAAACAATACAAAACACTGAGGTATAAAACTTATTTAAAATTTGCAATTTACGATACTTTGATTGGATTTTTCATTGTATGTTATTAAAAATGTTATCATAAGTTAAAAATATAAAGAAATTGGAAACATGTTTTATTATTTATGGATTTAAAGAAAAAAAACTATACTACTAACAATGCATCTCAATTCCCTTGAGTTCTCTTTTATTAGGATATTGTGTTTTATACAGAAAGTATTTGAAATATGAATAAAATGTAATAGTGAGTTTTGAAACAATTTGAAGAATTTTTAAAACATTTTGTGCAATCCAAATTTAAAATACAACTAAAAAGTAATCAAATAAAGTGAAATTATTTTCTTCTTTGAAATGGAAAAAGAAAAGCAACTATGAAAATTAAGGATAGTTTTTGTCGGAAAATATTCGAGGTTTACAATGTGATCATAAATATCATTTATTTCATAATCGATTATGTTTGTGGTACTTGAGGAAATGGTAAACAATTTGCCATACACCCTAATATATATTATTTTCCAACCGTATGGTTTAAAGTAAGCCTTTGCCATTCATTGATTTATTCGATTAGAGTCGATACAAAATATGTTATACTTTAATGGGGGAACCTTCTCCTCTCCTACCGCCTAACAAACAACATTACGAACTACATCGCTAGTCAAAAATATGTAATTTATTTGCCTACCTCCACAGGCACAACCACATGAATAGCATAGCAAAGAGAAACATTCGTTATGGAGCACATTAGCAAATGTGCATAATGGTACCATGATTGATACACCCATTTAACTGGTTACAATTTTCCCTTCATAACCGAAGCATCCTACACAAACTACTGATACTTTATTCGGAGCATGAAATAAACAGAACCGAATAAAACATCTGTACCTTCATGGAACTTTACGCTGAATTTCTCATTAGAGTTTTCTATCCTATTCTTCTATCGCTGATTTTGCTTTGGTCCTCACACCAAACCCTTAAATCGTACCACATCATTTAGTTAGTAACTATTTTTGACACACCGCATATTTTGGGCGTCGCTGTGTACACACCACGAGACCGCGAGAACTTTGCCGGGAGCTGCCGTTTGCCATTTTTCATCCCAAAAATGTCAACCGCCACATCGTGACACATGCACCAGACGATGTGTGTTGTTCGTGTTTGTCGCCAGATTATACCATCGCCGGTCTCGTGAGTGTGTGCACAGTGGATTTGTTTTCTATTTGTGGTCTTCCCGGCGACTACCAAACTACCAGAAAACTAGCCTCTTCCCGCGTGCACGATGATACGTTACTGGCACCCAGCATTACTTGCCGTTGACCACCAGCGGACAACATTCTCATCCATTAAGTGGTCCCTTCTCCCACCCGGAGCATGAGCCGCGTGAGACCGTCCATGCGTTGCGAATAAATATTCCTCGCACGACAGCGACCACTGGCGACGATCGATCACTTCCCTCCGGTGAGGTTAGAATTTGACTGTAAGCCATAGTCTTACCCCCTGCCGAACGCCCAACCAACAGGGCACAAACTATCAATCTGCTTCGATCGAAATGCGAAAGCTGATTTAAATTCCATCCACACGCATTGAGTGGAGTTGGACTCCGGCCTCCGTCGCACCGCATAGGATGAACACGAAACTCACCCAACTGGCACCGACGGGAGCCCCGTAGGATAATTAGAGTAGCGTTAAATACAACAAAAACTGGTACGAAAAAAACGCGAAAACCGTCCACTGCCTGTCAAGCTCCCCAAGAAAACCTAAAATGGCCTAACAAAGATTTCCACTCTTGCGGAGAGGCCGGACACTGCGCTTCGTCCACGCTTCTTGGCACACAGTAATGGCGCCTCGAATCCTGACGACAGCATAGTACACGCACACAGCCCTGCCACAACAAGACGTACAGTAGCATAGCGCTCAAGCTCCTGCGTTTGCTCCTCTGACATCATCTATTCACAGCTGTGCTGTTTGGACAACAGCCCGGCCCGAGTAGTAGCAGCAGAAGTTTCGCTCAATGACTGGAAAGAGCAAAAGTAGGAGAAAAAGAACGAGTCACAGTTAAAGTTAAACTGACTGTGGCAAACACTGTTTTGTGTGGCACGCTTGCTTCTCTTTGACACTGAAACATCCGGGATCCGCTCGTCCACGATGATGGCCGACGATAACGTTGGGATGATTTGCTTTGCGCATCATTTCAACGGGAGCATCTTTGCAATCGGGGTAAACACACGCCCGTTTTGCTGCCACACGATGTAAGTTCCAGGACTTTGACGACCCCGTCGTCTGCGAGTGGTGTGCATGTCACTTTTGAAAAAACACGAGATTTTCAGCTCATTTTGCGCCAAGAGCAATAGAGAGATGGAGAGAGCTCTGTTTATGTCATCCGAGCATCGTTGGCACTGTGTGACTCTAGCTCAACTTCAGATCGTTAATCTTCACTCCACTCCGCGTCTTCGCACGCACCTCTCAGCCATCTCCCAGGGAAACATTCGCCTGACGTGGCTAGGGCACGGCTCGTCGCATCCGGGCAAGGGCGTACTCCACCAATCGATAGCGATTCCGTCACGTCACATTTGTCGCCCCGTAAGGGTGAGGACACTTTTACACAGATGCTACGTTCGGTCGCTCGCATGCAGGCAGCTCCCGGTCTCCACCAAGACGGAAGCTACAAGCCAGATTGGAAGCACGCACAAAAAAACGGAAAAAGGGGTGTGATATGTTTCCGAAACGAGAAGCGCTTGGTTCTCTCTCGTCACACGTTTGCGAAGCGAAGGAAATATTTTATTACATTATGCGTCCGTCAGTCCGCACTGCATATGCCGGATGCAATGGGAAGCAGCAGCGAGGCTAATCCAGTAAAAGCGGGATGGAATTAATATAAACATGAGCTTGTACATACACCACCACCAGTTTTGGGGGCCAATCGGGTGCCCAGTGTGCATCATTGTTTAACCCACATTCAGTGCACCGTGAGGAGCGTGACAAACATTTTCCAGTCCCATCCAGTCCTCTGTTTAGTACAGTCGACTGGTTGGCACTTCTGGCGGTGGCCTACATGTTTGCGGCGGTCCCGAATGGGCCGACACACCGGAAGCAGGACGCATAATTCAGTACGGCGTGAGCGTGGTGGAAAATATTCATAAGCAAACTTATTTGGCCGGGTCCGGCTTGAGGAAGTTGAGCCGCCTGGTGCAATGAGGTTCTTATACAGCTTCATGTGCATTTCGTCCTCTCCCTCCCTCTCTCTCTCAATGTTCCTCTTTTACAGCCCTTAAGACTCACCCTGACCCGACCCTTGGATCGATAGCAGGGAAATAAAGGCTGAGGCATAAAATTTAGGCAATGCGTTCAGGGAGGTCGCGCTACGTAAAATCTATCTCCCAGTCCAGAATGTGTCTGCATGACTGGGGTGAGCAGTTTCCACCATGGGGAATGGTTTTAAATGTGTTTATTTATTTTTTGTTCTCCTTTCTTCAGCCGCTGTGCTGCGTTCTATCGTACTTTTTATGGTGTTATCATAAATCACGCCCGTTTGCTGGTGAGCTACGAATGATGCACATTTACTGGGGAGATACAGTAGAAAAAAGAATGATGGGAGAAAATGGAATGTGTAAAGAACGGACGGTGGAATTTGGTAGGTTTTCTAATAATTTTGAAAATATCCTGGAACGTGCTAGTGTTTAAAGTCGATCAGGTTTAAGAAACAACTAGTGTTGCGGCTTACACATTTTTAACACAGATTCATTTATATGAGTCTCCAATGAAGAATCATTCGAATGTTGAAATTTATCACAATTAATGATTCTGTAAAAAATCATAAATCGCTGAATCTTTAAAGATTTTTTAACTATGAGATTCACGAGTGTTCAAAGATTCATAAATTCCGAGATTTGTGATTTTTCGGAAAATTATTACGCTACAGTGGCAGCTGGACAGCAACATTATTCTAAGCTCGAGGAATTTTCACGAGCCTGGGTGGGTGCATGATTTTTGCAAATGCTAAGATTCGTAAAGCTTAAGATTGATGAAAATTAAGATTGATAAATTCCATGATTAGAGATTCAGATTCATTGATTCATTTCAAATAATCATTCAGATTCAAATTTGATTCGCATTCACCCAACACTAATAATACCGGCATGACAAAATGCTGGATTATTTGTGAGCTAAAACTTACTTCTAATGTGAATTTACTAGAAATCAATAGAGGTAGCAAACTGTTTAGCCTTTGATTTGGTTCAACAAAATCGAAAGCACTGCAAACCGTTATCTTTCGATTGCCATTTAAAAACTTAACAAAAAACAATATTTCTACACAGGTGCGGATACACCCTTTCGGCTACCCGTTAGGCCAAAGCTCTTTCCCCTTTCAACAACCGTGGCCCTCAACGCGTTCGCGTTTGCAGACTGTTTGGCGACCTTTTAAAGAGAACCGACAGACAAAGCGCGCCTTCTTATCAACGGGCCTTTCCCTCAGCTGCTCCCTGTTTTACTTCCTGAATCGCAAAACGCACAACAACAAGAAGTTTCAATGTATCCGTTCGATAGAGTAAATATTGGGGTAAAATGTTTGCAGGTTACGCGTTCGTTAACGTTCGTTAATCATCCACCTCTTCGCCGAAACGTGTGTGTGCGTGTTAATCACGGTGCATATGACTTAATTCAGGGTCATGCGCATCCCGTTTCCGCTTGCTCGGCGTGTTAATGTCCGATTTGTAAACACACAACCAGGCACAAACTTACAGCGCATGTAGAAACACAAATTGTGCATGGTACAGCGTGTAGAGGCATCGTTTTCTGGAACGATCGTAATGCCGGCGCTCTTAAGGGGTGAGTTTGTGGGTCGGTGGAGGGTTAAAGTTGACGACTGATAATCGAACCCAAGGCGTCCGGCCACCGAACGAACCATACACATACATACAGTCAATCATAAAATTAAGCAAACACTTGAAGAGCAATGAAATATACTATTGTTTTAGAAGGAAATAATTAATACATCTTATTTTACCGTTTTTACACCGTTTAGTGATCTAGCTTCTTCAATATGCTTCAGGCAACAGGTTCTGGCGCCGGAAGATCACATGATATAATATAGAAAATTATAAATAGGAGGAAACTAGCCTAGACGAAGATAAAAATGATTACTTACAGAAGAAAATGAATTGGAATTTGTACATTATAATTAAACATTAACCTGTCGGAGTCTAACAGAAGATTAAGATTTGTGTGAAAAGTTTTCAATAAATTTGTCACATTTTTTGTGTATAGAATGTCATAATAATTATGTCGACATTGAAATACTTTAAATATATTTCAAATTTTCTGTCGAAAATTCCTAAAATTAAAAAAAAAATAACGTGAACGTTAAAGCTGTATGCTCAATTTCGTGATTGACTGTAGTTCAGCTCCTTATCATTCAAATCAGTGTGTGAAACAAATGCGACAGCATCAGTAAAAATGATAATCTTCTTGTTTGCGTCATATACATCTGCACTTTTTAATCGTTCCTCAAAGAAAAGATTCTTATTAGCAAGATGATTGTAAATCGATTCAGGAAGATTGTTCGTTACCTGTGCCAGGATTCTCGTGCAAGATTGCACGACCTGCAGACGCCGCCCCCACCCGTTGCCAGTACTGGTCCGGCCTGTTCGGCATCGGTGTTGATGCGGCAAGCGCAAATAGATGCAGCAGCACCAACAATCCCATGTAGCAAGTGCTGATCAGTGCTTCACGCCGGCGAAAAGCGATCTTGCCCTGTGGGCTGTGGCCGTGGTGCCGCTTCTCCGTTTCCATGGCAATACACTCCAACGGTGAGCCCGTGCTGCAGTGATGCATTTGCCCGATATGAGGCCGTAGATGGATGTAGCATTTTCTTCGCTTCCTTCGTCGTTCATCTTCGTCGCCGGTTGGTTGCTGCTGCTGCTGATGGGCCAGCTGCGGTCGTCGACACGGCTTAACGCTCTGCCCACCAACTCCCATTCGTGCCTGCTGCGATGTGAAGGGCGACGCGCTGTCGCATGCCGCCGAAGCCGTCCGTCGGTCGCTCCCCTTGCTGTACGCAACGCGTAAGCCCGTGCTGCATCGATCCTTAGTTGCCATTGTGTTCACGAAATTGCACCACACAACAGCACTGGCAGACGCATCCGGGGATCCGTACCTCACTCTTGCGCTACACCGACCTGTACAGCTGAGCTTGCATTCTGCTGAGCGACGCTACACACCGCTTCAAACACGGCTGCAGTTGCACATTCGCCCTTCTTCTGCACCGTGAAGAACGAACCCCACACTCTCACACACACACACACACACACACAAGCACGCACGCTACCACTTGGGCTCCAACAGCACTCGGTAAACAATGCAGAAAGGGAAGCAGAAACAGCTTTGCTTTTGAGGCGTTTCCGTGTAAAACTCCCGGTGGTTCGTCGACTTGTAACTTGCAATTCCGCTCGGGGCCTTAAAAGAGCTCTACCCGCTACTGGCCAGAGGAAAAAAACAAGAACTCAAACTGAAAACACTTTTACGACAAACATATCAGTGACCGCACATTTCGCTCCGAACGGAGATAGCAGCGAGCATGAGAATTGAAAAACAAATCGATGTGAACAAACACACGCGCACGTACACACACACAGGCACTGCACTTAAGAACGGTAACAAAGAAGGCCCACACACATGTGCACGCTACAATCCACGCGTCGGGATGGTCCGGATTTCTCGGCCTGCCGGAAACAGCTTTGGACCGACTTTTCTCGTGTAGACCCGCAAGCACCAAGCACCAAGACGACACCTCACGCGAATATCCGAACCTACAGCGGTGAAGATGCTTGCTAGAGAGCAAAATATGTTGGAGAAAACCGCGCAGCTACACCCATCCGTCCGAACGACACCAGTTGGTGAAAAACAATAACAAAACCACAACTACCGATGTCACGAGCTACGGCATTTTGGCCGAACTATGGGCGCGAAAGCCCATAGTGTTTTATGACCACGTCGTTTGACAGACAGGCGGTGAATCGAGCGAGAAAGAGAAAGTATGACTTTTCATATGGCGCTGTACAGACAGGGAATTTTGGACAGGGATGCCGAAGATTTTTTTCATTGCTGCTTTGGCTAGAGGGAAACATCGTATAAAATTTTAAAATTAAGTTTATAGTAACATTTTGCTTAGGCTAATATTATTCCAGAATATTTTGGAAAATTAAAAAAATCATGAACATAAAAGTTATGAAATTTATAAATGAAACAAACGTTTCCATCGTGATCCTAATGATTTGAAAAACATTATTTTGACGTTATTCATTCTGAAGGATGTTTGTGTTTTGTAAAACACAAAGAAATGCTCAAATATACATTCAAAACAGATGTGAAATTTCAATGTCAAAAAATAAAAAAATAAATACTTTTTTTCATACTTCATATTCAATACTTTGAGCAATCAGGATAACATTCGTTTCTAACACTTTTTCGCTATAAATCAGATAAAATGAAGCAATTTTCAAGAGAATAGCAAAATGTAAAATAATACAAACGATTTTGTCTATCCATATGTCCGTTGTTTCGAATCAAACAAGAATGATAATTGTTTGAAAAAACGTAAGAACGAACGAAAGAGCAGGAAAGCGAGGTTGAACAAGAGAGGAGGAGACATATAGTGAGGGTATGAGTGAGAGAAGTAAGAAGAGAAAAGTGAGAAGAGAAAACTAAAAATTACGTCTTAGTTAGTTTTTCTTTTTTATATAATTTTTAAATAATTTTCTCTTGATCCTTAATTAAGTTAATTCTGCGTATGGGAGGTTGCGATTCAGTGTACCCATAGCAGGATATCCTATCCTGCGTATGGAGGGCAGCGGCAGCGGTCCAAATGAGATTCGAACCGACGACGGGCCTTTTGACAGGTCTACGCCGTTACCGAGCCGGCCCAAACGATCGTTTCATATTGCTATTGATATTCATGGAGCAAAGTAATTCAAAATGTAAGGTTGATTCTGGTCACAGCATGTTAGTTTAATAGAAAATTAATTTAAATAGTTTTGACGTAACAGATCAGCAAACCAGTAAATATGATAACCAAATTCAGGAGGACGAATTCTTTTTGTGCGTGCATAACATCAGTTTTTCGATTTTTGTCGTTGTTATTATTGATCTCAAACTATTTTGCTGCTTATTTTTGCCAGGAAATGTTAAAGGATTGTCTTGTTTTCAAACCTCATTACTAGTCAATTCATGTAATGAGACAAAATGAGTCAAAAGAAGAAAAAGTTGATCAGTTATACTTTATCTAATTAATAGGGAGAGGTTCAAAAACTGAAATTTTGGCGTTACTTAATTCATCGATGGCCCCTACGGCTTTCGGATATAGATATCGATACCGGCACCACATGATTTCTTTTTTGCACTTGAACATTACCTAGCTGATATGACTAGAAAAAGTGAGTGTGTTCTTTTTATTGCCATTGGTGTCTTACACATTACTCTTATGGTTAAAAATTGGGACGTAGACGACATTAAAAAGAGAGGGAATACATTATTGTTCGCTGGTAGTATCGTTTGAGCAAGCCGGTAGCCCAGCTAAAATGGTCTTTGCCGATGTACAGGAACAGCCGGCAGTGGTACATGTTGTCGATGGACATTCGGCACAATCCGGTACTCGATCGTTAACGGAGGATCGCGTCCTCCTTCCTGGGGTTGGGGCACTGTGAGCACTCGCACACCCGATCCCGTTCCCGGCTGTTCCCAAGAGGTCCCTCCACCGATCGGTCGATACCGTTGATCGTCGCTAATGTCGCGGGTGGACGAATGGTACTTGGGAAGCGATATGTCACGAGCCGCAATCGGGGTGGCCGCTTTAATCGGTTCCCGAATGCTAGTACCGCGCACCTTGCACGGCCGACCCCAGTGTCCCCGATGACTCCAGTGTGGCACGATGCCACCCCTCTGACTGCAGACAATGGCGACCGCTAGCAAAAGCAGCATGGTGCAAACCGCGGCCAACGTTAGGAAGTCAGTCAGGAGCCCGGTTCCGGTAGACGCTGGTCCACTGTCGAGAGATCCGCCAACGCCAGAATGCTCGCAGTATGGTGGATCATACCCGAGCTGGCAGTGACAGTGGCCCTCACTGTTGCACACTCCCCGTCCGAAGCAGTCGTGCGCGCACATCTTTCCGCCGAGACCCCACGCGTTCAGTCGCTCCACACTTTCGCACCGTTGTCTGTAGCACATCCGTCCCTCGCCACACGGCGATCCGTCCGGAACGAAGGCCGGATGGCGTCCCTGCCCCTCGCCCAGATCAACGTACGCCGAGCGGCACAGCACGTGGCGCATCGTCTCATTGCCCTTCTGCACGCTGTACCTCGAGTCACCGTTGTATTCGCCCAGCTCGAGCACCTCGTCTGCCTTGTGATGGTGGCAGAACAGCAGCCCACACTGCACATCGGCCGGCGCACACTTGCGAAAGCTTTCCGCCGGACGACCCTCGTACCCGCAGTTGCCGTACTTGATGCCCTTCGCGTTCGCCTCGTAGCACGCTTCGCTGGCGGCATGGCCCGACGGACCCCACAGTGCCCGGCACTGATCCGTCCGCGTTCGACAGCGTCCCGCAATGCAGCGTGCCTCTCCGTCGGCGCACGGTTCCGTGTCACGCCGATGCACATCCGGTGGACAGTACTCGGACCGCCCGGTACAGTACTCGGGCAGATCGCATTCGCCCCGCTCTTGCCTACACAGGACGGCCGGCTCGCGCAACTGGCACGTCTCTAGATCACAGCATTCGCCGGTCGCACACTGGGCACCGTCCCGCAGCCGGCAGGTCCGTGCGTCACAGCACCGATTCTCACAGGCCTCCTCCAACCCGCAGTCACACTCTTCGCCCGCCTCCACGAACCCGTTGCCACAGCTCTCGAACGCCAGGTGGGTCGGACGGTTCGACAGGCAGTGATGCAGTCCACGCCGGAACGCCGTCGAGAGCTGCTGGAGACTACAGTTGCTCCAGTGCTGCAGGGTAAGACCCGTAACCGTGCGCGTCATGATGCACTTCCGATCCGGGCAGGCACACTCTCCATCCTCGTCGTGCTCCATCGTGAAGCTGTGGCCCATCTCGTGGGCTAGTGTGCTCGCCTGCACGCCCACGTCGTCCGTGTGAACGCGCACGATCGCGCCCGAGCTCCGGTCCGAGCACATGCCGCCCACCTTCGCCTTGCCGATCACGTTATCCCTAAACTCGATCGCCGTTAGTAGCTGGGCGTGATCGTGCGGATGATCGTGCAGTAGCGTGCTGGCCCGGTACGCCAGGAAGCTGTTGAGCGTTTCTTCTGCCCGCATGGACACGTTGATGCGATCCGTATCCTTCCACACCACGACGTCCGTGAGGGCGATGTAAATGTTCAGTGGATTGTAAAGCTGAGGGAGGGAGAGAAGGTAAGATGTTAGTAACGTAAAATGAGTTAAACTGATAACTTTTTGATTCATCTCCTTGCACTTCCTTCGCACAATCATTAGACTGCCCTAAACCTGTGCTTCCAATCCATTCACAATGAAACCAGAGCATAAAATTCCTTTATGGGAGATTTTTTGATAGCGTTACGAGGGCCCCAAAATCGAGAAAAATCTGTTCCCGGTCATCTTAAGCAAAACATAAGAAATTTATCTAATGCCTAGTAGAAGTGCCTCATCTGATTTTATATGATTTGTCCAATAATTTGTACAATCTCTCTAACCTACAGTCTAAATAAGATTCAACAGTTTCTTTTACATCACGTTTAGACGATCCTGACATTTGACATAATTTTTTTGTGTCTTTGATGTATGAATGAGTCACAAATGTGCATCTTTAAGTAATTTTTCTGCATCACAACAATGTCCCGATATAGTGGCGACCATAATTTTTCAACTTAGTGATCACATGAAAATTTGCTGGAAGAATGTATTGTTAAACTTTCTTCGTACAATAATTAGACTGCCCTAAACCTGTGTTTGGGCCTGCTCAGTGTTCTTGTGGTTACCGCGTAGGCCTATCAAAAGGCCCGTCGCCGGTTCGAATCTCATTCGGACCGCTGCCGAGCCCCCCATACGCGGGATTGACTATCTTGCTATGGGTACACTAAATCACAAACCCCCGCAGGATGTACAATCTTGATATGGATGGGTACACTCATTCACAGAAAGAGCCAAAGCACATTAGTGTTCTGGTTAGGCCTTGACCCCAAAGGAGTTGTTGTGCCATCTAAGAAGAAGAAAACTAAGTTCTGTGAAGTAATTAAAACGAATCTTGTCCACGAAGCAAACAAAAATAAAAAAATCAACTAATAATCGGTGTGTGTTGTTATCTACGCCTGGTTTCATTCGATTTCCAACACCAGGATAGCGTGTTGGATATCCAAACAAGCTTCTACCCGTTTTTATACCAGGATATAAATAATTCTGACAGTAGGGTAATCGATTTTAGCATTTTGAGATCAATAATAGATAGAAAAATATGGCTGCTTAAGCACACAATCTTTCTCCTATCTCTCTATCAATCTTTATATGATATTTAATCTAAGTTTATCGTGAAGGTCACATGAAAACTTCATGACTCTTTGAATCCATGACTGATATCTTTTGCTTCTTTTCTTAACACCCCATAACAAAACCAGCCGTACTTACCATATTGATATGATTGACTAAACTGGCGCAATACTGGTACACCTGCCAGGTATCTTGGTCCAGTTTTCGATACAACGCGTTGTCTGCTACCAACAGCAGCTCTACGTAGCTCGAGTGTGAATTGGCCTGGTAGGGACCCCTGATCGTGCTCAGATGATTTCGTTTCGTGCGTTGCCGCCCCAATGGCCGGCGTTGTGGATTCCTCAGTCTAAAGAAAAGGCTTCACATTACATCTCACATTGCAGAAAATAGAGCATCATACCATACCTTGTTATAAAATGGACCCCAGTGGTCACATCGTACGCGATACGAAACGTTCCTTCCGGTAGGCGCACTGTCCCCCGTATCCGTCCATCACAGCTTACAAGCTCGCTCGTTTGGTCATCGTCATTTCCGCCGCGCCTGGTACGGGCTCGCGACCCATCCCGATAATACTGACAGTCGGCACCGGCTACCGGCCGACCATGGCTTTGGATCAGTGGCACACTGATGACCTTGCCAGCGACGGTGTAGGTCAGTGTGGCCGTGTCCTCCTTCTGGGACGGTACCAGCAGGGGATATATTGGATTAGTGACTCCCTCGCCGGAGCTGCTAGCTGAGAAAGGGAAAGAAGCTAAGGTTAGCAAACAGAGCGCTCAAGAAGACATTTAACTTTAATTGCAAGAGTTTAAGAATGCAATAAAATCCATCCCCCCCTCCCTCAAATTCTAACGCACGTACGAGAAGGGTGTACAAGAAGCTGACATGTGTGCAAATATAAAGCTTTTCATTAAAATGAGCTAAGCAAAGTAAATGACTGGATTTGGATGGCAATTTTATGCTTACTAAGCGCAGTAAAAAAATTATTTGTTTTCAAATAGTCCAACATGAATGTGTTTGGTAAAGAAAAACAATCTGCTCTCATTCACCACTCCGCGCTGTTTCGATTTGAACTGGAGAAGAAGTAACTATGCTGCCTTCGGTATATCCTTCTAGTGTCACAGCTGCTCTGCCGTGTGGTGCGTGACTAGCAGCAAACTCTGTCGGTACAATTTTCACATTGGAATATAGAACTGCCAAACCGGCCACTATGTCACCGATAAAGTGGATGAGTCTTAGTCTAACTGGCACAAAAAGACAAAAAGAAGCCGAGAATGAACTACGTCCCGAGTTCTTTGTTGTCTATTCCACATCCCCATACGAAGGATACTATTAGCAGCGACGACGATCAGCCTGACGCGTGGAAACAGCTTGCATTTGCTTGCATCGTCCCTCAACGCTTCCCAACCCCAAAGCCGAAGTCGATTGTGGGCTAAAGTTTTATTACAGTTTGATGATTGCGAACGCGACCGTGCCATTTCCAGCGAGCGGTGAACGCGTTGCTTCTCTCCCACTGGATGAAATGAGAGCGTAAGTTTGCTTCTCACCACGAGTGGAACCGGGCGTGAGAAGAGCAAGTGAGCTGAACGATCTCACCGAGGGCGGGGATTTGAATTTCAAAAAACAGCTGTTTGAAACCGGTGCGCGCTCAGACAGACAAAGGACGTGAAGTTACATTAAAAAGAAATTGAACCAAAAAGAAGAATCCAAAGCCAACAATTTGCCAATCGATGGTAAACAAATTGGTTTTGTGTGTGAGACAGATTTTTTGGTTTTACTCCCATTTTTTCCTTCCCTTCCGAGACGGTAGACGGTGAAATGGAGACGCAAAGTGTATGCGAATGCACTTCGATTGATTTGAGTGTAGAAGCTTAGGATTTGCCACCGACCGAAACGAAATGTAGTGGTGGAGGTGGTGGTTGTGATGGTGTCTTTAACGTTGTGCTACATTTTCCGCTGCAGTTTAGGTCAGTTTTACTGCCACGTTGATGGCACGCGAATGGGAGTGACTGGGTGTTATTTTTTGTTTTGCAGTCGTTTAACTCGCGAGACGATTTAATGGTAGTGATTCTATTTTTGGGGGTTTTTTATGCGAGGCTAAGTTTTACAGGTCAATGAACTATTTTGGTCAAATAAAATTCGTAGTTAATAAAACAATTCGTGAGAATGGAATGTATTAACAAATATTGTAACCAATATTAATAAATAAAAAATAACGTAAATAAAATGATAAATAACTCGTTGATTGTATGAAATTAATATGAGTTTAAAATATTTTTTTTGCTTTTCTAAAATTTAAATAAATGTATAAAAATATCAGTAATCAGTATTTTATTTTGATTTTTTTTTACCTTTCCTTAACTCAACGCATTGTCGAACTTTACGCCAGCTCCCTAAGCCTATTCGCTCAAGTGACTGTCTAGAGCAGCAACGGCTACACCCTCACTCTCCGTCAGAGCGATTCAACCCCGAGTCAAATAAGCAGAAACATATTACAAACGTAGCTCAAAACCAGATGCCTGGCGCAAATCCTTCTCCGCCCAAAGACCGACACGAAACCGAAGACGTCCTGGCGTGTTGGTGGAGTTTCTCCCTCGCCCAGCTTCGCGTTCTGCTGTGCCTCGTTCAGTACCGCGTCTCATTACGCCTAGCTAGACGCTGCTAGACGCCATCCACTAGCGGCAGCGTCGTGCAGCACGTGCTTTCCCGTCGCCTGCCTGCCAGCGAGCGCTACTCGCACGTGCTATCGAACCAATTCAAAACCAGACCACACCACGTATCAACCCAACAGCCAGCCTCATTCGCGCTCCCTTCAAACACATAGAAAAACGCCAGAAGAAATAAAACTGATCGTCCCTGAGCAATGGAGACTGAAAAATAAAACAACAGTCGATCGTAAACCATTCGCTAGGAGCTTGGAGGAGAGCTTTGATTGTAGCAAAGTTAGTGTTTGCATTATCAATATTGTTATTATCCTCTTGCTGCTTTGTAAAGTTTCATTGGAGTTGGTGGGGGGGGGAGGGGGGTTGAGGATGGGGATACGAAAACACATTCCACGCTTCAGTTCCTTTCGAAGTCAATAAGTTGGGACGAATGAATTTGTTGGTTGTCGCAGCTGTCTCGTCTCCCTGTCCCTCAGGGGAAAGTTGCAAAAAAAGAAAAAGCAATTTGCTGCCACCAAACATCTACCCCGTTCGGTGGAAAATAAGCGCCAGAGAACGATAGAGGTAAGCAGATGGCCAATAATGTCCTGGCGTGTGGCGTATGGCGAGTGAGTGTGAGCTTAGGAGTTTTCCAAATTTGCTTTCTGCTGCTTTTGCTTCGTAAAATGTGTGTCAATGGCAGCGTGGCGGTGCCTCGGGCCAGTGGCCAAGTTGGGGTTTGCATTTCATCAACACACCGAAACCCCAATTCCCGCCGGGCCCCTCCCCCTTTTGGGCGAGCGCCGAGAAAAAGGGTTCAAAGGGTGTGTTGCAGTGGAGTTTTTGGTTATCGGTTTCGGTGTAACTCACCCGTAGCGTGATGGAAAATACCAGCTAAGCCGCGGCAAACCGGTCTGCGAACCGTCAGCTGCCCACTTGGCGCACTTGAGAGATGGCGCTTCGCAGATGAAGATGTTTTTAATTTTAGCTGCCTTTCTTGTACGGGGGTAGCACGACAAAACGACTGATGATAGAGACAGCAGTGCTGAGTGGTGAGCAAGAGTGCTGTGTGCAAGATCACCATCACCATGTCTCATTCTTTTCCTTCATTCCCGGTACGCTCGAACCGGCCCGATTACTCATCGGGAACGCCTGTATCGGAAGAGGGTGGAGTGAGCGTATGGCACAACAACAACAGCACCAAACCGGAAACGGGGCCACCCCCTTAAGCAATGGAACTTCCGTTACGATCGGTTTCATTAGCATAATACAGTGAGAAGACGCGTTAAACTCCGGGGTGAACGGTATCGGGTCTTACAGGGACGGGCGGTTTCGGTAGTGGACGAGATAAAGATCGTTATTGAATGATCGTTCGTTGATGAGTGGGTGAATGATCAACTTAATATTTGCAAATGCGCTCGGAGAAATGATAACGAATTGCGAATCCTACCAAGCAAGAACTCTTTCCCCTTTGCTATACAAAGTTCTCTTTGTTTGGTGAAAACGTTTCAGTCAGTTGTTGTAATCATATGTTTTGTCATTCTTGTGCAATGCAGTTCTTTATAAAGTTTACTATTGTAAAATCACAGTGAATTACGGTAAGGGGAAATTCCAACATAACGAACAATGAATGATACAGACATTCTTTATACGGTGAATCAATTTTCTGATCGTTTTTGCAATTCTTTTAAATGATTTTTAATTGGTTCTCAAGAATGTAAAGATGAATTTCAAAAATTATTGTTTTTAAAGGTTTTGAATTATTCTTTTTTTTTAAACAAACTTTTTAATTTGTATAATTTGTAATAGAAAATTGTTAAACTTGAAAAAAATTAGTATCACTGATTTGTGTTTAATTTCATCTAAAAATGCCTCATATTAATTTTCTCTTCATATTACTAATTTTGATAACATTATTGTTTGTGAGCATGTTTAGTAAAATATGTTTCTGCCTAACATCGTATTTGTTTATATTGCTACAATTTGTTTCTATACATTGTACAAGTATACAAGCTTATCAGACAACAAACGAAATGTATGCATGTATAAATATATAAATGATAATGCATGTATTTAAAATTGATTAATGAAAAATAGCCAAAAAAGACTTAAAAGGACTTGCACAGGTGAAGCTAGTTAGCAATGATTGGAATAGTTATACTTATTTTTGTAACAAAAAGAAGCGTAAGCTATTGACCTGACGGCCATAGTCTCTTTAAAAATAAATAAAAAAAGACAGCTAATCTTTTCTTGAAAGTATTTTGTACAAGCAGTGCTATGCGAAGTAAACAATTTACTGTAATAAGTTGATGAACTCAATATCAAGCTTGTTTTGGCTCATTTGAAATCATGCACAACATGGTGCCATATTTCACGCTGTTTTAATTAACGCATTTTGTGATTTTCACTTTGTTTGATAAGCGTTTTCTGCTGTATTTTCTCTCCCTTTCTCTCTCAATCAACATTCAATCTCATTAATTCCGTGTAATAACGTAAATAGAATCATTGTTACAGTTTAATCTAAACCTTCCTCCTCCTATAGGCCACCGGGTGCAGCAATGGGCAGTGCAGTGGCAGTTTTTGTTTAATCACAGCCCCCCATGCCGCCATAACCGTCGACTGAGCAGTGCGTTATCACTGGCGGAAGTTGTGGCGGTGGCACAGAAAGCGTCACCGAACACGCAAGACAACATAAGCCGCCTGGTCCGTCCCATCTCGTCCCCCTTTTAAGTCCCTACTACGTCCCTACTGTTAATATTCTAAGCCGTTTTACTGAGCGTGCCAACAACAACAACAAGAACAACTTACCCTGGTGCGGCAGTACAATTCCATCGATTCCATCATCGTGTCGAAGGTGATGCGGATGATTAGGATGTGCCTCATGGCTTTTGAATCCTTCGAGCGGATTTGCTGCCATCAGCAGCAGCAGCAACACTATCGCTAACGGGCGCACTAAAGCTAGCATTCTCATCGCCCTTCGATCGGTGGCCATATCAGTCGACTCGAGAACTATCACAGAACGGTTTGGGGGGGGAGCTGCTTCTCCACCCTTTTACGACACCGCGTTCACGTGTATGGTGTCGATTTCGAGAAAAATGGCTAAATAAAATCCGTGCTAAGGTCGCTCGTCGACCCACGTCCCCAAGATCAGTCGGGCGTCACTTTTCATTTGGCCATGGGCAGGGGACACTCGCTGCCTCCCGGTTGTTTTTTTTTCTTCTGTTGCCACCTTCCGACACTGCTTATGCTTCACATTGGAAGCGTCCTTTTGAAGCGTCGCGTGCACTAGCTAACCCACTTTGCGTCGTCCACCACACGACGCACAAACGTTTCACCCAATGTTCACCGGCCCCACACTGGCCGTGAATCTTTTTATAATCTTGTCGCAAAATCACCTGCCCCAGATCGCGGATCACCACTTCCACCTTCCCTTTGCTGCTTAGCACAACGGTGATGATCCCTTTTGCTAATGGGGATGCGTGTATGCACTTCGCGTAATGTTCGCGCATCCGCCTGCTTGGATTGGCTTGGACCGAGCGCGAGAGACAGTATACGCGCGCGTCCGGCACGGTGTTCGGTTACAGCGATACTGAGCACCAGCAGCACCAGCAGCACCAGCAGCAGCAGCAGCACGGATGGCGTCGTGGCTGGATATTGGACTGTTGGCTTTCCCTCCCCGGAGGGTGGTATATACGCCAACACGCGACCCTACTGCTAGGGCCCGTTCGTCTTCGTGCCCTTTGTGACACGCGGTGTTCGGCGCTCGGCGTCTCTAGCCGTACGCGTTTTTATGTTCTAAGGATCGGGTCCCGTCGGCAAACCGTGCGGCACGAACATCGTAGACACAGATGGCCGCAACATGTGCCCGGTCGGCAGTGTTGGAGCCCCTCAACGGGGATGGATGAGACGGGCGGCACGGGGAGACAGCAACATACAACAAGAGCTACAAGTGCCGGAGAAGACGATAAAAAAGCAACAACGCTTTGCTACTGCACTGCCGAACAGTAAAGGATATCGCACAGAGGAGCGTGTGAATGAACGTCGCGATGTACACGCAGCCACACCGCCCCCCGTACAGAGTCAGGGTGCGAAAGCAGTCCGGTCGCCCTCGGGCAACAAATAGGTAGCTGAGGCATGATGCTGTCCGCAAAAGACACACGGGGAAATTGGAGCTATATGGAGCCACTCTCAGAAAGATGACACAGAAAGCGTGGAAAATTCACGACACATTCACGTGTTACATAGGTATTTCTCAGGTAGAGCAGTAGTTTGGGTTTTGTTAAAGACACTTAATAAACCATTTTCTATGATTGTCTAAACCACAAAGAAGAAAAATTATGGACAACTCCTGAATGATGGTAAGTTTGTCAAAAGTGTTATCTAAGTTAAGGAAGGCAAAAAAATACGAAAAACCTGCCTGTGATGGGCCTGAACCGTTTGATAGTTGACATTCAAAATTTAAGACTAAATAAAGTTAATCATATTACATAGCATCACACAAGTTTGGTCAGACTGTTCCAATGGAAGAAATTTTGGGTTTACAAAATGATCCGTTTTAGTTCTAGCACATATCATAGTACAAACTTGGGCTAAATAATGAAAAGATTTATTCTAAACCTCAAATATTGTACGATTTTTACTATATATTTAATAATCTTGATCCAATCCTATGATCCAAATTGGTCTTGAATATTTCGATAACTAAAACGAATTTTGATCAAGATTTCACATAGACACTTATTAGTAGCATTCTTTACAAGCTCACAATCCGTTTTGTACGTCCAAACCAAGGGTTGTCCTTTTTGCTCCGATCACCCATACGTGATGCACGGATGTTAGATTTTTTTCCCATCTGCTGCTGTTACTTGTCTGATTCACTTCTAAACAATCATGCGCGTTTACCAGCCCATACCGGGTTAAAGCATGTTAGCCAAACATGGGGCGAAAGAATTCACCGCCGGATCCGTCGTATCGGTACTAGCATGCACATGTAGCTGCCCCAAGGCATTGCTTGGACCACCACACCTACCCTACCCAATGTCTTCCCATGTATATCGGCACTTGCCACGGTTGCGTGCAAATGCATCACCCACGTGTGTTCGCTGATCTTCGCATGATCGGTTTTCACGACACAACTAGCGGCCTTTTGATCGGAAGGGAAGTGTCTTGCCCAATGCTCGTCACATAGGATTGTGCAAGATCTTCCTCGCTTTGGACAACTTTATGTGAGTGCAATTAAACGGTTCTGTTTTCTCTACTTTGCCTTCTGCCTACCGAGCGCAACCGCTAGTTTATATTTTTAGATGGGCGGTGTGGGATCATGCAAAGAAATGATCGTAGAAATGCGTTGCGGTACGGCGTGTAGCATGTGTACCATAAAACAGAATATAGCAAATGCAAAACATATGTGAATGTATTGCCAATACAATGCATAGAACATTTTAATTGTTGGTTTACATCAGTTAGCACCGGTCGATACATGATATCGTCAATTGTTATGGTACAAAATCAACAATTTTGTTCGATATCTTGTTGTCCATTAAGTGACAAATTTAAACCCAAATAAGGAAATACTTGAAGAAAGATTGGACAAAACATTGTACTAAATGCTCCAGTTTTTCCGACAAGTTCTAAAGTTGGTATTTGATGTTTTTCCAAAGAGCATTGTTGGTTTTATTCCTATAGTTTTATTCGTCCGTCATACTCAATCCTGACCTACCAAAACTTCGTCCATTCAATTCCATTCATTCCGCACACCTAGTTCTCTGGTATTTGATTCTGTAGTGTGAGACACAAAAGAAGGAAGAAACCATTGAGCAGAAATCCTAATTATGACCGTCCGATCGCTTCGAGAGACCAGAAGATTTAGCAGAATGATGATACTTCCTTCCGTCTGTTGAGCGAATAGATTGATGGATCTAGTAAGAATTTATACACTCGGGAAGCAAAACAAACTATGCATCGAAGCAAAGGCTGGAAGAAATTAAGAGGTCATTTTGGTTCCCCAATACGTTAATCATCATATCCAAATTGGTCTGGTCTAGAACATTTTGGGCCAATATTAAAAGAAGTATCATAACTAAAACCAAAGCCATAGCCATAACAGAAGCTTTATCACAAAACTGAAGGTTGATATTACAGAGCATTAATTACTTAAAAGGAAAAAATGCAGCTTAACTTCCCTCAGTATCTCTTTCCGATCTTTATTCGTACTATCGGCTTGAAGCTAATTGTAATTCAAACATTACTGTAACTACTTTGCTACAACACTTTCAAACACTCGCATTTTCATGAGTCACTGTAATTTCTAGCTACACTGAATCATGGCTAATTACTCGCAGGGCGTCAATAAATGCTAGCAAACAGTTTTCTTTTGTTTCGCATGCAATTAATCACGACCGGCGCTAGCAGCGAAGATAACAAGAGATTGTAACAAAATTCTCTTTCCAGATCATTGCTTCACCATCCGTCCGGGGCATCTTGAAAATGAAGGAAAAATAATTGAGGAAAAATAAAAACGATGCAGTACATTAAAATTTTTAAAGACAGCATATACGTTGAAATCTAACTGATCGTTGTTGCAGTCTGTCGAATTTGAAGGCTGCATCCTTGCTCAGAGTCCCGATACCCGCGATACAATTTAAATGCACCTATAAATCGGTGGTGCATTAGCAAGAAAGGCACTAAAAGCTATAAAAAGAACACTTGCAAACGAAGCAGCGTTTTCGAAGTCAATAAACTTGTCTGGCCGCTCTCGCACCTCCACCCCTCCCCCTTCCTCTCCTCTCGTCACATTGTGAAAAGAACGAGCGAAGAAACTGCGAAACCACTTCCACGGTAGTGCGATTCCTTTAAATGCATGAGCCCGCGCGCTTCTAACTTGCGAAGAAAGACGGCTTAGCACATGAAGGAGCGAACACGAACACTGCCAGCAACAGCAGCAGCGACGAGCAGGAAGTGCAGTGTGCAAAGATGCAATCAATCGCGAACCACCAACTATCCACCATCTTTGTCGCCAGGAGGAAGGATAGAGAGGGGGGGGGGAGGGGGAGTAGGGAGAAGGTGTAGGGGGTTAGGTGAGACTCTTGGTTTGCTTTCTTTCCACCAACTGGGCCGGTTGTTGGCTTCCTAACCTTGACTGCTTCTTGCCTACGTACGTACCTTGCTTGCGCTTGTCCGTATCCTGTTCGTTGTCTGCGGCCTGGGGAAGACCGTTCGGAGCATGTCTGCTGCGGGTCCGCAAGCCGGCCGACCTACCGACCGACCGACACGATGTCAATGGGTGTGAAATGTGGGGTGGTTCTTTGTTTGATTTCCGGTATCCCTGTTGCACCGGGAATCCTTTTTCGGGTGTCTGTGCAAGAGTTCAATGCGCCTGCCTGCGTCGGTCAGCACGGTCGGTGGGATAGGTCAGTGTTTCATCAGTTCTTTGTCCTACTGAGGAGCACTGCGAAAGGAATTAAACCTTCACATGCATAATGGCCACTAGGACGAGTTGATTAAAGCGTTTCGGATATTCGTTCGTCCGTGGCGGCGTCGTAAACGTGGTCGTGAACCGCTATTATCCTTTGCGACACAATGACACCCATATTTGAAACTCCTCCCATTCCTGCTGTGCTCTGAGAGGACAATGAACTTGTCGATCGTGAAGTACGGTAGGTCAGGGATGAGGGATTCTTGTAAGAAAGTAAACACCGATGATTAGTTCTTTGGCCCCGGGCATTCTTACGGCTTTGTGTCCAATGATCAGCGTCTAATTGTAGACAGCGTTGAATTTTGAACAAAAAGAAGACATTAATAAAAGCTTCATGTTTAGTTTCAATATCGTATTTATTAAACCGTTGATGACAGATTTACTTTTACATTCAATCAAGTTTTGCTTTTCTGCTGTATGTATCTTTCAGCTGCTTCTTCCTTGTCCACCCAAAACGTTCAATGCAAAGCCTAACGTATGCAACTGTATATAGCGAAACAAAACCAAACATAGTACGGCAGGAAGAGTCCGGATAGCAAGATGCATTCTTTTTGCCAATGCCGGAAGAGGGTGAGTGTGTGATAAGTTACGTTTTTCGCACAGCAGCCGAAACTACCGCCGATTTGTCATAGGTTTAGCGTAATTGCATCTTATCTTTTCCCTTCCCATCCTCACATACGCATGATCGTGTCATCACGATCAAGGGCAACGAAAATTGAAGACTTTGCAACTGCAACTGGGTATGTATGTATGTGTGTGTGGGTTATATTTGCACACATCTTGAATGCGTCGGAAGGACATTTTAAACGAAAGGGTTTAAATAAAGAGGAAAAAGGATAATTTAAACCACGCACACGCACACACTAACAAACGCTCACATCGACACACTCTCACACTCACAAACAGTCACAATACGTATTGTCGTGTTAGCCGTACAGGTAGAAAAGTAAAATGTTCTAACTGTTTTATTTTGTTCTTACATATTATGGTGGTGCCGGCCCCGGGGAGAGAGATACTCACGCTACATGAGACATTCCATTTTTGCCGCTGGCCAACAGTACTACTACACTGAGAGCATTGATTCTATTGGTTTGTTTGTTCCTCTTCTGTGCTGTACTTCTTAGCCCTAGCCTGCAACATAGCTGATAGTGCAAAGCTTCGGCTAGGTATATGTAAGACAACGGTTATCAATGTGTATCATCATTGATCGGAATATCCTCGCGAAGCCGAACCAATTTGTTACAGTGAGGGAAAATAAAGTAAGTTTACTTTAAAGAAAGAAAAAAAAACGCTTACAAACACACACGCGCTCGAAGGAGCTGCACACTAAACTGCACACATCCATCATGCACACACTATATACTATTCTATTACGCTCTAAATTCACGTAGCACACATTCATCATCGATCGTCTCACATCCATATTCCATATCTCCCCTCCCCATATGCTCTTGTATCCCGTCTCGCACGCGCTCTTTCGCTCGCTCGCTCTCACTCTCTTTCTCTCTTACGCTCTTTCAATCCACTACTTCGCTAGCATCCTGCTCATCATCATCCCTAGATCTAAGTCGGTTGGATGCTTTGGGAGATCGAAGACAGAAGTCTGCAGTCGAAGGATCTCGCTGGCACCGCAGGCTCACTTTATCATTTGTTTTTTTTTTGTTACAATATCGCTAGAGCTGTCCCCGGTTCATTGGCGATTTGGATCGACCCTGCCGGCCGGTCCGCCCGCTCCAGGCGCCCCGTTTCCGGTACCGTTCCAGGGCAGATATTCCTGCTCGGACGCGCCCGGTCCTGGCCCGGCCGCTCCACCCGGGCCGGGCGGTCCGCTGGCGGGTCCACCTGGCACGTTAGCGTTTGCCTGGCCGGGCGCTCCAGGGCCACCTGGTCCGCCCGGACCGCCCGCTCCCTGGGCCGTGTTGTGCATCTGGTTACCGATCAGGCTCCATTGGCTTAGAGCGGCCGCTATTATTGCAGGATTGATTGGCATCTGGTAGAGATTCATGTTACCAGCCGCGGGTCCGCCGTGTGCACCGATCACCCCCGCCCCATTACTACCCGGCCCACCGGGTGCGGATCCACCTGGTGCACCACCGCTACCACTCAGGTGGTTTCCCATGCCCGCGTGGTGACCACTGTGCAGCCCGCCACCTACCGCCCCACCGCGCTGCCCGTTCGGACCGCTCGAGTTGATCCCGAGCGCCTGCAGGTTCGGCATCGATTCGATATTGCTGCTGTTCTGCCGATTCTGTGCCGTGTATTCGTTGTAGTTCCAGATTGGCTGCTGCTGGCTTCCACCCTGGTTTCCCGACGGAAGGTTGTTATACGCACCGGGGCCGCCACCTTCGCTGCCACCGCCGCCACCGCCCCCACTTCCGTGATGGTAGCTATTGTTGGGCGCCGGCACGTGCGGACCGACCGCGTGACCACCTCCTCCACCACTTCGATGGTACTCGTTACCCCCGCTACCACCACCAACGCCACCGCCACCGCGGCCGCGCTCATCGTAGTTGGAAAAATTTCCTCCCATCTGGCCCTTGCCATGGTGCCGGCCGTGCTCGGGCCTAGGCGATGCCGTCGACACGTAAACCGACGTGCCCTTGATCAGGTGATCCTCGCCGCACAGACTTTGCGCCACGTGCGGGTCGATGAACGTGACGAACGCAAATGCCCGGAACGGTTTCGGTATGAACACGTCCGTCACCTCGCCGTACTTGCTGAAGTAGTCCCGGATGTCGTCCGAATTGATGTCCTCCGTCAGGCGGCCTAAAAATATCTTGCTTGGCATCTGGTGCTGCGTCTGGTCCTTGCTGCTCGGCACCTTCACGTCGCACCAGCGGCTGTCGATCAGGTGCCGCTTCGACAGGGCCTTCATCTGGCTCTCGAACCGGGCGAACCGGATAAACCCGTACCCCTTCGATTGACCCGTCTTCGAGTCCTTCTTGATCTGCACCACTAGCAGCTCGCCGAACGTCTCGAAGTACTCCCGCAAGCTTTCTTCGGTCGTCTTCCATGGCAGCCCCAGCACGATAAGGTCCGTCGTGGTGCGGTTCCGGCTCTCGATCCGCTTGGTCTTCGGTGTCGAATTTTCCAGCTTGTCGTCGCTCTTGCGTTTATTTTCCTTCGGAAATACGCATATGTACACATGGTTGCCCCAGCCCGAGTCGGGCGAGAACGGGTGCAGCTTGTTGTCGTTCAGCCGCACACCCCGTATCGCTTTGTTGTCCGGATTGCGGTATTTCAGACCGCAGGCACCGTAAAACTGGGCCTGCAGCGTGGAAAGCAGCAGCGTACCGTCCTCCTCGAGCGGAATCTCCACCGCCTCGTCGCCCTCCTCCTCCACGACCAGCACCGTACCGTTATAACCCATGTCGACAGCCATTCCTCTTCTCCGCTCTCCGCCGCTTGTTTCCCGTGTGTCACCGGCGATGTGTGTTGCGCTGGGGTGCAAAGATTTACAACCAGAACTCACTTTTTCCTACTATATCCAATTGGGGGCATACTATGGAAGCGTGATCCGATGGGAATCGCTTGCACGTAATGCGAAAACGGTAGAACTTTCCTCGACAGGCGTTTGCAGTAGAACCAGGATTACCTGTACCCCCACCACTTCCGTCTCGTTTGCTCTCGCACTTCCGTTCGTTCGCTCATTCGCTCGTCCACACTCTCGATCACTCTTCGCTCTCGTTCGCAATCAGTTCAGATCATTCAATCTACAAAGTATGCTATAATATAGGCTTTTAACACGAGAAATTCCTACCGTTGTTTATTAATACCAAGTTTTCTAGCAGAGAAGATGAAAACAACAGCCATGACAGCACGGTCGTTTCACGCATTGACAGCAAAGCGTTACTGCGCTTTACGCCAGGCGTTACGGGGTGTTACGCGTTGCATTTTGACAGCCGTACTTCTGACAAAAACAAACCGCGTATTGCCGTTTAATTTAATTGGTCCGTTGCTGCGGCTGGCATCACGTAGCGTTTTTCTGTCTTAAAAAGGGAACATTTTTCATACTTGCTATTATACTGCATTAAAGTTGATGTAATACGTTTACAGGTGCGTTTGTTCTCCACTTCAACATATTTAATCTCTTATGTGATGCGACTGAATCGCGCGTGCTCAATTGGACGGCAGCTGAATTTTTACGTTATCTCCACGTGTTGTGTTGAATGGCACGTAAGAGGAGCCTAGGCGTTTTGAAATAGAATGCGAATGTTTATCGTTGCCCAAAACTACCCCGAATTGACTAGTTATGTAAAAAGTATCTCAATTTTCAACAACCAGCGTAAACATTTTGATTTAAACCATTCAAATCTTCTTTATACCCATTTTTGAGTTCCTCTAGAAATATGAAAAAACTAGAAAAAATGTTTTTATTGACTAGAATGGAGATTTCTTCTCTTTTTATTGTTCGATTTTGCATATCAGCTATCTTATTTGCTACCAATCTTACTTACTAAAAATTACGTTCTTGGTCTAACAGTCTAACAGTATCCGGCTCACGGTAGGACGGACCTTTGCCTACAGCAGGCAATAAATATGCAGTCTACAGTACAAGACAGGATCTAGAACCGGTTCAAAGATAAAATTACTGCTCTTTCAAACAGACTCAAAAGCTATCCGCAATACTGCTCGTGTTCGATATGGTTCATTACAGGCGCAAGTCCACAAAACGTGCCCCTTTGCGACAAAGTTCCCCCTATCGTCTTGCACCAATTTCCGCTAGATTTAACATTGCCTTCAGTGCCGCCACGTTGCTTCCACCTGCCGGCGACACTTTCCCGGGCATGATGGTGCCGGAAGCTGGTTTCGGCTTGTGTATGCCGCTGCCATTTCCGACGGGCGGTGTTGTCGGTAACAGTCGGGAGCCCGTGCCTCCCAGTGCAACCCGTGGCAATGGGCGAGGAATTGCGATCGGTTTAGGGGTGGAAGGTTTCACCGGTTTACCAGTCGTCGGGGGCTCCTCTTCGTCCACATCCGGCAACCGTTCGATCGAGTCAAAGTCACTGATCGTGTACTGGCGCGGCAGCTTCGGCAGTTGCCTTGGTGCTGCCGGCTTTTCGTCACTCTTGGATCGCTTGTTCTGGAAGGTGTGGATTCGATCCGCTTGCTTCAGCTCCTGTACCACCATGCCGAAGCTGTTACTGCCGTCGCTCGGCTCGGGAGTGCTCGCTGTGGTCGGTTTGTGCGTTTCCGCCGTCACCAGCGGGTGCTCGGAGGATGTTGCACTTTCCACGCTGTAGGACCGTTCCTGCAGCAGTCGCATCCGGAGCGCTTCGTGCGTTTCGACCACATTCGCTTTGTGCAGGAACGGAGAATCGATCAACTTGTTCTCGATCGTCACCTTACCGTCTTTGCTAATGTTAACGTTGATGAAACACTGCGGCTGCTTCGGTTCGGGGATGGGCGGTGGAGGCGGTACGGCCGGCCGTCTTACCTCATTAGCAGCTTTCCGTTGCATCTCTGGCATTCCTTTCGAGGAGGGAGGGACAACAGCGGTCGGGGACGCGGGTGGCACAACAATGTGGCCATACTTCCGCTCACGGAATCGTTTCAGCACGAAGCGTAGCTGCGTCATCAGCAGTGTGCGCTGAATAATCAGCGAAACAAAGGTGAACACCATCATCAGTACACCAGCCACCGCCAGCGTCGGTATTAGCACCTTCAGCAGTAGATTGTTGGACGGGCGACCCGCCGGTCCACTGTCGATCGATCCGCCTTCCCCGGGCCCATCACAGAGCGGTGGCGCGAATCCAGGGTTGCAGTGACAGTGTCCCTCGCTATTGCACACACCATTGCCGTTGCAATCATTCGGACATGCATCGCCAATGTCTTGCTCCTCCTGCAGCCGACTGATCGCGACGCATTGCTGCTCGAAACACATTCGGCCCTCGCCACACTTGGTCCCATCGGGAACGAGCCCCGGATTAACCACATCCGGTCCGAGATCCACAATCACCGCGTTGCAGATCGTCGTCCGCACTGTGCCTCGCGGACCGTAGTGCTGGAACTTGGTGGCCGTGCGCTTCGCGTACGCCTCCACGCCGTACTCCAGCTTCTCGCTCTGGTGCGTACAGTGCAGCAGCCCGCAGTGCATATCGTGCACGGCGCACGGTGTGTACTCCTCCTGCAGCAGCTCGTTACCGCAGTTGCCGAACACCGTCCCGTTCACGTTCGCCTCATAGCACGCCTCCAGCCCGGACCGGGCCGTCGGTCCCCACAGTCGTCGGCACTGGCGATCGCGCGTGTTGCACTCACCCCGGTAGCAGTACGACTCGCCCTGCCGGCACGGGCTCGTATCCCTTCGGTACACATCCTTCGGGCACAGCTCGCCCACTCCGTCACAGTACTCCGGCAGATCGCACTCTCCCCGTGCCGGTCGACACACACTGCCCGCCGCCCTCGGTTGACACGTCTCCAGATCGCAGCAGTTGCCCGTCGCGCAGGTCGCGTTCGCACGCAGCTGGCAGGTTCGCGCATCGCAGCACGCATTGTCGCACTTGTCCCGCCGGCCACAGTCACACTGCTCGCCCGGCTCCAGCAGCCCGTTGCCGCAGACCGCCCGCACCAGCAACCGGGCCGGTTTGTTGCGCAAACAGGCGCCCAGCCCGCGCTTCACCGACTCTCGCAGGTCCTCCACGCTGCACTCACTCCACCGGCTCGGGACGTCGGTGGAGTCGCGCAGCTTCGCCTCCATAATGCACGGTCCCAGCCCGGGACAGCGCACCCCGCTGCACTCTTCCGTGTCGTGGTCGATGTTGAAGTTGTGCCCGAGCTCGTGCGCGATCGTGGCCGCGAGCGGTGCCACGACGAAGTTTTCCACCACCGCGATGCCGCCGGACCCGGCCGCGCTGCACATCGAGCCGAGCTCGGCCTTGCCGATGACGCCGTCCGGAAAGCGGACCGCCGTCAGCAGATGCGCACTGTCGTTCGGGATCTGGCGCAGCAGCTGCTCCCGTCTGTATGCCAGCATGCTGCTGAGCGTCTGCTTCGAGTCGGTGGAGATGACGATGTTGTCGCGCGTGTTCCACAGCACCACGCCGACCAGCAGGATGTACACGTTGAGCGGACGGTACAGCTCGTTCAGCACGTTCACCACCGACAGGCAGTGCTGGTGGACGCGCTGCACGTTCGAGCTGAACTTCAGGAACAGCGTCCGGTCGACCACGAGCACCAGCTCGACAAACAGCGACTCCGCATCCTCCCGGTAGCCGGTGGAAAAGGCCGCCCCACTGCTGGGCGCTCCCGGCGATCCTCCGCTCTCCTCCGCCAACAGCTCGTGGTTCTGCGCCTCCCGCTTGTACCGCCGCCGGTACAGCAGATGCGTATCGTTGTGGTACTGAATGAGGTAGGTTTCGTTGCGCTCGTAGATCACACCGTCGATCGCACCGCCGCAGGTGGATATAGCTACCCGCGATCCGGGCCGTTCCCGCACGGTGCCCTCGTAGTGGCAGAGCTCCACCGCCTGTCGATCGAGCCGCTCGACGATGTCCTTTCCCTCGGGCGACTGGTGGATGAAGGTGTACCCGTCCGGGATGATATTTTCGTTCAGCGTTAGGTCGAGTGTCATCGTTTCGTCCTGCATGCCGTACTGGATCGTCAGTCGCTCACGGTGTGGCCCCGGTTTCCCCGGAACTGCCCGCCGGTCCTGGCTGTCGAACTCACCATCGGCCAGCGACGATGAGCGAAGGGACCGCTTCGTGCGAGGGCAGTGATAGGTTGGGAAAATCCGACCGTGCAGCTCGAACCGTTCGCCCGACAGTCCTAGTTTGGGGATGGAAACGAACCACACGAGTAAAGGAAAAGCCCATTAGAATACGAGGAAAATGTGTTGTGTTGCATAAGCAGATTAATATTGGATTGTTCATGTCATCGGAATTGGTGGAATTTCCCATCGGTTCAACGATTCCGGGTCGCTACTGGCAACCGGTGCAACAGGTGGAAAAGCCACACAAACAGCAAAGAGAGCAAGGCTTCTCCCCTTTTGCACAAGCCTTCTTTCATCGGTAGCGAAACCTCGACATTGATTTTACACACCACTAGCCACGCAAGAAGCCCAATGCCAACGGCGCTCCACGTGCAATGAGTTCGCTTTTGCGCGCGAGTTCACAAGCCGATGAGGGTGTGCGTGCTCTGGTTGGCGTTCGTCGCGGAGTTAGGGGCAGATGTGCCACCATAAGCATTTTTTTATTTCCTTAGTAACATCCAGGCCATATTGCTTTAGCATCAGTAACTAAAATCGATTATACAGTGGCTGGATATGCTGTTATTAGCATTTTCAACTTATTTTTTACTTATTAATAAGACAAAAAAATTACGGCCTGGTCGTCACTACCGAAATAAAAATAATGAGACAAAAATAAAATGAAATGTAAAGTAACTCATCTTACAAATCACAAAAAGAAAAGCTAAAAAGTACAGGGCCAAGATAAGAATCTGGATAAAAAAAAATTTCATGGTAAAATACAAATTTCTGTTGTTGGAACATTACTGTGGCCTTTTAACTCTAAAACTTAATTTTAAAATATCTTTCGACTTTTAATGTAATTTTCTATTTTCAACATTTCTGTTAAAACCATGAAGCTGTTCTCTCCGCTTTAATATATGGGAAATACTATTTTGTCTTTTAATTCTTTTTGTTTTGATAGCTTATTTGATGTGTTGGAAATATTATGAGAATATACTAAATATTACTGCTCACTATAAAATTGCAAATAAAGAACAGTTCGGTTTCACTTTGTTTTTAGTGATAAGAGAAGGAACATAACATTTTACAAAAAAAAATCTATTAGGCTCACATGCTGTCCCACTTCCGCTACGCGTGCACGACACGATGTGGTGGAATCTTTACGCGCAAACGGAAGCGAATACGTGAGAATATGAATGAATCACATTGGCGGCGCACCGAGACGAAAGTGCGAATGGCAAACAGTCAATGTACCCGAGCGCAGGGCAAGCGTCGGAACTGGGGATGCGAGCCAGCGGCACTAGAACAAAGCTAACCCTCTGTTTCTGCGCTAGTGCAGTGCACGCGACGAGAAGGCGGTGGGTGTGTATAAATAATCGAAGCGAACGGAAGCACCCAAGACGCGCGCTGTCTCGTGGAGTGGAGGCAATCCTACAAAACCGGCAAGCCACGACACGACAAAAAAAACCGGAATCTTTGGTGAATCATCAGCGAATACACAGCAGCACTGGAGTGGCAACCGTGAACATGTGTGTGCGCGCGGTGATCATTTGCCAATGGAAATAGGCACTTGTGTGTGTGTGTGTGCCTGTTCCGTTTTTTTTATTTCAGCAAAGTCGTGAATGTTATGCGTTTCCTTTCTTCTCGGAAAACGTGATGAGACGTGCAATGAATAAACAAAAATTAAAAAAAAAAGAGAAGAGCCAACAAAACCCCACGGTCGCTATTTAGTGCAGCGTGTCGCATTCGGTTCAATGCATCCCAAAAGCGGGCACACATGATACGCAGCCATTCACGTCTAAATGCTTCCGCCGATGAAGATCATCTTGGCAGTGCCACCGAAATCCTCCAAAATACAACCGGAACCATTCGTCGGAACGACTCACCCGCTAAATGACACTGTCGCAGCCGGAAGCCCACGAACACCGGCTGTACCTCAAGGAGCAAAATTGAAAGTAAATTGTTTGGCGGTGATTTTCACCCTTACCTTCTGTAAATGGGCGATCATTTTCCGGTACCGCGCCGAGCTGCAGATCTAAGGCACTGCTACTGCGTTCGTCTATCACAGCCGTCACTATCACAGTGTGGTGGCACCCGAGTATGATCACTAGCGGGATGGTGAGTAATGGGTTGAGAATGCTCCTCTCGAGCTGTCGGCTCGATCGGCCATTCACTTCGCTGCTTCGCCGCAGCCGCATGGTGGCCGTTTAGAGTGGTTCGCTCGTCTTAAGTGTGGTCGACGCCTTCCTTTTTGAACCGTGTGCAGCTAGCTGTACCAGGGCCACTCCTGCTGCACATCCGCACACGTGAGTAGTGCAGCGTGTTTGATACAGCTTTTTGAAAATGTCACCCGAAAAATCACGTACCACGTAAGATAAAAGGTAAAGCGCACTTCCGAGCCTGCAGAAGTTGAACTGATGGGCAAGGCACAAAACTTTACACAAACATTAACAGAGAAGTCGTTTGCAGTTATCGATCACGGTTCACGCTTTTTCTTCCTAGTAGCGACAGCTTCCCACTGCACGGAATGTGCCTCTTCTCTTTTCAATTAAAACATAACTCTTTTCACAAGCTCTCAACACTGATAAGTTTAACAAAACATGCGCTCACATGCGCGAAAAGAAGTTAACCACAATAACGGAAACGCCAAGCTTAGAGCAAACACCAGCAAAAAGGACGATTCACGATTGATAGCCACATATCAGCACATGCCAGGGTCACGTGGGCTGCCAAGGCTTATGATAACCCACCGAACGTCAACGTACCGCCGAAAAACCAGTGCCGTCACTTATGCTTTAAACAATTTACACACGAAAAAACCACACTGACCCACACACAGGTCAGTATTTAGAAGAGAAAAAAAAAACACTCAAATGGCACACTTTTTTGCTCGTTAAACAACGGTTTCGGTGATATGTACGTGATGACGATGGGACGATGTGTATCACTGTTCAGTGCCGGAGCCACCAGCCTGTTTCGGAACCGTACCGAACGCGTCCTGCGCGCTGGACGGGCAGATTGTTTCTGAGACCGCAAACCGGAGCGTGGCTCGGTGTCATGGGAAACATGACGAGCGAGCAGTGTGTGAATGCGCGCGCTTCAACGCGCTTCAACTGCGTTTGTGGCGTGCGGAACAGAAGGCCAACATATGATCGTCGACGGACATAATGGATGGAGCAGTGCTCTATCGCTTAGTTATCTTTTGATGCTTTTGAGTCTGTTTTTTCTTCGAACGTTTTTATTGCTTTTGATACAACTGTTTTTTTTTTGAGCTATATTTTCGGCAACTTTAAATAATGCTTTTTTAATTATATAAATAACATTTCAAGTATGATAAGCAAACCTTGCCTTTAGTGGGATGGTCATAAGTGTGTTTATTGTATTTGTTTTATTGCCTAGCTAGATATATTTTGTCATGTTGTTTGATGAATGATTTTGAATTTGCTTATTACAACAACAAACAAAAACATATTAACATATAATTAAAATACCATTCTGAAATAAAACTTAAAAATATAAATGTTTTAACTGGCCAATGTGTTATTCAGTTTTAAAGGTTTTTTTTTAAATCACATGCTAATTGGACAGTTAGAAAGCATATACAACAGTCAATAGGGTTTGGAGAAAGATTGTAAAAATGTGCAATTCGTCATTCGTTATTTAAGCTTTATTTGAGCATTCGAAAATTTTAATTCGATTGAAGCAGATACAATTTAGACCGATTTTTGTCTTTTTCTCGACATGTAACTAATCCTATTGCTATTTAAAACTATTAAAACCACTCCAAAGCTCTTCACTGTAATTCAGTAACAGATTTTTTTTTCGATTTAAAAAGAACACAATACCATAGTTTAGAGTTGGATAAATCAGTTTATCGTATTTAAAAAAATATTTTAAATATCATAAATGCTACATGTGTTCAAACATCATAATTTTCGTATATAGATAAGGATCAATTTTTTTATCTCTTTAATCTAAACCCTGCACTGTTGCCAACAAGAAACATTTTAGTTTTAGTTCAGTTTTCGGAAAAAATTAATTTGTAAAATTATCCCGAAAAGAAAAGGAACACAATTCCAACAACATAAGTTTGTAAATCCCCACGTACACTCAATGTGCGTACTCCCCACCGTACCGAGCAGCAACACATATACTGCCATCGTGAGAGAAGTCATGATTCGGTTGTATCGGCTCATGATTTGCGTAGCGCCGTCGATGATTGTGGCGGTATTTTACGCTATCGATGGATAAACCCTCCTTTATAAGCCACACACACACACACACACAGACAGATCCTCACAAACTCCCTCACTCCCTTGCAACATTATGCTTCGCGTGTTAGTCATGCGAATGAGTCATGAATGTTTACGTCGGAAGGGGTCGCACTTTCGGAGTGACCTCTCGTACCGGACACAAACTTTCGTTGGCAACTTGACCAGCTCATTCCGTCATGTAGGTCACCTGGGAGAATGTAGTAGTCAGGTCAGGTTGGGATGCCGGCCGGTTTCGAATGACGATTATGTTAAATAATACTCACCGGAAAGGGGTGAGCTTCAGAGTGATGGGGGTGAATGAAGAAATCCAGTTTTTTTTACGTAGAGTGGGTTCAATTATCAAGGAGGCCGTCGAGTATTTGAATGGTTTGAAGAGGTGTTTGAAACTATGAATGTCGGTGTATCCGATGTGAAGTACCTTTGATATTAGCCAGATTTCCGCCACAATCGTATAAGGAGGGAGAAAAATAAGTTTTAATACTCAAACTGTTACTCAAACAGTTGTTTCGAAATAGGACAATTTTTTTTAAACATGATTTTATTTTTTTGAAATGACCGATTGATTACAAACACAACGGACGGGCAGCAAAGCTTTCATTGTTGATGTTACTTTTTCAAAGCTTGTCAGCGAATACGTAAGCTGTTTTGATGTTAATTTGTCAAACACTTGATGTCCTTGTAATGTAATTATCGTTTTCTTCATCATTCGACAATCTCAACAGTGCTGACGAATCATATAATGAGAGAGGAGTTGATGAAATGTTATCTGTATTGTCTTACAGATTAATAAACTTTTAACTTATGTATAAATGTCATCGTTATAATAATTTTATTCTTTTAGTAAATTAGTATAATGGTATATCATTTTTGCTAGATTTTTTTCTTATACTTATAATAAAACTCATATCTTTAAGTCTTTTCAATTATGATTCCATGGCATGTAAAACCTGAGTTTGCTGGGATAGTTGAGCTGATTAATTTAGCTAATTTTGATTAAAAATAAGACACACCAATAAAGTTGCTTTATAAATATGAGCAACAACTTTTACCACGTTTTAAAACAACGAGTGCCTGGCCGTTACTCCTGAAATAAAAAAAAAAAACAACAACAAACAGGTTTATAAAGTGAAAATTCTTTTTTATGTAATATTGAGTGTATGTAAGAAACTGTTTGACAATAACTTCTTTAGTACAATGCACAATGATTCAACTTGATGGTGCATTACAAATCGAACTAAACCAATGTAATTGAATCAAATCAATACAAGAATGGTTTTTTTAACGACAAACTATCATAATAATTTATTGTTTTCTGGTCAACGGTTTTGCATTTATTATATTCTGTTTCTTTGTAGTACATTGATCGGGAAGACAAAGAACTGCCGGGCTAAATATTTCACAACGCTTATTCATCCATTCTTCTCGAGAGAACCACTCCTCACGGGGGTCAATCTTCCGTGCCAGGACAAAGGAAGCATTTCATTTACCGAAACACGGTAGAAAGCTAGCAAGATCATTCTTTTTGTTTTCAATCAACCGTTAGCTGAAGGAATAATCCAATTATGGAACTTTAGGAAATATTAATCAAAAGCGCCGCACAATGGCCGGCTTGAAACGGATGCAAATCAATTACAGCAGTTGTCGCTGGCTGGCCGTTCCCTATCACCGTATTATTATTATTATTAACCCCCCTTAATGTCACCACAGATCACTGCAGCCGCTATCAGTTTGCTTAACATTACCCCACGGTGCATCTGAAGGCGTCTTATCAGTCATAGCGCGCTTCCCGGGAAGTGGCGGGAAAACGCACTCGCAATCACGCACACACGTGGCCCAGCCAAACACTGCATCCAACAACGCTTCAACCCCTTGCGTAATGTTTACCGTACTTTACGCTGCGTACTGCGCCAGAAGGGACGCCATGCAACCAAGCGGCAGTAGCCGGCTTCTTTCACCTGTATCGAATGCCACCAGCACGTTCTCGCTTTATCAACACGCACGCACATATACACACACACACAAGACGGAGTTTGAGGAAAGCCCGCACACGGCCAGCACTAGAACCAGTCGAAACGCCGAGCTTAAAAACAAACAATTTGCCCGTAAGGCACCTATTTTGTCACCAGCAACACAACATTGTGGCCGGGACTTGGTTGTTGCGATGCATTGTTTTCATAACGAGTGGTGGAGGGGGGGTGCACGAAAACAGCCATCTTATCAGTATCGCTCGCAACAGCGTACAGCGTACAAAACAAACGCCCTTCCCTGCACAATGTCAGGGCAGTGAGACGTTGGTGGTTTTGCTGCACATTTTTGTCGAGTGTCTGACTGGCTCACCTTTCATAACCGCACCACCTTGACACCGGCCAGCCGCTGCTGGATTTCGTGCAGCTTCAGGGCACGCGTTTCGATGACCACCTTCCAGCAGAAGGGGACGGCGGCAATGCAGATGCCGGCCAGCATCCAGAACGCCCAGTCCAGACCGGCCGCACGGATGAGCGCGGTGAGTAGCTGCAAGATGGCATAGTCGAACAGACCCGCCCCGAGCACGCACAGCGTCACTCCGATCGGTTTCAGCTCGTGGTCAAAGATCTCCATCACGATGGCCCAGGCCACCGGTCCAAAGCCGCCATTGTACAGTGCCACGAATGCGATCAGCGAGGTCAGTGGAAGCCAGCGGATCGCATCCATCGCCGGGACGGCGTATCGGTTCAGGCTGAAGTACGCCCCGAGTGTAGCCAGTGCGATTGCCAGCCCGATCGAGGATGCCAGCAGCAGTGGACGCCTGCCTGTGCGATCGATGAAGAAGGGAGTGATGCAGCTGGAGAGAAGCTGTAGCACACCCAGCACGATCGTCCCATAGACGGGTCCGAGCGATGCGTTAGATTCCCGGAACAGGGCCTCACTGTTGGAAAGGATCACGTCGATACCGGAACACTGTTGAAACATTACCAGCCCGAAGCTGATCAGCAGTGCCTTTCGGTTTCCTGCGCCACTGAACAGATGCTTCAAATGGTGGATCGTTCGAGTTGGCGTGCCATCGTCCCGATCGCGCCTCCTCACGAATTCTCTGATTTCCTCCAGCTCAGGCCGCACTTCATCAGCGTTGCGAGCTCCACGCAGGAACACGAGCGTTTCCACTGCCCGCTGGCCATGTCCACACTGCACCAGATAGTGAGGAGTCTCCGGCATGTACAGGAATAGGGTGCCGAACAGGATCGGCACTGTGCAACAGATCGCCTGTAGCGCCAGATAGCTGACAAACGGTCCGGCGCAGTACACGACCATTATGCCAAGCGTAGTTCCGATCTGGATGAAGCACCCGAGCGCACCACGGTACCGATCGCTGGCAATTTCCCCGATGTAAAGTGTCACCGTCAACAGGACGTACCCGTTGGCCATGCCGACGGTAGTACGGGCCACTATCAGCAGCGAGATCGAACCGACGATCATGAGCACTAGCCAGGCGGCAATGTAAAGGACGCTGCTGAGTAGCAGCGCAATCCGTGGCCCCTTGTGCTTAGCAATCCAGCATCCCAACAGTGGCCCAACCAGTCCCCCGATGGCGACGCCCGCTTCCGACCACATCTGATCACGCTCGGTCAGTATCACCCCAAACGGATTGTCGAGCAGCGTTGGGTCGGTCAGTTTCTGGAACACTGGCGAAGGCCACGCAATGCCACAGCCGACGGAAACTGTCGCAATGTTTGCTACCGGAAAGAAGCACACTGTAATGCACGGTGTATACCGCGGGCGTTAGACGTGAAATCTCTTACTTACCTGCTGCTCCGGCCAACAATTCGCAGTACCGCCAGCGCATGATACTACCAGTGAAATGTAGCTCTCAATAGTCACAAGCGAGGCGCCATAAGTGAGTTCGTTTTATAGTGGATGACGCGCACCGGAACTAGGTACCCGGGCGGCGTGTACATCAAACATTACACAGATTGCACAAACTATCGAACACGGGTAGAGAAGTGGGCTGCGACAAGCTTGTGACTAAATGCATCATCGATCGATCGGGTTATCGGGCGGTAGATGTTAGAGATAAAATCATTATTGAACTGAATGCGTTTATTTCAGTTCCTACTATACTTTATTAAATTTTCTAACTAATAGTTAATTGTTAAGTATTACATATTTATATGTTAATCGTTAGTATAAGCTACCAATCGAATTATTGTTTTGGTACAGCTTGAGGAAACTCGCACCTTAAGGCATGGTTGGGAAGCGCTCTGTCAGTCATCAAACAAGACAAACAAACAAAACATTTTTCGCGCTCAAACATCTGTTCCCTGTCAGTTTCTGGTAACTGTCATGCATTTTATCAATATATCCAGTATTTTTAATGGAAAAATATAGATATGCAAAAATCAACTCGATATTGTTTCATAGTGATAGTTTGTTACCATCAACATGTAAAACGAACGATACAGAACACAAATATTCTTTAAATGAATTTAATTTTCAAGGTTTGTGGACATCGAACAGTAAGACACAATCAAACCAGTTTGTGCGAGACGCTGTCTGTTTTGTTAGTTCGAAAACTTAGTTCGAAACAATGCTCCTTCATGTAACTCTACACGTTTGTTCCAGTCTATCTATCTTGTTCAATATCTACCAGAGTTCTGTCTTATTGATTGAGTTGGTTTTGTAAACGTTTCTTTATGTTTGTTTGTTTTTTGTAGTGAGCTCTAAATAAAAAAGATAATTTAATAGGAAGTTTGACACATTTTGTAAGAGTGAATGTGAACCTTAATTTTATGTCATCACACAAAGTGTCGATTTCATTTCTACTCCAAAATATGTCATCTCGCGTATTATTTGTTCGGTAATGACCTAAAATTTCAAAATTAACTGAATAACGATATAAGGTTTAAAACACGAATGGAAATAGTGCAAGGTTTAGTCAAAGAAGTACATTTAACGTCACGTTATGTGTGCGAATTTTTACATTTTTATAATTGTTTGTAGCAATTCTACTTTGGTATCGCATTGTCTACTTCTTCTTCTATACTTCTATTCTAACTCCAATGCGTATCATCCACTAAAACACAATAAGAATTTTAAATCCATTCCGAGATAAATCAATTTTATGGTAGATATTATTAGAGGCAAGATATTACATAAACACAAAAAAGTATTGTTCATTTTAACTCGATCACTTCGTAACGTTTAGTATTTTGCAAAATTGAACCAGAACAAGGAGCCAGTCCTAGTTTAATGACTAATAGAACAACTATGACATGAAATTGTGTAGCGGAAAAAACACAGCTATAAACAGTAAAGCCACCGACCACATACTAACTACTTCTGAAGATCCTAATTGGTTGTGCAAAATTTACAATCGCAGTACTTGAGTGCTCTAAACGATAGGAATTTATTACATGATCCTCGAGATGTAACCAGAACTCCAACTCGTTACAATCCAGGTATACTCGCTCATTCACTAATCGATATAAATGTGTCACCAGATACACGTTCTTCGAACCACCCCTTAATTGGCTCATCCTTAGATGCTATACCACTTCAAAACCAAGTACTTGCAGACAAAACAAATCTTTTACAATGCTGATAGCGCTCAGTGCCCGCAGTAATCCGCATGTATCGCCCAAGCAGAAAGGGAAAGCTGTAATTGATGCGAGAAGCCGCCCGCCTTACGGCTTATCGTTGCTTACGATTCGAGCGGTTTCGTTCAGCTGCGCCTGAATCTCCGGCAATGACATGCCCTTCGTCTCGATCACAAACAGGTACGTGAACAGGAAGGCACCGGCCGTGCAGATGGCGAACGTCCAGAACAGCCAGTGCGTGCCGAGCGCTGCATCGAGCGAGCTGAAGTAGAACAGGACGAAAAAGGCAACACCCCAGCAGGTGCTGGACACGATCGAGGATGCGAACGATTTGATGTTGGGGGCAAACATTTCCCCAATTAGCAGCCACGCGATCGGACCGAACCCGAGACAGAACGCAGCGGTAAACACGACGAGCGACAGGACGGGCAGGAAGGCGAGCCGGTCGAGCGACAGGCCGCTGGAGGCCCGCTGCGTGTCGAGGTAGAAGTAGGTCCCGAGCGAGACAAGTGCACAGCACATGCCACCGGACGAGATTAGCAGGTACGGGCGGCGGCCCAGCTTGTCCAACGTTAGGACCGTTATCATGCTGGCAACCACCTGCACACCGCCGATGATAATGCTGGCCAGCTCGGGCCGGACGGCCGTCCCCGTCTTCTCGAAGATGGTTTGCGTGAAGAACTGCACCGGATTGATGCCGGACAGCTGCTGCAGCACGATGATGCCGGTGCAGATGAACAGTGCCCGGCGGTTGGCATGGTCGCGGAACAGCTCCCCGATCGTGCCGCGGTTCCGGATCGACTCCTCGACCGACCGCTGGATCGAGCCGAACTCATCCTGCAGCTCCTCGATGGACTCGCCGCGCAGATACTCGAGCGAACGAGACGCATCCGCGTACCGACCGTGCGCGACGTAGTAGTGAGGCGTTTCGGGCATCTGGCTGAAGGCTAGACAGAACAGCACAGGCACGGCGAGAAGAATGTACTGCATGGCGGTGTAGCTTACGTACGGGCCGACGCTGTACACGAGCAGCATGCCGAGTGTCATCGACACCTGCACCAAGGAACCGAGGGAACCGCGCCGTTGCGCTGTCGCTATCTCACACACGTACAGGGGCGTGATGGCAAGAGCAAACCCGACGCCACAACCTTGGAGAAAGCGTCCCACAAGGATCTGCGCCACAGTGTGGGCTGTTACGAAGAGGATGAAAGCTGCCGCGAACAGAAGACCGCCACACAGCAGGGCCATTTTCCGCCCGAAACGATGTGCGATGTACCCTGCTACTGGAGGACCTGCAAGGATAACGCGGTACAAATGATCAGATAAGATTCAAGATCGTTTGGAGGCTGCTACCTACCAGCCAGCGAGCCCAGCGCAAGTATCGAACCTATCCAGGAGAATTCCCCATCCGTTGGCACTGTGGGCAGAGGTGAATGTTTCGGATGACTAAGCTTGGACTCGACCGGAGACGTCCATCCCATCGCACAACCAGTACAGACGACGCTAAGGTTCGCTGGAGATAGAGGGAGAGAGTTAGCTGTCATCAACATGCGCAACGAGCGTGGAGGGCTCCCTGAATTTGAACTACTGTCGCAGGCTTAATCCACCGATGGGAGGTCTCACTCACCCAGTATAGCTGCCAGATACTGGCATTTGTTGCGCAAAGCCGCAATACCATTGATCCACATCATGATAATGGCCACTCGCGTGATTGATGAGTCTTCTCAAGCTTTTGCTCAATATCTCCCAGACTACCTGCGCAGGTATCTATCTCGCAACTGTATGACACTCTTTCAGAACGCGATGACACACGTATTGATTAGTTGAACAAAAACTTTGTTCCTTACACGTGCACTGACGTATTGGGCTAGTTAGTTATCACTTCCATGCTACTACAATAGTACGCTAATTGACAATATTGTCCACACATCCCATCACACAGTATCACAGTAAAAGTACATCAGCTTGAGAAGCACTTTCTTAAACGAGTGCGATGATCGAACTGACCACTTTCGTACCAACAGAATAACGCCGAAGGGTTGTGTAGATTCAATTAGTACTGATGTCACTCGCCTGTTCACTACACTTCATGCTTGCCCGCACGTCTCACTTCAAAGAGCTCCAGCTCTCGACTGACCGACCGGTAACCTGCCGATGTCCCGATCGCAACTAGGCTGGCTGGCTCATTACCGATTACCAATTAAACGCAACCACTGTCGCGCTTAATCTCCCATCCACGCCCGTCAACAGTCCGTTTATGTTTAGTTTTTTGTAATGCGCTTTTTAGTAGCTGTCGGAGGATGTCACGCAAAACAAAAAAGTGAGATCGACCGCCTTGCCCCGCTTCGGTTCAGCTTCGGGCCATGAGCTCCCGCTCTCCCAACTGATGTGCGGATGAGGGTGCTTTACAACAGATAGCTTACAATTTCTTATCGCACCGAGGAACAGTTATGCTCCTTTTATTTTTAAAAGAAAGCAAAAAAACAATCAACAAAATCTCTGACACGGTGTCTGGTTCCGACCAGGCAAAAGCACGCGGCATATAGTCAGGACACGAACCAATAAAAGCTTACTCTCTGCGACAATGCGAGAGCTTTTGTCGAATAAGCCAGAACGCTCTGCGCAGCGGTGCATGATGCAAAATGGTTAAGCGGGGCAATGTGGTCATCAGCAGATAACTTTTCTTTTAAATTTAAAGAACTATTTATGTCTTAACTAGATACGATATTCTAAGATATTTAGAATGGGGTTTGAGCTTCAGAAAGATTAATAGATAAGGAATTCTTTATGTTTGATTACATTAAGCTTTTCTAGTAAGTTATAGCAATAACATTTCAGCTTTTAAGAAAATAAAAAAATGTATGCCCAAGTTCTTCTCGAATGCCAAATATATTTCTAGTATATAGGGAATGTTTGTTTATAGAAATTAAATTTATCCCTTATTTTAAATACAGAAGTTAAAGAAGTTTTAGAAAAAAGCTCTACATATGATCATTTCATTTCATGTTGTAAAAACTTGTAAAAACTCTAGATGGTCTAGGGTTCAAGATTTATTTACATCAAACGAAATTCATCAAATATTAACTTATTCATGAAATACTATATTGGTTGAAAAAACGAGAACTAATATAAAAGATGTTAAAGATGCATTGAAGAGATATTTTTTTTTAAAATTCCATCGTAATGGCCAGACCGTACTGTTAAGAGTTCATTGTGTATCACAACAACTGTTTCCTGCTTACTTTACTTGGCATAATTTTCAATGAATTTTATTTTTATTTTAAAGAAACTTAAAGAGTGATTTTTAGTGAGTGAGGTAATTTTTAACTTCGTTCCCCTAAAAATTAATAAGAAGGTACAGAATTTGTACAAACCATTTCTAAGGTACCGTAAAACTTAACTCAGTATAATACGAGATCCGACATACACACACACAGGTACATAAGACCAGATGTTCTTTTATTTAAGTAAAGTAACACAAAACATTCAACACATTCGTTCGTACGCGTATTTATCCCTCCCTAAACAAACGTATCACTTTGGTACGGCTGAAGCTTACTACACTGACTAAGCGAAAGAAGAAAGAACAATTCGTTGCTCTAACAGCAACATCACTTGAGCGCTACTACCACCACTATCACCGAAGCGGCAGCAGCAGTGGTAGCAAAGAAGTGTCGCATTAGCGGAGGTAAATAGATAACAGTTGAGTCAACCACAGACACTGCTTGACCCGCCTTTAGATCTTGCCGTTCAGTCGATCCTGAATCTCCTGCAGGCTAAGTCCCTTCGTTTCCATCACCGTGGTAAAGGTAAAGACGAACGCGACCGCACAAAGGATGCCAAAGATCCAGAACGACCAGTGCGACCCGACCGCCTTATCGAGGTCGGCAAAGAACTGCAAAATGATGAAGCCCAGCACCCAGCAGGTGGACGCAACGATGGACGACGCGATGGACTTTACGTTCGCTGGGAACATTTCACCCAGCACGGCCCACGGTAGCGGCCCGAACCCGATGCAGTACACCGTGACGAAGACGATCAGCGACATGATCGGCAACCAGCCGAGGCTCTCTATCGAGGGAGACTCGGTGTGCTTGAGGAAGAAGTACAGCCCCATCGTACCGAGCGAAATGCACATGCCGCCGGCCGACGTCAGCAGAATCGGTTTGCGACCGAGCCGATCGACAATCAGTGGCGTGGCACCGCTCGCCAGTACCTGCACCGCACCGACCAGTATGGTGGAGACGGCCGGTGCCAAGCTGCTGCCCGTGCTTTCGAAGATGTTTTGACTGTAGAACAGTATCACGTTGATGCCGGACAGCTGCTGGAAGCTAATGAGCCCGGCACAGATGATCAACGCCTTGACGTTGCCGGCGTTGCGGAACAGATCCATCACGGTGCCTTTGTTCTTGAGCGACTCCTCAACCGTGGTGGAAATTTCATGCAGCTCCTCTTGCACACCGTCCACCGTTTTGCCGCGCAGAAAGCACAGCGATTCTACCGCCTTTTCTTTGTCGCCCTTGGAGATGTAGTAAGCCGGCGTTTCGGGCATGAAGAAGAACGTGGCATCGAATGCGATCGGCAGTACTAGGCAGGCCCACTGCAGCGCGTGATACGAGACGTACGGACCAATGGTGTACACATACAGGATACCAGCTGTAGGACGCGCAAAGCAGATGAGAGCGTTACTGTCTAGCGGAGGTAAGTACGCACCGAAACCGTTGAGGATACTTACTAACGATGCACAACTGCATGAGTGATCCTAGCGCACCGCGATACTCGCTGCTGGCGATCTCCCCAATGTACATGGTCTGCACGGTCATCACAAAGCCAACGCCCAGCCCTTGCAGGAAGCGGGCCACTAGCACCTGCACTACCGTTTGTGTCGTGAGCAGCAGCACCCAGGACACGATGAAGAAGGCAGAGCTGCCGAGCAAGGTGTACTTCCGGCCGATCCGTTCCGCCAGTGGGCCAGCTATGAAGGGCGCTGCATGCGGGAAAGAGTCAACAAACAGTTAACACAGTTCTTCAACCGTTTCTCTTCTAGATCACTGCACTGCACACCATCACTTACCGATTAGTGCACCGAGGGCTACTAGCGACGCGATCCAAGAGCTTTCCGAGGCGGAGGGAATCGTATCGAGCGGTGTAGTATCTTTGGAGGCAAACTTTGGCGATATCGGTGACGTCCAGCCAAGCGAAGTGCCGACCATAACCGAGGCTAGATTTACTGGAGCGAAGCGGAGAACATTCTTTCAGTGTCGGAATCTCGAGGAACAGCATCATTTTGTTCTTACCAATAATGCCAGCCATAAACTGGCGCGATGGACTTCCCTTCTCCATCTTGTTGAAGTGTGAGCTTTCGTGCTTCTCAAAGGTAGCGACTGGTTGGTACTGATTGAGTTCAGCAGGATTCATTTAACACTGATGCCCTGTAGAGCGGAGTATAGCACAAATGGTTGTCATTAGTATTTAGGCGCATTTTCACACAATACACAACACACTGATCGCAAGGGGATCGCTACAGACGTAAACTCCAACACACTACAATAGGTACACTTAAGAACGAAAGATGCGGCTGCCTACACTGTTAACTGGTGCTCTGCAGAATCCTTTTTGCTACTGTCCGAGAGCTCGTTGGCCGTTAAGCACGATGATAATGAAACGACTCGTCGAGTGTCAACTGTCGACTGTCGCGCTGGTCAATGTCAGAGATCGAATGAAATGCCGTATGTAGGCTATCGAGGCTCTTAAATACACTGGGCTGTATGTAGCAACCACGGTAGCACTTGAAGGAACTCCCCGAACATAAACATACAAACAGTCGGAAACGCAGAAGAAAGGAGCGTTCCCGCCGACTCGATGTTTACCCACACACCACACTATCAGTCGCAGTCAGAAGGGTAGGAGTGGTACTAGAGTAGCGGTACAGTCACACTTAAGCATTCCTATCCGAGTCATTTGTGACCGATGCCTTAGAGCTGCCGATGCTAGAGTTCGGTATCGAATTTGGAATCTTCATCCTAAACAACTGCCGAAGGCTTTTAGGAAGCTTACTTCAGCTTCAGCTTAGTGGTTAATCACTTCAGGAAAAAAAAAACATTCTTGCGATCACAAAACTAAAAAATCATTCTTTAGCAACCTTTCTTAGTTCACTCCTTTTACCTAGACACTTACACTAGCCATACGTCGCGCCTGGATGCTCTCTCTTCTCAATCTTTGGCTGATGCACTCCAAGAACAGCTTAGTACGCAGACTGTGAACGGACTAGGTACGACTAAGCTCGGTGCAATAAGTGCGCATCCGTTTTAAAATCTACTGTGCAGCCACACCTTCACCTGTCGGGATACCGTTTTCGCATCAAGGAGATCGTTCGCTATTCGTCGAGTGAGTTCATCTCGGCACGAACGAACAGTTCGTTCAATGGCCGACATTGAATCGTGCCATGCCGCGGTGACGGTGCCAGTGTCCTACCAGTCGATCGTGTGACGCGATAAGTGTAAGGAAGATTTATTAAGCCCGTTACAAACAGGCTCTATGATAATGATAATTTTACGAGACTTTTAAAAGCATTAAAACATAAATCACAAATATCAAGCATCACACGCCAGGGTAGCATTCCTGAAACTTGTCAACACGACAAATATAAACACAGAGCAATAAAACGGAAGCGTACGATCATGACGCACGTGCATACGCGCTTCAGGAAACATTATCATCGATCGAGTCAGCTTTATTTGATAGCTTTGGCACCTCTTACGCGACAGTCGCCCGCGCCGGTACGGAACAGCAAGTGCGTTAGCAGCGTTTTAATTAGGTGCTTGTTTTGTGTTTTGCCTCCTGCCATGCTCACGTTGCCACACGCGTTCGGATCATCCATACGCAACGCAGCTCCGACTGGTATTTGGAGTCGCGTGTATGTGAAGATGTCATCGGTCACTATCAAGGCTTCCACTACTACGGTACACCCTACACCTACACCCGCCGGAAACGGACGAGATTTCAAGTTCACATTTGATAAACAAATCCCTACCACCAACGATTGACCGGAGACTTAATTGAAATTTGCATACCTCGGAGCCACGTTGAGATAAACCATGCGTTCTATTCTCGCTCGGACCGATCGTTAAACGTATGCATCGTTACCCTGCTGTAGCGATTTATTTGTTTTACAGCCTCAACCAGGGATTTTAGAAGCAAGAGTTTGTAAATCATGTCAAACGATGGTCTAATTTTACAAGAACACATCAACAGTGTACACTGTCCATCACTCCGGATGTCAAAGCTAAAGACGATCAAGGTTCCAGTATCGTTCGCTGGTCGGCCCGGAGACGGCGAACCCATAACAAAGAGTGCACACACGTCAGCAGTAGTAGATAGGGCGTTGCTCGTTGCACAAATAATGTGAAACATTATTATCAATGGAACTTTACTGGAAGCTGTCGTAATAGACTGTTGATGTAGTTTTGCGATTTTTTTTTGTATTCTTTGTTATTTTCATTGATCAACTACTTGAAGAAACTGCCACAACCACGAGCGATCTCTTCGTCTTTTGAAGTGATGGTGCCGAGTAACGAGCCTGTGTCCAGCGAATAGATAAAATGTGTGATATACTGTTCGTTCAATTGAAGCTTGGGAACGAATTGATGAATTTGTACAGGTTACACCTTGTTATGTTGTACATAATCTACGTTTCGAAAAAAAACTGTTTGAGAATATGTTTGTCGTAGTATGTTACAGCTTTTTCAATTCAACCAACTTCTGCGCCAGTGATTCCCAAAGTGGTCCTTACCGCCCATCGCACCTTTGGGAATGTACTAAAACCTTGTGAGAAACGAATTAGATGTAATGCATTTGAAAGGGCTTTGCTCTGAATACAACGAAGTTATTTTACAAAGGTACGTTAAAAAAAACATCACGAAATCTTTTGCATTTATAACAGCATTCTGTATGCCAAACTTGTGTAGCAATATTTAGTTGAAAATGGAGACAATGTCAATGGAACTAATCGATGATAAATTAATGTAGAATGCTAAAATACTTATAGATATACTGCATCAGGACATCAACATAATTTTTTTTTACTAAAATTTTTTGAAATGTACTTCGCGAAGAGCTCCAAGCTTGAGGAATTCAAGCCAATGTTCAGTATTGGATAGCAAGATTTTGGATTGGAAAAACCAGGGTACTCACGATTTTTTTCATTGATTGTTAAAAAAGTGATTCGTACAACGAGATTTTTGCATACACTTTACAAATCTGAAAGAGGAGATCGATGGAACTAATCACAGAAAAATTGGTTCACCCCCATTTTTTTTTCTTGACAGTATAGAAATGCTATCAAGAATGAAAATTGAAAAATTACTGATTATTTCCACTCCTCAAATATCGTAAAATGAGCATTCCTATCTATGATGACCGCAAAGAGGGAACTGCATAGAAACAGTTTGGTAACCACTGATTTAAAATAACACAACAAAAGAACACAAAACATAAATCCATCTAAAACATATAATTTACCATCCATTCTTGTTAATACGATCACCAAACGCTAAATTGAGCATTATTACATTACTAAGCAATTTTGTTTTTTATTTTGTTTTTACACACACACACATACGCATCTATCCATCCAATGACAGTCTTCCGCCTTGCCGTTGATAGCAAACACGTGCCTTTTACGCTTCAATAGTGGATGGTTAAACAAAAGCTCGACAATAGGCTAGATAGACCGCATAGCGCACACTGCAGCTGTTTGTGCAGCCCGCCTGCAACGAAACGGATGCACTTCAACCGAAAAGAACTAATCTTTTATCTAATGTTCTTACACTCGATTCGATCGAGAAGTTGAGTGTGAGTTTTGATCGTATAATGTTGCAATTAAATAACTGACCTTCGAAACCCCTTCCGAAGGTAGTTGAGTTGCACAGGCGTTCGTGCATTGTGCTATTACACCACTGCTTCCGGTTTGCAGTTTTCACACAAATAGGTCACACAGAAATGTAAACATACAGTTTGTATATAAGATCTGTTTGAAGATCTGGTAAATAAAAAAAAACGATCATGATAACGCTTGTATTGATTGAGTCCCACGATAATGAACACTGTATTCAAACTGACAATATTTACCATTTTTGAAACATTTTTCCACACTGTTAACACGGAAAATAAAACGAATGAAGCTGAATTTTTAAACTATTGATCGCAATTATATTAAACATCAATCAACAAAAACAAATTGGAAACGTTTGGCCAAATCCAAACACCGGTCCGTCCGCCTGTTTTGATCGCTCAAGCAACACTAAGCTTCCCGCAGCTATTCACGGTCAATCTGGGGCTGCCTTTGATAATCGTTCGACCGTTTGGAATGCTCTTGTATACATGCAAATTTGATGCCAGCTCCCTCGAACTCGGCCCCCCTTTCGTTCCATCCGCACCGAGGCTCGGAGCAAGTGCAGCGCTTAATCAACTTATCAGAACCGACCATGTATGGAGAGGGAAAGTAGCTGCTCACTTTGCTCACTATCTGTGTGTGTATTTATTAGTATCTGCGCGTTAAAGTGTTTGTGCTTTTTCCATGAGGGAGCAAAAAGCTTTTTACAAACTATTCCTCTGTTTGCCAGTACACCCTACCGCTTTCCACAGCGGAATCACGAACGGGCATGGAAAAATGAATCGTTTGCCCAGTTTTCCCCCCAGGTTAGCTTTGCTCATGATGCTCGCACGGTTCCCAATCTCTCTCCCACCCTCTTTCTCATAATGAGTTTTCCTTTCTTGCACCGGTGCGGGTGGCAGGAAAAAATGACCGATGAACCGATTAAGAATAACACGTGTTTGTCGCCGAGTTTGAAAATTGCAAGCATACATTGTGTGACCTTTGCGATGAGGTGGTAGATAAAGCGTCAGGCTAGCACGTTGATTTGCAGTGTGACAATACATTTATTTTTATTTCTAGGAAAAAGGCGAGAATGTTTGTGGTGTGTTTAACGGTTCGAGAGCTAGTTGTTACACATTAGTAACGAAAAATATAATATATAGGTAGATGATGAACGGCAAATGAAGATAGTATTCAACAAAAACTAGTTAAATGCATAAAAAAATTATAGTTCTACCAATCCATGCACAGACAGTACTCTAATTAAATAATTTTCTTTTTAACAAAGCAAATTGTGGTCCTGATGGGCGTCAACTGTATCATTGAATAAACAACGCGTTAGTTGGATGCTTAGACTCTTGCGCACCATATGTTTGCCACACTGTGTATTGATTAGATTATTTTCTGTCATTTTTATTATGATCTATAGGGGTTGTATAATGTTTTGTACGAAATAAACCATCCTAGTTCAAATAAATTATATACATTTCTTATGTATTCAAACTCATTTCAATTATCACTCACCTGTGTGCTAACACACCTTAGTACCAGCAGAATCTATATTAGCCACCAGGAATTATCTTAAATTTCCGATTTTTTAGTTCAGTTTCGTATTTGAACAACAAAGCATACGGCCAGAATAGAACGACCGGAGTACAGCGATAATCTTGTACCGAACTGATGAACTCTTGTCAGCGCGTCATTCTCAACTGGCAGACGTAATCGGGATCAGGGAGGCATACACAGAAACAACGTTATCAGGAAGTCATTGAAAATACGCCGGGCATGGTAAATTAACAAACATTTTACGCCGGTGTCGCCTCTCGGTCAATTGTTGCGGCAAAATGCAGTGGCAAAATGTTTCCCTTGACATTGAGACTACTTTAAACTGGTTGACCAAACTTACACTTTCATAGGCGTGTGCTTTAACTATTTAAAAAACGAAATGAGAAGATCGCAATCAACTATGGTGAATATTATAACATTTCTCAAAGGGCACAAAAAAGACGTTTTTGTATCCGACACAGAGCTGGATGTAAAATGAAAGAATGTAAATGAAAATTCATTTTCATCATGTAATAATCCCATTACGATGGCAAACGACACAACGCACCGGTTCACCAGTACGCCAGGTAAAGTGGTTGCAGTAGCTCTTTCAATAAGACAACACGTGAAAAACAGGAAATGTGGCGTTGACAATCACCAATGCATCATGAACTGACCGTCGCTTTAGTATCACAATGCAAACACCTTTTCGCTTGCTGGCGTCTTTGTGCGCGGTCCTGTTTGATACCCATTTTTCTGTGACTAATATTTGTTAAAATGCTTCTGTGCTGGCGCTGTACCTGCTATCAATTTCGCCAGTTGGCGGTCGCTTCTGCTTTGCAAGAATGTGGCAGTTAAACACAACAACACAGCATAGAAACGGTACTCCACGTGGGTTTAATTTTGTCTATCATTCGTGGAAATTTTGCTACAGACAATGACGCCATCTGGTGGACGGAGATGCAACCTCAAGCTGCCCTTTGGTTCGAGCAGTTTTTCGAGCAGTAATGAAACCGCGCGTTTTTTAGCAGCAATTTATTTTTGAAATGATAAAATGACCTAATGCACAATCACAACGTGCCATTGGCAAGCTATCCATATGCAAACAATAGATAGATGATATTCTGAAAATTAATCATCATGTAACAATATCCGACACTTTACGGCGATTCGTTCGGAAGCATTTAAAACAAAGCATGATGGCGCACTTTCATTACATTCATTCATTCTCTACACCAAAACAACAACCCAATAAAACGCACAAGATGAATGAAATAGCACACATAATGTTACACCGGTTAAATAGGTTATATTTTCCGTTTTCACAACACTGTGTTGCTTAGCTGTTTCCTGTTAAAAAAACATAATCAGGCTCTTCTCGTTGCTTTCGGTGCTGAGCAATTGTGTTGCCTCACGCATCATCGCCGCTTTTGTTCCGGTGGGACTCCGGTTGTGTGTGCGGAAGGAGACGGCGATGGTTTCTTTTTGTTTCACAGTGCCATGAATATGTTCTGCTTCAACTAACAGCAAAGCCACAGCATTGTCACGCTCGTTTATACATTCATATATTGCTCTTTCCCTTATACATTAAAGCCTTAAAGTGTCACTCCGTGTGTAGTTACACGGGGTTTTAGTTGTTTTTTTTTGTTGTATTCACTGAAAAGCTTACTCCTAACTCGATATGGCACACCATCGAACGAAATCTTTCATCTGAATCACTACGCATAAAATGAACAATTTTTTAAAACGGTTCTAGTTTACGGGAGGAGCAGGCAAAAGCACCGCATATACGATCGAGGTTCAGGTTCGGTTGTACCATTGGGTAGGTTGGGATGTTGTTTTTTTCTTTTTCTGGTAAGACTGGGATAGTTGAGATACAAAAGGTTGCTGCCGAACGCGTGAGATGGTTGTTTGGTGGTGAAGTAGTGAGTAAGAGTGGTCTAAAACAATAACTATCTTTTCATCTTTTGAACAACCTTTCCTCCTATTGCCTATGAGTGATATGCGATACACTGCCTGGGTAAATATGTTTATGGACGCGCTACCGTACATCTTCTTTTTGTGTTTTTTTTTGCAAAAAAAAAGAATAAATCGAATAATTGACAACGAGGAAGCGATTTAGCATAACGAACAGTTCGTCCTGAAGCTCCCATTGCTAATGACAAAACTCGTAAAGTTTAGATAAATGGCACACGCGTGAGCTCCGATCTGATCGAACATCTTTCTAGCCAAATTCCCTCGTTGTAACACACACACAGCTGAAGTAACACAACCTAAACTTAGCCTTAAAACTTAGTATACTTGCGGGTAGCGCAGAACTCTTGAACGTAAGAAGCAGGAAAAGAAGATCCATTCCTTCCCTTTTTCCATCTCGTCCAATGCGTATGCTTCTCCCTCAACTACTACTAGCTATAATGGCAATATTTTACTATTACTCAAGAGCTTGCGTTAGAAGCTTACAGCTTCCGCTCCCTGTTTACTACCTTCAGTCGTTTCGATACACTGTGCCATGTGTGTAGCTTGCAGTTCCTAAACGAATAATAAACCATTTACCGCATTTATCTATCCCTAACCTTCAAGCCATCGTGTTTGAATTGAATACCCCGACGACCAGCAGACGGTGGCTGCACCTACAACAACCTAATGCATAGTAGTGGACTTGGGATAGACAAACTATAGTAACATATGTACAACACACGCTCAAATAAATCCGCTCTACACTTATCGAAAAAATAAGACAAAAACAAAACAAAACCGAAACAGAGAAAAACTTCCTCGAACGAAGCTACTACGGGCACGGAATTTGGAGGATTACAGTAACGCAGTGTTCAAAGGGCCACGCACATCCAGACGCAACGCACATATACACACAACACATTACACATACGCACACCATGGCACACAATGGGCTGGCGGCGTTTACTTCTTGCCGCCCAGGATTGCCTGAATCTGGGCGTTAGTTTTGCCCTTCGTTTCCGGCACCTTGATGAACACGTACACCGTGCAGACCATCATCCACGCGCCAAAGAACCAGAACGTCCAGTCCGAACCGAGCAGCTCCTGCATCGTGCCGAAGCTCTTCGTCACCAGAAACACGAGCGTCCAGTTGAACATCACGGCCAGCGCGGACGCCAGTCCCTTAATGTCCGGAGCGCACAGCTCACCCATCATCATCCACGGGATTGGTCCGAAGCCGAGCGAGAAGCTGATGATGAACAGCACCACCGAGGCCAACGGCAGCCAGCCAATGTTCGACACGTCCACCTTGTCGTTCTGCAGCTTGAAGTACACGCCCAGCACAATCAGGCACGAGCCCATGATGAAGCTGCTCTGGAGCAGCAGTATCCGTCGGCCCGCCTTATCGATCAGCACGGAGGAAGCGAGCGTCATGACGACCTGCACGATACCGACCACGATCGAGCAGACGGCCGGGTCCATGGTGCTGCCGGCGGATTTGAAAATGGGCGCCGTGTAGAAGATGACCGCATTGATGCCCGAAAACTGTTGGAAGAACATCAGCAGCAGTGAAATGAAGAGCGCTGCCCGGTTGGTGGCGTTCGTGAACAGATCCGACAGTTTCGCATCGCCCGATGCTGCATCCAGATCGGACTGGATCGTTTGGAGCGCGGACTGTGTGTCAGCGTTCGGGCCCCAGAACCACTTCAGCGCTACGCCGGCATCGATACGACGACCCTACGAGAAGTAAGCAAGAGCATTAGTGAAGAGTGCGATCGTTCGAGCACGAGAGTAAGCGTTGGATCCTACCTTCTTCACCAGATAGACCGGACTCTCCGGGACAATAAACATGGCCACGATCAACAGCACCGGGAAGATGGCGCACAGTATACTGAGCGTAACCCAGTGCGTGTAGGAACCGACGGCGTAAACGAACAGGATGCCAACCGTTAGATGAAGCTGGAAGAAAGCCCCAAGCGCACCACGGATCGAGGTTTCGGCCACTTCCGAAACAAACATAGGGGCGACGACACACGACGCTCCTGTTGCGATACCTGAGAGTTTGGAAAACGGCAAGTTTAGTAAGAATATTGAAGTAACCCACTTATGTCCAGCGTTTCTCTACTAACCGATGATCAAACGTCCGGCGTACAGCATGCCCGCTCCATTAGCAAAGATGATCAGGGCCCAGCTGATGAGGTATGGAACTGCCAGCGACATGGTGGTATACTTGCGACCGATCTTCTCCGCCAGATAACCCGCCGGCAGCGCACCGAGGAACGCTCCCACGGCCAAGAACGCACCAACCCATGATCCTGTAACAATGTTCAAAGAAAACCCCATTATCAAACTAATTAGCAATTTAATCAAAGTTTAAATAAACGAATCACAGACACTTAGAGCGTGAAGCTAGCATAAACATCATCACTCCAGAGCATATGGCCCTTTTTCAAGAGGTCGCCACACTCCGTCAACTCGTGTGATAATATTTACTTTAACCGGCTCAGGTTCTGAGCTAAAAGCGCCGCCCTTGAAATGATAGGCCACGGCATTATTGGCGATATTAACGATACTGCCGCTTATTGGGAAATTACTGGTGTTTGCCCGAGTCCATTAGAAACGCATCAACCATCCATCCGCTTCGATGACTTACTTGGCGTGTGGATGGGGTACTCCCATCATGCTGGGGAAGTATCGTAATTTATCTAGTAACAGACAACCGCAGACAGTTGCGTGCAGTTGCAAGCCTTCCCCAGTAGGCCGTTGCTTACAGTCACGGATACGGGAGCAAAGGGGGCATGAATGCAAATAGGCTCAAGTTTCTCTTGCCGCCGGAAACCGGTTAAGCTTCAGTTGAGTAAGCTGATGAATTGGGGAAGTTATCATTGAAAAAAAGCACCTTTTAATGATGTAAGAGCGCCTTTCAATTTCCCCTTGTTTTTACACTCATTCCAGATGATAGTACCGGTTATGTCTCTTTTTCTTATTGACTTACTATTTATGCACTACAGGGCCATTGCTTGGGATAGTAAATGGTTGAAACGTGATTGTTATGAGCGGCCTAATTGAAGCGCGTTTAAATTAATTAATCAAAAATACCTTTATTTACTATCTAAATTTGAACAAATTTTATTTTTTGAGTTTCGTAAATAAACAGATAAAATTGGATGCTTTTGGCGTAGTTGATAGGTAGAATCATGACCATAACATATACATACAAAAACTGTCAGTTACTAAAGAATGCAATTAAAACGTAAAGAAACTTTAAGAAAATACGGAACACTTATAGCCGGATGGGTATAAGGGCTTATATATTTTAATGGGTTAATGAGTTCTTCAAAAGAATAAAGAAACGGATAGAAATTAACTATTAAAACTAGTTGAAGGAATTTAATAAATAATCTTGTAGCAGATCAAATCAACTTAAATATTTCTCAAATGTCATTTAAATTTTTTTGAGAAACTGCTTATTTATTTTTTCTTTCTATTTTACTCTTAATAAAATTGCATCGAAGGTTACAGAAGAAAGGATTGAATGATAAACTAACCATGGGGGAAAATTTCAAAAATCAAAAACCCAAAAGTAAAAACAAGAGAGATGAGATGACCTTTTGGTGGTCAAAGACCTATCCTGTTCCGTCGGAAGACGTTTGGAATTGCTTGGCTAATACGCCTGATAGCCGACAACACGCGATAGAAGGAATGAGAGAGAGAACTCATTGATAGTTTTTGGATTGATGAGTGATTTGAAAAGCGTGTCGGGGCAGGAGCAATAAAATTTAGTAATAGCGACTTACTATACTCCAGCCCTAACGGATCCAATAATACTTTTTCAAGTTTGATTGTATTAACGTGTTCGCAGCTGTTCCTATTACCAATTCAACTCTAATTCTCCCCTAACACCCATGGCGCTCTCTCAAAACTCAAGTACGATCTTCAGTAGTTGGTAGGCCATAAATTGCCATAATAAAAAAATAATCCAACAAACACCGCGATTGAGCTCCGGAATCCGCGTGGGACCCTTTTTACGACTCCCAGCCAGTAGGTGACAAACGTCAGACGCAAGCCGCGAGCGAGATAAGACTTCTACCAGCTCGTGATAACAACCTCCCCCTCGCTCCCCGTGGATGCGCTCTCCGCTGCTTTCGCTTACCTTCATCGGTGGTTAGCAGGAAGCTTTCGTGCTCGAGCCCACTCGTATCGCTTTGATTGGCCGGCACGAGCTGGGCCAGCACGGGCGAAGTCCAGGCCAGGGCCGTGCCGCCGCTTACCGCCGCCATGCAAACTGCAAATGAAACCAAATTGCCAAACTCATTACCTCGTTAAGCCGAAAATGCCGCGGTGCGCCACTGGTGCGCCACTGGTGCGTGCCTTTGCGTGACCGCTGGCGTGTGCCCCGGCACCGGCTTACTTACTTCCGAGCGCAGCGACAAACTGGTTGCGCTTCGTGGTCGAACCCTGTCCCTCCGGGATGGGATCGTACAGCATGGGGTTGGTAGCCCCGGGCGCGTTGCTGCTCATCCTGAACCGATCAGCCTCTCACCGTGCTCTACCTATAGGGAAGAACGGCGAGAAGAAGTACACAATAAACATTTTTGCACAAATAAACAAAACTCGTACAGGGGGGGGGGTCCCGTTGTAGTGGTTCGTGCTGTTGGCCAATGGAAAACAGTGCCCTCTTTGCACTCCCATCCCCTGCCCCGAAAACACGAACCGGAGAATCAACTGCCCTTTGCCCAACCCAACAGAACCGGTCCGTAGGTACCGCTAAGTGTAAAGTCAATATTGATGCAGTACTTGCGCTCGTACGGTTCCTATGCCTTATTTTTGCATTGCACCACCGGTGGCGGGCCGTGAAACGTGCTGCACGCGGCATGACGCCATACCGCCATGCGATCGCCGTCTTCATTTGTCCATTAATGCACGGCACGGCCCAGCACCCAGTGCAGAATGGGACCCCGGGGGAAGGAAAAAGGGCAGCACCAAACAAACACTACCCAACGGCGGATGCACAGTCCCGGTCACGCTTCCGATCGATTCCGTCATCGATCATCGAGGGACAGTGGGGCGGCATTGTTGTGATGGCATTTTGCACGTACTAATGTCTGCTTTCCCGCACAATTGATATTGGCGTGTTGCCGTTCGGACCGGCCCCGCTAGCTATCAATCGGACTGTTGATGGATGGAATGGTTTCTTCGGAACGTTAATTATTTGCATTTATTGATTATATTCAATGGAATGATGGTTGTGAACTACCTTTACTCTCCTGCACGAGCGTCACAGGCAAATGGTTTGAATAAACGTCTTTCAACACACTCAAGACAGAATTTTTCTCGCTGGCTACGCCTAACAGCAGATGTAAAACATAACAATTCCTGCTTCTCTCCAATTTCCGAACTACCATCCGTGTGTGACTGTGTCGAGCACAAACTCCCCCCCCCCCCCTTTGTACGGACAATCCATTGTAACATGATCGCACGAAGCGTTCCCCAGTGACGCCAGTCACACCACAACCGCCCTTGCGCCGTGACGCACTCGTGGAAAAGCGCTAAGACAAATGCTTTTCCTCGAGCAAAGAGGGACTGTTGGTTCGTGCGGCAGCAATTTTCACGAACACCAAACAACCGTCCGTAGCATCGGAGCTGTCCTTCGAATGACCTTCGTGTTCGGTTACGCGCGGCATCATCATCCGTTCGCTTCACCCCAAGGTGGGGGCGGAAAATTCGACGCCACACGGGAAAAACACACGGATCGCACTCAGCGGAAAATGCAGACCAACGTCCACCGACGTCAGCTCGCGGTTTGCGATGAAATGTGGCGGATCACATGCATTCCCGTGATGTGTTTGTTTGCCTCATTCAATTACATCTCTCTCATTTCTCTCTCTCTCTCTCTCTAACGTTTGTCTAGACGGATGCTACCGTTTATCAGCGAGAAGGATTGTAATTGTTATTAATTTAATAATGACCGGTCCGTTGATGGAAATGATGTGCAGGCCTTTGCGACGCCAAACAGTAGCGTCGGAACAAGTGTCTGGCGACACCGTGGTGCCCTTCAGCGAAAGGCGTTCCTGGCGGGGCTTGACTCTTTTGCTGCACCCGTTTGCACTGCCGTTGATAAGATCGCGCCATGCATTTTGCGATTGAGAAGGAAAAAGGAAGGGCGAAGGTTAATCAATGTAGCGTAAACCATATAAACAGTGAGATTTTTCGTTGTGCTTAATTTTGTATCGGTGAACTTGGTTTCACTTTACAAAAATTTAAGATTATCATAACGGTATAGCTGGATTAACAGTAATTCATGTTAAATATACTTATTCATTTTTACTTAACAAAGGTGTTCATAAATGACATTAGGTTTTCACAAAAAATGGAAAACTACCGTGGATCCTCACATAACGAGTTTAATTCGTTCCAATGATTCCCTCGTTACAAGACTCATTAATCTGAGTACATTTTTTCGTGAAAAGTGCATGAAAAGGCAATAATTGATCCCAGTGTTGAAACGGCTAAGAAAAAAATTTAAAAAGATAACGAGACACTTCTAGCAGCTACACTCGAACTAACAACACATTTGCAGAAGTCAAATGAAACTTCCACAAGTTGCAGACCTTATTAGTGTTTCAGAGTGTTGAAACGTTTGCCTTCATGAGAAAATTAGAACCAAACCAGCATTTAAGAATCAATCATCATGGTATCAAACAAACAAATAACAGTTTAAAGACATTCTTCCTAATGATATAAATTCTAAATTCTTTGTATCAGCTTTCCGCAATATCCCGGATGAGAAACAAAAATAAAAATGCTTAGTTATAGCCAATCACGATCGCTAGTTCTACACCAACAGCAATGAAATGTACCAAGAACAAAAAAAAAATGCTTTGCTTGCAAAGTTTTGTGCGTTACAAGGAGAATTTGTAGGACATTTAGAATTGCTCGTAATGTGAAAAATTAGGTAAAAATTAAAAAGCACTGTTTTTTAACTGACTGCCGTCAAACATGTTGATTTTGTGTAACATAACGGCAATATTTCGTAATAAAGGTAAATAATAAAATGTAATAAAACCATGAATCTGGGAAAACTTAAAAACTACAACTCCAAACGCTCGTTAACGCATAAGTACGCAGGTTTTCTTTTCACGTTTCGATGTTTCGATCACGCTAAAAATAAAACACTATTGCATAGATGCTCGCTTATGCTTTCTGGCTATTTTCATTCGCCTTCCACCCTTCTCCCCCCACTCCCTTCCCCCACTGTTCAATGCCAATTGTCTTTGGCAGTTGATCGATAGCGCAACGGTTCAGCACATCCTGGTTTATTTTCACACCCGTCCTGCAAATGACCTGTCCCGATGTCTTCGTTTTTTACGTAATATCGCACCTGGTTCTGCTGTAGTCGCTAAATGTAGTTTTGCAAACGAAGTAAAACAAAACAACAAAAACCAAAGATTGGGAGCAAATTTTTAAAAATATGTACCCGAATGCCGCTCGTTCGTGCCGCACGTTGGTAAAAAGCGAAAGGAAGAAAACAAATTCAGAAAGTTGTGTTTTTCTGGCCGCGAGTAAATAAGCGAACAGTGAAAGTGCAACCCGCTACAACCAGTTCGAAATTTTTAATCAAACAAATCTTTTTTTATTTCCACGCACCCACACATGCTAACCACCGATGCACCAACCAAACCCAAAGATTGCAAAAAGGGTCCGTAAAACGTTCGCTGCTGCTTATCTGATCCTGATGCGATAACACGACCGATGCGATCGATGCGGCTGCGTCGGACTGTACATCAAATGACGCCACACAGTTTCGAGTGGCAGTGCCAATTTGTTCGGCAAGACAGATCTAATCGAAACGATCGCAATCCGGTGCGTGAAATCAGGAATGAAGTGGATTTTTTTATTGGTGCAATGTTCCCCACGACCGCCACCTGCTACTTCCTTTCTGCACCGAAATTCAATGAATCATTAATTGAATCGTTTCAGATTAGTCTTATCGTGTCGGGAGTGGGAAAATTTGGGGCAATTCATAAAATGCAACTAAAATGCTGAAATGCGGAAAGCATGCAAGAAACGCGTGCCGATCACACGCTTGTCTTCCACCCGACGGTAGTTAATTGGGCAATTGATATCGGTGGCGTAACTTTGATAAGATATCCGCTTATCCTACGTACAAGTAGAGAATACGTAGTAACCAGAACCACCCCCCGCCGTCTTGCAGCATTTTTGCACGCTCTTTTATTAAATTTGCTTAAACGTGGCGCTTGTCTTAAGCATGTTTCCGGTTTGAATTACGCGCTTCTTTAAAACGACGGTTATTCGGAACATTACCACATTGCCAACAGCTCTATCAGCTGATGCGCTGTCGGAGTGCTTCGAGAAAGGTCTCCCTTGCTAAACGGGCGCCTCCCTCTGTCTTAACGCCAGTCAGAAAGATTGCCCTCCGGACCCCGAACACTGATACCCCTGGGGTGGCTTCATTCACGCATGACATGAACAATGTTATCGGCGTACACAAACACACACACACACACTTGTTGGGAGATAAGAGCCCAATGATCAATTACATGTGTCGAATGCAATTGCCCGGTAGGAGGTACCGTCCGGGACTGTGATTACTTAATTCTCCTGTGATCTGGGCTCTCTTGAAGGTCAACTCACACCTCGATTGTATACCCTCCTACCGAAGCCTCCTCGATTTGGGTTGTCCCAAAAGTGCTGTCGTGGAACTCGCATATGTAGCACGAGGAGAAAAGTGTTCTCGTTCATTTATTTTATTGCAATCACATTGCGTGTGCCACCCGGTGGCTCTCGCTCTTCCATTTAATCTCAATCAACTTGAAACAGTAAGTACGGCACGATGCGCCACTGTCGGGCGGAATGCAGACGGGATGTAATGTAACTCCTACCCTTAATGGGGTCGCCACAACCACTTGCCCAGGGCTGGGAGAAAACTGATCGGGAGTTTCCCGATCGACAGTTGGCGTTTGTGTGCAATTTGCCTTCAATATCGTTTCGATTGACGCGCGCTGTCCAACTGCAATTGCGAGCGAAACGTACAAAGTGCTCCCCCGACACGGACAGACGGCACTTCCCGAAAGCCCGCTCCATATGGCCAGTGTTGGCGTTTTATTGATGCTGCTGTTTATCGTGCAAACGTTCTCGTCAACGTACAAACGAAATGATAAAAAGTAGCATTTTTCGGGACTGTTTTGCTCTATTTAACTGCCATCACCGTCATCATCACCATACCCGCGATAACACAAGTGTCATTATCCAAGGCCACATGGGCTACAACAAGCAGCTCCGAGCAGCTGGCACAAATGGAAATGTAACCAAAGATATGCGTACTGCGTGTGGTGGCTGGGAAACATAACGATAACGTACACAGCATTGCACCAGACTTTGCTTTAAGCGTTCTTATTTGCATTAAAGTTCAAAGCATTTCGGTTACTTTTAGGCTTCATTTGAACGATACGTTCGAATCGAATGTAACACGTTCACTCGCATAATTTAGCTTAAAAGTGTCCAAAGTCGCATGGTGCACTTTTTGACACACCCATTACATTGTTTTTTTTAGTAACCTTTCGGTCGTCACGCAAACACGGTCAACCGATTTTTACATAATTCAAATCCGGCTCGCAAGGGCATTCAACCCTGCGTATTGGGGCGTTAAGACACGCTCGACACGTTTGCAGCACCGTACCTGTTCTTCCACTGCACACGAACACACACCAGTCGTAGGACACTCGCTTACACTTCGCACACTAAAACTGCACCTTTCCGATACGCACTAAGATTAATCGGCGCAAGGATCAACGGTGTGCTCGACCGCTGCTGGACGGGTTGCGTGTATGTGTGTGTGTGTGTGTCCGAGACACTTTCTCCCTTGATCGAACCGTTTCGGTCGCGAGTTCGAACCGTATTGAACGGTCGCGGAACGTGGCACAGAAGAAAATTTGAGCCAGCCGGATGATGATGATGGGGAGGGCCTGTCACACACATACGAGGAGAAACGGTTCGTGCCGCTATTGCCGCTCTGCTCTAGCGCACCGCGCGACGGTTCGTGCGCGGAAGACAACGCGACGGTGGCGCAAACAAAACGGTTAGGGACGCGTCGCGCGCATCCTCCGCTACTACAGGCCGGGCCGAGACACGATCGGTACCCCACGTAGACACACGCTCGAAATATGATAATCGTATCGGTGGTGGCGCGCCGTTGCCGTCCATCTTCGTCTCGGGCCGCCTGCTGCGGCGATCCTTCGCCTTATGGTGAGAGCGAGATTACGCGCACGAGCGAGATTAGCCACAAATACTAATGCTCTTGTAGCCCCGATGCTTAGTAGTCACGCACTCACACAACAGTGCCCGAGATCGGCTACACACACGATCCCGCCTCCGACGGGTCTCCTTCATGGTCGTGTGCTCTTCGCCAGCTCACCCGCACGCAACACTAAATGCGCAATGATAACATGGTTTTATTTACTTTATGCTGAGCGCGTCATGGCAACGGGCTTTTTTTTTGTTGCTGTTGCTCTTGATCCGCATTACAGCGGGCCGAAAATGTTGCTGGTTGCTGTTAAATCCCAGCCTGACGTGTAAATGAACGAGAATGAAAGTGATTTCGCCCTCCACTCATTGCTTTCCTCGCCCATCCCACGCGGTACAAGATCACCCAGCAACCAGTTCGATCCGGTCAGGGAGCGCAACCAGCAATTCGAGTGCGAAAATTCGATCAACGAAATTGACGAAGATTTGACATTTGTTTTGTTGGGGGCTTGTTCGTGCCCCGGGAAACTGGTTTGGCGGGAAGCTTGTTTTTTTTTTTGTTTTTTGGTTTCTTTCATGTAGGTTTTAATCCACCAGGTTCAAGCTCGAGTGGAATAATAAATTAATTGTCACATTCAGTAACTTTCGATTTTTGGTCTAAATTGCATAATGTGGTGCGTGCGATGAATGGAGTTAACTGCCAATTTTAGAACTACCAAGCATTTTAAACGTTTTTGTTACAGTTAACACTAGTCAGTTAACAACACATATAAAAATGTCATATCTATTATTCTGTGCTAGCAGTTTACAGCAAATATAAACCACACCTTTTCTATGCGTCATTACATTTGTTGAATAAAACGTATTGAAAATTAGGCGTTGCCATCCAAAAAGACTGATCTTGTTAGTGAGTTAGTGTTAAGAAAAAAAAACTGTGTAACACTATACTATAAGTCCATCTGAGCGACACTGTATTCAAAAGAAAACTGATTTTTGTGCTTGAAAAATACTAAATCATAAAAAAATACTTCTTTCTCACTCCCATAAGAGCTTATACATGCAAAGCGAACCGTAATTATTTTCATTATTTTACAACCATTTTTATTTTATGTATGCTAAAAACGGTTTTAAGGTCGTAGCATGATTATGCAATTTACGAAAACCGTATACATATGTTATTTTTTTGTTTGAAAAGGATTGTGATACTTATGATGAGAGATTTTTCGGAAAGAATTGCTGTACTTATATTGAAAGTTTTTATGATTTTTACTGGTGGTTTAACACTTTGTGGGGTTCAAACTGTGCTTACATTGTTTTTTGTCAAACACATCGACTTTGAAACACAAAAGTTAAGGGAAAAATCGTATCGTTTAGTATCACTCAAATAATAATAGTTGTCAAATTATGAAAAAAATATATTAAAAGTCGTAAAGCGGCATTTCACTAAAATTCTTGCCACACAGTATTTTGGTCTATCTCTTAAGGATCTTTGAGTAAACAGCAAAAAATGTCTGTCCATATGTATAGTTACGGTACATGCTGAATTACTTCTTCTCTTGCTTTTTGTTTAGTCGAATAATTTGTACTCGTCGTATCGACCAAAAGAAACGTTTTTTTTAATGTGATTAAAACATGCTTCATAATAGTTAACAAAAAACAATCACATTTTTCGAATCCAATAATAAGTCATCACTAATAATCATCAGATTTTACAATTCTATAATAATTGCCAATATTTCAAAATCATAACAATCTAGCTGTCTGTGGAAAATGCACATTTTTTTAACTCCTGAACATATAAATAACATAAAATATTTAGCACAAATAAAATGTAAAATGCTAAATCTCTTCCCCCTCACGTACCGAACGCGTACGCCAAACGTGCAAATGCGTAAATGCAATCCTACAGGTTACTAGCACTACGCGGCACGCAGGTCACACAGGTCCTTCCATTGAACCCTCGTTCCGAAAGCCCCTCTGCCACCTTCCCTCCTCCCTTGAGCCCCTTCGAACGACAATCGTTCGATTCCGGATTGCGTGTGGACATGCGCACCAGCGATTGCGCTCCGTTCCCCTTCGCAACCGTAAGAGCCGGGTTGGCCGCTCTCGTTCTCGCGGAAAACGCGAGGAAATTCGGGCTTACCCATTGCCTCCTCACCACCAAACCCCGAATGACTTTCACTTGTTATTGCTGGGCGAGGGCGGACATTTCTCTCCAGCCACCTTCACGGCACAGAACTGCGGACGTCACGGGACACGGCGATAGCGCCTATCAACACGGGTGTGTGTTTGCTTCCCCGTGATTTCTAGCGCTAGTTGTGCTTCCCAGCAGTAGTTTGATCTGGATCTGGCAATCTGTTATCTCCTGCCCGGAATGTTCGCACACACTCCACGCACATCCATCAACTGTCCGGAGGACAAATTGTGTGTTGTCACTAGCATGTCACTATCTGGCCGCACCGGACACTGAGGACATTCGATGCTGTTTTGTCGATGCTTCGAACCATTTAAAACAAACACCTCGCACACATGGCGAGGCCAACTGCAACAGTGTTGCATAACAGGGACATCAAATTACCGTTCGTATGTAAATGGCGCTCGCCTGCACTGATGCGTTGTCGATTCGAGTGCCGTATCGAGTGGAATTGCAACTTCACTTCGGAACACACTTCTTGCACTTCTTGCACACTGAACACTGAAACTCCCGGCAGTGATTACCGGTGGCGTAGGGTGCTGGCTAACGACCCCTACGTCCTATTTATTCGGCTGCCTGTCAAACACTGAACCATGGCTGGTGTGTCCTCCGGCAGCTCACTTGCTCACCCGACGAATGATCGATTTTCACGCCCCGTGAAAGGACAGTCTAGGTAGAACGGGGCAGACATATCGTACAACGGTTCTCCCCCTTTCTCCTTCCAGTAGCTCGAATCCCACGCAGCCCTAAACAATGTGGTACGGGGGCGAACCGGCATCGGTATACATAAGAATGGCGCGTGGCTCTTGATCGCTCCTCCAGCGGCGTGGAGCAGCATGAATATCGCTCCACGTGACGTCAGCGCTTCCCGCTCACTCGCTTGCTCGCTCTGATTCTCTCTCTCTCTCCATCTCACACACGATACGAAAGAGAGACGAATATGTGCGAGAGCATGCACGTTTCGTGGAGGGAAAACTCGCTCGCAAGGATTGCTTCGTTTTCCACTGTCCGCTTTTAATCGTTTGCGTACGTATTTTTGAAGGAAGGGATTCACGTGCTTTAATGTTTTGAGTTGCCTTTTGGATTTTGGAAAAAAAACTCTGCCGTTAGGCAAATAGAACTGGCGCGGCTGCATGAGAGAATAACAGAGAACGTGACACACATCTTGTGAAACAGATGATGATAAATGGAAGGCATAGGAACGCAGCATTAATACACACATACGCATATGCTTCCGGTCTACCCTTCATGCTGGTTCGGGTGGTACTGCTGGAAGCGTCTCTACGCACCACGTGCTGCTTGTGTCGTTAATGCATGCAGAAGGCGACAACCATGTTCGGAGGGTGAAACCGGCTCATCTATTGTGGCTGTATTATTCTTGATAAACCTAGTAATGTTTCGTCATTTTCCTGTTCGAATGTACAATGAATTTATTGTGTAGGAAATAGCAACGGAACCGTTCCTATCCTGCGTTGATTGGATGAAGGGGAAAAGCAGATACAGATACCCGCACTGTTGGTTTTTTTTTCTTTAAAAACGGAAAGATGATGTAATTTCAGCTCCATTTAACTCTTTGTGATATTCGGCCGTAAAGCTGTTCTATCGTGCATGCTTAACATAACCATATCGTAGTGTATTTTAAATGAGCCTTTAATTTATTAGCAATGATTGCACTTCACGTGCCGTTGTGCAACCGGCGACAGAAGCGTACCATTTGTCATTGAATTTTAAATCGTTCAGATAAACGTTGCAAATGTCTCGAGAGCTCGTCTAAAAAGGCAAACTGACGAATGGGATCTACAAACTGATCGCCATCTGGACGGGAGGGTTTTTGTTGGCTGGAAAAGGCAGTCAACCCAGGGTGCGGGTCTATTTTTGGCCACTGTTAGTGTAAAAATTGTGCTGTAGTGCGCGTAGTTTGCCAAACACGTTACGATGCAATTTATAGTGCATATATTACCTACCAACAGGAACAACTGCACAACCTCGAGGACGGATAGAATAATACGGAAATGTGTTTGATGACCTTGTGTGTGTGTACTTTACACTATTTCACATGATGTAATACGGTTAAAGCAAAGAAAGGAATACCAGTAACCTCCAAATGTCCTTGCAGGCGGGAAAACATTCCAAATAACCCAAATTTGTTTGCGTTGAATGTACGGCGTGTTGCCGGAGAGGCGGGAAAGAGAAAGAAGGTAGCTCCAAATGCCGGGAAATGGAGTTGGGTTTTGAGAGCGTTTTCCCCTCACCGAACGCTTTCCCATGACGTCAGCCACGAGGGTGAGGCAATTTTAGACGCAGGTGACGACAAGACGCCCAGCTAAAAGCCGGCTATGTGCTAAGAATGACGACATCTCCAGTAAATACGATGCAACACATTTGCAGCTGCCTGGCCTTTAAATAAAAAGTACCGGTAAGCATCAGCTTCACAAAAGGTACGGAGGTTTAAATCCCAGCATTTGTAAATGCTACCAAATAAATATTGTAAAGAAAGCGCCCTCAAAGTTGGAACAACTTCTTCGTTTGTCGTGATCCCTCCGCTGGTCTTACTCGTATTACTCGACCCGACGTCTGCTTGTATAAATAAAACATTCATTAGACCCCGGCGCAGCAACCAAACGGTCGACGAAACACGCGACGGGCGTGGATTTGGTTGCGTAGAATTATAGCGGTACGCTCGTGTTGGAGTAGGAACGAGCCCCCAAAGAAACCGACCTCCAAGACCAAGACTAAGACGACCAAGATCGCCACGAAACCGGTATGTGCCTGTGTGTAAGAGCAAAACGCACAAAAAAAAAAAAAAAATGCACACCGACTTGCAGATAAAAGGGGCTTGTACGATCGTCTTAACACTCTTTTCCTTTGAGTGGGACAAAATAGCTTAAATAGCTTCAGATCTTATGTACGATCTCGTTTGCCGGTTTGATCTTGATCGTGGTTCTTGGTCTTATTGTTCTGGTTCGCGACAGTTTTTGGTTTGCTATTCAGGGTCGTGCTTGTGCGGATGTGGATGGCGGTATGCTTAACTGGATGGGTTTTGTTCAACTTGCTCGACTTGTTTCATAAACGAGTTCCTGCGGGGCTTAACACATTGCAACGTGGGCGAATGAATAAAATATGAATGGTGGTAAGAATAATGCGTCTGGTACTGTGTGCGTGTGAGTGTGCGTGTGTAACACTTAATTTATTCGTTTAATTGAAGTAGAGAAAAATGCAATTATTTTACAGGAGCAGTACGTCGAGTACTACTGTGCAATCGGAAGTGGACGGGAAATTCTGTCGCGAGTAGATAAGTTTTGCTTTTTAATGTAGTGTATCCGGTTTACTCGTTGCTGTACAGCTTAAGCTTAAATTTTCTTTATCGACTAAACATAAAAATACAGAACATCTCTGCAGTACGCCAGACTCAATTTACGCGTTTTCGCGCTTTAAAAAAAAAGCTTTAAAAAAATAATTCGGAATTATAATTTTCATGCAATTATAGGCAATTTCAACTTTTATAGTTTATAGCTTTTAGTTTATATATGTTTATACATAAAATATTCGTAACGATCTTAAATTGGCCTCTTAATTTTGTTTAGAACTTTTGTTCAAATTCACTTTTCAACTCTTCACAATGAAATATAAACGATTTTTCAAGCAAATTTGGAGTTACTGTATTGCTAAAAGTAAACTAGTCTCACTAAACCGCTTACAAACAGATTCTTAGATAAATTCACACATTCTTATAATCGGTTTTTAATTAACGTGCTTTTTTGGAATTTATATGCGAATCTCGTTTAGACCGAGTTCTGCATTTAAAAATATGTCTTGTACTACACAGGCTTGCTTCAGCGGTATCAAACTGTTTAAAAAAAAGTTTTTTTCCGTGAAACCTGTCAAAATATCACAGAAATATTCATCAAATAAAATTTTCTCCTTGCAAACGGTCATTTCAAACCCTCGCAAAATGTAAACACGTTACGTGTGCGTTATATCCGAACTTTCAACACTCCACTGCAAACCCATCACACGTTACGGTGCAGGGCTGTCAGAACGTTGATTGCGTTTGTTGTTGTTGCAAAGTGGTGGGGGAGGGGCACGACAACATTATCGTCTGAAAAGTATCGCGCCGGCAATAGGGAGCGAAAGGCGTGAACAAAAAAACTCCCCCTCGTACGATATCGTACGCCGACACATATGTGTGGACCATTTTCTTCCCTCGTCCGCTAACCCGCGCAAGCACTGTGTAAAGTTTTGTAAATAAACCCTTATCCGAGGGCTATCGAAGGCATTTTTCGTACGACTTGCAGGTAGCTGCTAGGTGCCACCTGTGCACTTTTGCACGTCGTGAATCATGCAATTTTCGTTCGACCCGTGCTACTGTTGCGTGGAAAAGTAGGCACGGAAAATTTGCCCTGTAGCTTCAGCGTTTTTTATTGTGTTAGTGTTTTGTGAAAAGTGGAAAATATAAAATTTCGCCTCCGTGGCAAGTGTAGCAGAAGAAGTTTTGAAGTGAAATTACAAGCATCAAAATTGTTCCCTTTTCGTCACCTGTGCTCTCTTATCAGCTGGCACCAACGAATCCAGAGCACTAGACGTACGCGGTGGATATCGTTTCGAGAGGGTTCTTCATCCGTATCGGGTTCGACTGGCGATAACGCAATGGGAGTGAGGATAAAACAGTATTAATCAACAACAATTTGGCGTAACCATTCAGAGGGTGAAGGAAGCGAACGCAAGGGGTGCAGAGCTGCGCGTCAGAATCGAGACACGAAACTGGGTAGCAGGACGCACAGGGAGAAGCTATGTTTAAAATCGAATCCTACATCACTCCCATCATCCTCAGCTATGTGGAGAAGTACGTAAAAAACATCCGTCCCGAGGATTCGCAGCTTTCGCTATGGGGTGGCGAAGTGGTGTTCCAGAACCTCGACCTCAAGCTGGACGTGCTGGAGGAGGAGCTGCAGCTACCGTTCAACTTTCTTTCCGGTCACATTCACGAACTCTGCATACGGGTACCATGGACGAAGATCGGGTCGGAACCGATCGTTATCACCATCAATACGATCGAGTTTGTGCTGAAGTTACGCGACACGAACGACCGGAACGTGCCGAAGCGGGAACCGCCCCGGAAGGGCAAGAGTACGGAAGAAGCACCGCCGCCCGGATATATGGCATCGCTGATAAGCAAAATAGCGAACAACATCACGATCCGGTGCCATAACGTGATACTGAAGTACGTAGAGGAAGACATCGTTGTATCGATGAACATCCAGCAGCTATCGATGGAATCGGCCGACAGTGGGTGGAATGCGGCCTTCATTGATCTGTCCCCCACGAAGGTGTCCCTTCGGAAGCTGATAAACATTGTCGATCTGACGATCTGTCTGGACAAGCGAAACTCGGCCGGCAAGATTGAGGTGTGCCAGGAACCGGTACTGTACCGGAGTACCCTGCAGCTACGAATGCTGGTGAAGTACAACGTATCCTCCCAGGACCATTCGTCGCTGACGCGCATTGACGTGCACTCCAAATTTCTCGACTTTAACGTATCCTCGCAACAGTTTCCAATGCTTATGCGTCTGTTCGACCTAGCGCTGGCGCTCAAGCAGGGCAGAATAAAAACTGAACCAGTGCAAACCGTCCCGGACGGTGGGCTGGAGGTGGAGGATGAAGGTGGACAGGAGTCGCTGCTTTCCTGGGCATGGAATCTGCTACCGTCCTTCTTTCCAGAGGAAAACGAAAGTGACCATTCGGAGGAGCACGATTCGCGTGTCCTGCACACGGGGCTCTACATCGATCAGCTACGCATAATTTTCAAAACGCAGGAACTGATCGGCGACGGAATGGTGGGCACGACGAAGAAGATCAAGTACCATCCAATACTACGGTTCGATTTTCACCACTTTTACGGTGAAATGATTGCGTGCGGGCTTAAATGGTTCAACGTTACGCTAGGCATCTCGCGCGTGCAGGTTCAATCGCTCGATGACTGTCCCTGCGGACATCGGGACGGGACGGTGAAGGAAATTTTCGAATCGCTCGAGCAGGTACAGCCACCGGGCGAAATTTCCACCCATCTGGAGAGTTCGTTCTTTAGCGACAGCACTGGCGGAAATCGAAAGTACAACGTGAACTGGAACTACCATCTGAGCAGCTTCAGTCAGGAGCGGTTGCTGCAAAAATATCCTGCGATCGCGATCGATATTATTCACGAGGTGCAGCTGCCGGACGATCGCCGAACGTCCGAGTTTGGTAGCGATCTAGAGTTTAGCAATTTGGCAGAAAAGTATATGATACGCATGTTTGTGGGACGGTTCCGGGCGAAGATCACGGCCGATACGATTCATCGGTTTGAAACGCTCGCCTCGTACAAGGACTTTTACGAGTACCCACCGTACTATGAAGATAAACCCATGCCGATGCTCTCGCAGCTGCCGCCACCATCGGCGGAAGACTACGATGCATTGATGCACGAAATCCCTATAAGGCAGATTCATATCACGCTGCAAAGTCCCACGATTGAGCTGCATTCTTTCGATCATGGGATGGAAAGTTTGCTGCTCCGAAAGCACAGCAGCGGAAAGATACAGCAGCCTTCTAGTACGAGACCATCGCTCACGGTGCAAATGAATCGGGTTGAGTGTAACATTTTGGCACCGCTCTACCCGAATCGGCTCGTCTATACCACCTGCCAGCTGCCAGAACCACCGGCCAAGCTATTCGATGCCTGTTACCAATCAATATCCTGCAACTTGGAACGAATACAGGTGAAGCTGCAACATGTGCGATGGCCGGACACGACGGTAGCTACCGCGGTCAGCATGAATTATCAGCAACGTATGCTTATCCATCCATCACTGTGGCCAAACGCGGAGCTTAACAAAACGGAACACAACCTGACGGTGACTGACATGAAAATGATCACCAATCCTTTGCAAGCCCTTTCGACCGTCTCCATCGTACAGTCCCTGTTAACGCAACAAGACACACCCGCTATCGATTGGGAGCCGTTGCACGGGCAAGATGCATTGCCTTCGGTGGACCTTCTGCTTTCGTTCATCCACCTGCGGAAGGTTGAAGCCGACCGCACGGAATGTTACAAACTTCTAGCCCGCAATTTAAAGCTCCTCACCTATCAGCGCGATGCAGTCAACGAAAAGTCCCTCACAGCCCTCTGGCCGGACCATTCCACGGAGGAAGACTTTCTCACGGTCATATTTCAGCTGCCCAAGCAGCTCGATTCCACGATCGAACATCCACCGCTGCTGTACGCTAAGCTGCTCGATTTAAGCCTCAATTTGGATCCGAATTTTCTCGCCTTTCTGGAACTCTGGCAACGAGCTGTACAGCTAATGGGGCGGACCACATGCCGAGCGCGATTCGGTGCCGCCTCCTTGAAACATTCCCAACGCTTCGAGGCCTCAGCGAAACTTCGTACAGTGACACGAAGCGACGATAAAAAGGAACATTCCCCACCGGCCACATCCGTCCATTCGAGCTCGGGCAAGGTGGGTTTAGGCGGTGCAGGTGGACCGGTTGTGCACGGTACACGACCACCGTCTACGCTCGGGGTGGAAGATGTCGATCCGAAGGACACTACCAGCGCAGCGGTGGAAGAAGGAAAGTCCGCAACCGGAGATAAACTATTTTGGGCGAAGCTTGCAAAGCGAATTATCTTTCACCTAGAAGTGAGCCATTTTACCGTGTGTTTGCCGGTGAATAATATTATCTTCCACTCGCTGAGCGATTCGCTGGAGGATGAGTTTGGTCAGAATGAAATATTTATGATTAAGTAGGTTCAAAATGGTTGAAATTGTAAAACAATTTTCTAATGATTTTTGTTGCTTTCAGGCTTCCGCTCATCTCTGTGAATTCCGCCTTCAAGTGTCAAACGCTGTCCGGCTGTATCAACCGTTTTCCAATAAGCATCGCCAAATCTGTCTGGCCGCTGGAAAAGGATAGCTTTCCATGGACCATCTCATTAGCCAATGCGTCCAGCTGGACGTACCAAAACGGAGAGATGAACAAACTGCTCGATGAAACGACGACAAACATTTCGGTGGTGCTAAACTTTAGCGACGATGCGTCGACTGCTGCCTCCTGCTCGTCCGCATGTTTCCACATCGACACCACGCCGTTTCGCGTAACGCTGGTAAAAGAGCAGCTGGTACTGCTGCGTGCCACGCTGGAACGGCTAATGCAACTACCGATGTTGCAGGGCGGAGCCAGCCAAACGGATGGGAGTGGGAAATCGGAAGCCATCCAACAGTTTCTTGAAATCCCTCAGTTCCCCGGCGGCAGTTCGGTGGCGGCCGTTGATTTGCGCGAATTTCTCGACCTGGCCCACAACTCGAGCGGTGGATCGGAGGAAACGCTCAAAGATAAGACGAACCAAGCGGAAACGGGAAACCGCCGTTCGATGCCCTCCCTGTGGTTACAGTGGACCTTCTCCAAGCTTACGATTAGTTGCATCACGCGCGACGATGTTAAGGGAGTGCGCAAAGAACGCATCAAGCTAAAAATCGAACTGGAGGATATTATCTATTCGCTTGACAAGCAGGAAGTGTACTCGCAGATGAAGGCAAAGGTAGGAGGCATGAGTGGTGCATGCTACGAGTGGCAAAACACTCCTTCGCACCAGCAAACGACGCTGGGTGGTGGATGGGTTCGCAACGAAGCTCTTGCCCTTACGGTGCAGACGGGTGAGGCGAGTGAGTCGAGTAAAGTGACCGGTACGGATACGTTTTTCAACATGACCATCACGCGAGCAGAGACGAAGAACGAACACTCAAAGTGGGACACGGTACGGAGGTCGCGCGAACACAACGACACTCTGGTGGAAGTATTGATCAAGATGGAACAGATTGATCTGCGCCTCGATCTCGATCTGCTCGGTGAAAGTTTGCGCATGCTGAGCGTGTTGCAACCCGCTTCGACAGCCGAAACACCGAAAACGAGTGACGGTTTGAATACGAACAATGCAGGCTCCAACGCTGTTCTTGGCGTGAAAGACTTACCCTTGATTCTGTTTACTAGCAAGGGCATTACGGTGTATCTTCCACTTCGCTCGGAACCGTCGGAGGAACGTGATCACTGTTCGGTGTACATCTTGAAGATCAACTCCATCGCCGTGCATCACAATGTGGAGAATCCGATATGTCGCGTTCCGTTGCGTCCCGACGTGTACACGAAAGCGGCCCAGATGCGAATCCTGAACGTGCCGGGCTCAAAGATAGAGGATCGCCAGTACGAGCTGCTGCTGAAAGAAATCTCTCTGAGTACGGCCGTCTGGGAAGATGTGCTGAAGTACCTGCACGATCAGCAAACGTCAACTACGCATCATGATAATCCCGCATTCGAGTGGAACAACCTGCATCAGGGAGTGCAGCGATCGTCCCATTTCGATGTGCTAACCGTGTTTAAGGAGTTTAATTTCGCTGCCATCTATGCACCGTGCATCATTTACAAAAATGTACTCATCTGTAGCCGGGCGATCGAGCTAAACTGCATGTCGGATTTGGTGGTAGACATCGATCTGGAGCAGGTGCAGCTGGCGGAACGTTTACTGAGCAAGGGCAAACAGATCGGGGACTACATGTTTCCACCGTCCAGCGAATCTCCTCATCATTCTGAGGTGACCGTTGCGATGTCACGCAGTAACAGCTCGGTCGATGCGGGTAGCTTACAAACGTTTGTCTCGAACGCACCGAGCGGGGATGATACCGGGCGCGAGTCGGTAAAGTCGTATCGGGAGTCGGTGCCATCGTCTCGCTTCCGCATGAGCAACTCGAAACTATCGAAATGTGAGGAAGACTCGGGACTGGAATCGTATCGCACATGGGACGGAAAACGACCCATTTCGAGCAGCAGTCGAAGAAGTGGCATCCAGCGGCAGCGCAAAATTTCTTCCATTTCCTCAGAAAGCATTACAAAGCAAGCACGAACCTCCTCCATTACTCAAACCAGCCTGGCAAACATCATACCGTACGAGGTGTGCCTTCTTGGGGGCTACTTTAAGATAAACCTGTACGCACAACGTGATCGAAGCACGGGCGGTCCAGCGTTAAAGCTGGTGCTCGCACAACCCAATGCGCTTGTATCGCTGAGCCTTCTAGAGCGCGTTCTACAGCTGTCGCTGTTCGATCTAACTATAGAAGTAGACGAGCTGGCAGTTGTAAAAACGGTCACGGGCGAACCGGATGAACTAGGTATACCGCAGCCGATCGTTAAGACACGCTTCGTTAACAGCCTGACAAAGAGAAGCCGCGAATTGAGGGTCGATTTTAGGCGACCAATTAAAGTGACGGTCTCTCACGGCAAAATAAAAAGAATGATGGAGCTCCTCACGACCCTGGACGAACTGTTCAAATCGCCAGAGGTCAGCAAACGCAGTGGTACGGGAACGATCAAATCACTGCCTAAGCCAGTGCTCAGTGGAAACAAGTTTTTGCTCATCAAATCGCACCTGTTTGATGTGGAGAAGATTCAAATAGGCCTGTCGCAGGTGATGCTTCATTTGGTAGATGAAGAGACAAACCGTCCAGCTCGGTATAGCATGAAATTTTCGTTTTCTTCCGTACACTCCACGATACGGGTGCAGGAACGGCCAGAACGAATCATATTCGAGCTAGAGCTCGCCGAATTACTGCTAAGTGCCGGTGCGTTCGTAATCCTTCATCCGTTCTCCTTCACCGTGCAGTTGACCTTTGCACAGGAATACTGGAAGCGAGATCCACTCGTTCAAATCAAGGTACAATCGTCATACCTACAGGTGGATATGATACCGTACATCTTCCAGCAACTGGAGCTTATGCAAAACGATTTGCTTGATGCACTCCACACGGATGACACGGAGCGCAAGGATTCAGTCTCGACGGTGCAAAGTGCAAACATGACGCCGAGTCACGAGCTGCTTATACCGATCGTGCCACCGCGTTTCGAACAGAAGCGAACGAAGGAGATGCAGGAGGAGTACTATCAGGACGATCTGCGGTAAGTGTACAATATTTGTATCCTTTTTTGTGAATCTCACTCTAAACAGTCTCGTTCCTTGCAGGGCTGGAGCATTTCAGTTCATCGAAACTATGAAAATTAACGAACTGCCACTGCCGTATCAGATAAAAATTATCAATCGCGAGGTCGGCATCATCTGTTGGCGCTATCCGCAACCCAGAGCGCTGCACCAAGTGATTGTCTACCCGGTGCCGATGAACACAACCAAGTCAGTAAACATACAGTGCAAGCTGGAACATTATGCCGAAATTAATGGCAGCTTTGTAGAGGTGTGCCAATTTACGCTGTCTGAGAACGAGAAAACGTTCCTGAAGCTACCGGAGCGCAAGATAGCCTCGGCCATCTGGCGAATAGTGATGACCCAGAATGTGGTGTACGATGAGGGAACATCGAGAGTGCGTGATGAAGACGATGAGACCGTGAGCGGTATGAGAACTGAGCGCGATGAGAACGAGTATGCAGTTCAGCAGCGCAGCCCAACCAATGGTCTTGGGCGAACGCTGCTAACGACCATCACGGATGTTCTTACCGACAGTTCCTACCTGCCGGGACAGAGAATTGTCAGCTTGCCGTACCGTTTGCACCCAAAAATCTTTGTCGCTTGTATGCGCGTCGACTCGATGTTCAGTGCGGCGCTGACACCGAACGTGGAGGTAACGATCGATCTGAAGCCGGTTCAGCTGAATCTGTTCAATCATGTGACGCTGCAACCGGAACGGCCACTGCCAAAGCCTTTCGAGCGCTATCGGCTGTGCAGAGAGTCAGCCCAGTTTAGTACGCACAAGTTCTTGATGCTTAATGCACATCGGCTTCGGGGACAGTGTACGATCTACGACAATTGCGATATGTTTGTCAGTGCCGAGCTTAATTTGCAATGCGATCTGCTCGATTACAATTACTTTACGTTTGAGAATGCGCTCGACGTTAGCAACCTGAAGGCATTCGGGTGGATCAACGATCGCTCGATGGAGGTGAGAACGATCTCGGATGACATCAGTATACGGTACGGTCCCTCGATCGGTTACAATCTAGCGGTGGCAGAGCGAATGTGGAACCGTAGCATGTCTGCAACGGAACCGAGCTCAACGTTTGTGCTGTACAGCAGGTACATCGTCTGCAATCGCACTCAGATCGGGCTAAAGTTTGGTCAGAGCGGAACCTCCGAAATGATCTACCTAGGACCGAGCGAACTGTGTCTGTACGGTTTTCGAAGCTGCCGCCAGAGCCAGCAACTGCAGCTATACTTCACCGAGGGAAACACGCAGGTGGCAACGGAAGCGTTTGACGTGTCCAGCGATGGTCTGCAGCAAGTTTGTGTACAGTCGATCCACGAGGAAGATATGGAAGACGAGAAAATGCTGTTGGTTCGCGTTGAATCTCTTTCGGCGGATTCACTTGGCGGTGGCGGCAGTAGCACACAGCGCAGCGTCACGATCGAAGGACAGATTGGATTTTACAACATGACGTCGCAGCAATTAAAGCTTCAGTATCGCTATTACAAGATCGTACCGAACAGTGAGCGTAACTACACTGCGACGAACTTTCAGGTGGCTGCAGGCGACAGTGCGAATCTATTTTCGGCGGCCAACAATAAAAACCAGCAAACCATCAATATTGCAATCGATGGTGAGGGTGGTGGAAGGGTTGGCTGGTCGGGTGATGTTCCGCTGCGTGAGATCATGAACGGAGGTAGTATGCCATACCTGGTGAAGATACCGACATCGACGATCACACGCGAAGGATACATTAGCTATTGGGTGAGGATCGTGCGCGAAAAGCTGGTGGATAGTAAAACGGCTCCAGCCGCTAATGGCGAAGTGCTGGAACGGGTGCTCGTAATCATTTGGCCACTATTTATGGTTGAATCGTTGCTGACCGTTAATACGACTGTAAGTAACTAAAATCGTTACAAGATTTAACATGTATTTTGTGACCAACGTTACTGCTTACCTTCCTGCCTTCCAGGCTTACGAAGAAAAACTCGACCAATCGTTCTCCATCTACGGACAGGGGCAGCGAAGACAGCTGAACGTGGCCGGTACGTACTCCGACGAGCATGAGCTAGCGCTTCGTATGGACTTTAACTCACCGCACGGTGAAGATAAGCGCAAAGCGCTTCTCTCCTATCGCCTGATCGATGGCAAAACGTTCTTCCAAGTACCGTCCCGTTTCCGTGACATTGAAAATGCACTCGCAGCATTGCGTACCGGTCAACGGCAGCCCGATTGGCCCTGTTCGCGTGAGGAAGAGCTGCGATGGCGGCGAGAAAACTCGATACAAGAGGCAACGTTCCCGCTGTATCACTGTTCCGCGGCGTACGAAATGTCTTGCTGCCTGATGCTGAACATCGCACCGTGGGCTCTGTTCATCAATCAGCTCGGCTGCGAGGTGCGGCTCCGGAACCACACAACCAACGATGTGAACATTATCGCCTCGAACAGTATCATCATGCCGTTCCACGTGGAGACCGGTTTCACACTTGAAATGAACGTCGGTATGGGGCAATCGTTACGCTCCGAACTGATCTACATCAACAGCACGGAGACGAAGAAGCAATCGCCCAACGGGAGTGCCGTCCTACCACTCGAAGGATCTATCGACATCATCATTCGCACGGAAAATGAGGTAAGAGAGAAGGTTTTATTGTTATGGTCAAATTTTGTGCCAAAAAAAAACTGATTTATTAGTCATCATGTAAGCAAAAACATTTACATTTTGGAAGCACTTCTCGGGAATACAAAATCAGGCTTTGCTGCCTTGATGGAGTCGCGAAACACTTGTAATACTCGATCCACCCGCTCGCTGGTGGCATTCTGGCCCATGAGCCCGATGCGAAACACTTGTCCAGCAGTCGGGCCCAGCCCACCACTGATCTCTACCAGATACGTTTTCATCGCGTACTGGGAAACCTTAAGCCAGTCGACACCGGCCGGCACACGGATCGTCGTGACGGTGGGCAAACGGTCACGCTCCTGTGCGTACAGCTCCATTCCCATGGCGCGTAGGCCATCGTGCAGCCGTTTGGCACAGTCCTGGTGGCGGGCAATCAGGGAGGGGATCGATTCTTCGCACGCGAGAGCAATCGCTTCCCGCAGTCCGTACAGCAGGGTGGACGATATCGTGTGGTGATAGCTGTGGATGAGATTGCAATTAGCGACGCTGGGGTTTGGCTGAGTAAGGGGTCACTTACATGCGTGGTCGACCGAAGCAGCCCCAATAGTCACCGACGAGGAACATATCCCAGTAGTACACTTTCACCTTCGTCTGGCGACGCTTGTACCGTTCACTGTTTGTGTTCGCGCCAACCGTGCGTTATTCGTCGCATAAAGAGAGGGAAGAAAATCATTAAACCAACACTCCCGGTCCCACATTTGATAACAACGACAATTACGTCGCGGGGTAGCACTTACACCGCCCGATGGTTGAAGGAAATTGGTGTAATGCCCGGCGGTGCGCCAAGCACCTTCTGCGAACCGGTGTAGACGGCATCAACTTCCCAGCGATCCATATGGAAGGGCGTCCCGCCCAGTGATGCAACCGTGTCTACCACAAGCAGACAGTCGTTTGCTCGGCACAGTGGCCCAACACCTTCCAGCCCTTGCAAAACCCCGGTCGAAGATTCACCCTGCGTGAGGAACAGCACCGATGGACGATGCGTTTCGATGGCTTTCCGGATTTCAGCTAGCGTGAGCGAACCACCGGGCTTACTGGCCCGCACCATATGGACGTCGGCACCGTACCGCGAGGCCATATCTGCCGCCCGATCACCCCAGTGACCCGTGTGGCCAATCAGCACCACGTCACCATCCTCCAGCAGGTTGCACAGTGTCGCCTCCATACCGCCGTGCCCCGAGGCACTCAGACAGAAGGTGGCCGCATTGTTCGTTTGAAACAGGTACCGCATGCCCGCCTTAATGTCGTCCATAATTTTCAGCGTTTCGGGATGCAGGTGCCCCAGTATCGGGCGTGCCATTGCCTCCAGGACGCGCGGATGTGCATTCGAAGGGCCGGGACCCATAAGCAGCTTTTCTGGCACCACCAGTGGTTTGCGTAAAACCTCCGGTGCGCTTACCCGATACTCCTCCATGGTTTGGCGTAGTTTTTGTGTGCTTATGCGACAACGAGCAGACCGCTTCTCACCACCCACTTTCACGCAGCGCTGGACGTGCACTGACTAAGCTGAATTTAGCTTTCGTGGACCGGTTTTTATGAGCACGGTGCAAAGCAAACGCAAACTTGCCACTATCGGTCGCGTATATGTGGTTTGATGCTGCCCGCGTGTCGCAGTGTGTGGCGCATGTGTTGGTGGATTGGCTACGTACGAAAACGACGTTATCAGCTGTACAATCCGATGGCGTGCGTATCTCGCGAGAGCATAAGAAAACAATATATGGGGTAATTGGGGCAAAATGGGCCACCCTTCATTTGGGCATACAAACAGGATTTTAGGAGCTTAGTTTTTAAAACCTTTTAAAGAATGCTACTAAAAAAGTCCCTCCAAAAAACCGCTTCACAATTCGTGTTAAAAATCGAACTCAAGTAATACTAAAACATTGCCGACATTACAAAAATCATATACGATTTCTGGTTCGGAAACAAGCTTATAAAAGACTTCTTCTCATAACTTAAGTCTTGTTTGAATCACGTTCAGTGCATATGGTCATATTTAAACGAAATTAAAATTAAATTTAAACACTGTTAACACTTAACTTTAAACACAAAACTACTTTCTACACGGTAATATGGGCCTTCATACCTGTATGAAACTTTACAATCATAGCTTCATTTAGTTTCCATGCTTTTAATGTCAATTCACTGAAATTCAATTCAAATTCATTTTATAACACATTTTTGCACATGTTTAAATAAAACTTAAACTTTTGTTAAATCACCTATGAAACGTGGAAAAGACATTCTAAAATATATATTTACTATATTTTCTTAATGATTTCCATGGAATGGCCCGTTATGCCCCGATTTCCCCTACCTCCTCCACACAGAGACACGCCGCATTTTCGTCTACAGCATTGCGTCTTTATCGGCATCTTCGTGTTGTTGGTTTATATGTTGCGTTGTAATGTTTTCTTGTAACTGTTTTTTGTTGTTGTAATGTGGTTTAAATTACGCGCAAATTAATTTACGCTGATCTTCACACAACTTTATTGGTTCTGGTGTGCTTTAAATAATTGGTCTATATATCGCCAGCCCTCAACCCACCAACAGCGATCATGTAATTTATCTCCATTTATTATCAGTCTGGAAAATGTTCCTCTCGGTTCTTATATCGCTATTGGGTCAGTGGGAAAAGCGGGGTCATTGAATTTGCGCAAGACGTTCCGGGAAGTGGTTTTGGCGGTTTCGACAGAGTTTCGTTTGCATAGGTCATGGTTTTAGCACACATATGTTATCGCTCGCTAACAACTTCCTATACCCTGCCTATACCGATATTAATGTCACACATATTCCCGCTCCTCTCATTTTAGGTTATGAATTTAGTCCTAACGTCCATGACGGAGAATAAGGTGCGAGTCTTTATCTTGGCCTCCCAATTCATCGTAACCAACTATTCCAGCATCGATCTACACTGCTGGGCGTTTGCGTTGCCCTCGAATGAACGGTTAGAACAGTTCAAATTGACCAACGCCGGACCGCATGGTTGCTGCTACAGTCTTCCAAAGAATGGCGTCAAGAGCGAAAAGTACGTATTGGCTTGAACATATCATTTTGTTTTCACTGTTTTTACTGACTGTTTTCCGTCGCTTCTTTTTTATTCCCCGAAGTCCGAAAGGCACAGTTGTAACGCTGCTAAACAATGTTTCGCAGCGAAAGGGAAAGACAAAACCAAGCACAAACTTTAACCATTATCTGACGGTCTACCGGCGGCGGGAAAGTGGAAGCGAATTTTCCGCTCCCATCTATCTGAACAAACCGATCGCGCGCAAGTCGCTGAGCGTACCGCAGCACGACGATCCTGCCGAACGGCGGCGACATCGTCCACTATCGCTGTCGATCGTAGCGCATCAAGGCCAGCAGCACGTCTCCATCTACGACGATCCGTGCCCATCGTACGCGATTGAAAACAGGACCGATTTTAACATCTATGTCGCGCAGTCGGATACCGTCCAACCGAACAGAGCGGCCACGGCCGTACCCGAGACGGTGGAGAGTAATTTCTCCTGGTTCCAGACGGTGGGTTCGCGGCAAACGGTGTTTTACACGCCACCGGCACTGGACGACCAGTTCCCCGAGCATTACGAGGCCGAGCTGGGGCTTATATTTGCGTGTGTTAGCGGCAGTGCGATCCGGTGGTCGCATCCGGTAAAGATCGACGAGAACAAGAGCATCTTTTTGAACATTCCACTGTACGGCAATTTGAAGCTGGCGGTACGGATACGCAACCGTACGACGGCACTGGTGATCGATTACATCAGTCAGGATTTGGAGTTTTCTGCTAAGGATATTCGTACGCGCCTTTCAAACCCAGTGCTTCCGGCAGAAGAGCCGGTTGAGTCGGGATCCACATCAACCGCCATGGAGTGTCGAGCAATCGGGTATGACGCCAACGAACGACCAGGGCTTCGAAAGCCACAGAGCAGGGAACAACTCGTGCAGAGTTACTTCCGCACGGTAATGATCACACTGTTCAACGACGAGCCCAATCGATCGTGCTTCAAGAAGGACATTGTGTCGTTCAACTTTGATCGCATCGGGTTCCGGGCACAGCGGGGCGCCAAAGTCAATCAGGCCACTGTGCATTGTGCAAACGTACAGGTGGACAATGAGCTACATTCGGGCGGTGAGTACGACTTTCCGGTCGTGCTTTGCAGTGAAGATCACGAGGCGAAGCAACGAAAGCTGCCGGCTCAACCGCTAACCAATCCCTACCGGGTGGAGGATGCCTTGGAACAGCTAGCTAAGGCAGCGCTGTGTACGCTCGAGTGTGATCTCGTTGGCGACAGTGACGGCGATGAGGACGGTGGATGGTCCGGTGTGGAATCGTTGCGCGTGAAGATCAATCCAATCCGTGCGTACATCGAGGATACGTACATAAACGTACTGGTCGACTATCTGATGGAGTGTCTCCCGGCCGGAATGTTGCACGAGCAGCGAGAAAACGAAGCAGCATCGGTGCGCGTACGCTGCCAACCGGGAGAAGTGCTCGTGCCGCGTGCGGTAGTGCAGCAATCGAACTATCTAGCCGAACCGATCAAGTTCCGGTGCGTGCGTATTGAACCGTTGGCCGTGCTGCTGTCCGTTCACGCCTGCATGCGTCTGTACATAGCGCTTGACCACAGTCCGCTCGAGTTTGCGGCCTTCGAACGGCGCTCGGTTCGTTCACTTCCGATCAAGTTCGGTAATGCGGTCGGAATGCACTACCTGTCCGGTGCGATTTTTGGTGGCGGTTGGGTGATCGGTTCACTAGAGATACTTGGCAGTCCGAGTGGATTGGCGCGATCGGTAACGAGCGGGTTGCGTGATTTCGTATCCCTTCCCGTGCAGGGACTGTTCCGCGGCCCGTGGGGATTCCTGGTCGGAGTGACGCAGGGCTCTGCCTCACTGGTTCGCAACATCACCGCCGGTACGGTAAACTCGGTCACGAAGCTAGCCCAATCAGTATCCCGCAATCTCGATCGATTGACGCTCGATTCGGAGCACGTGCAGCGGACGGATGCGCTGCGTCGACGTCGCCCACAAGGTATGACCGATGGGTTTACCCAGGGTCTCACCGGGCTAGGCATTAGCTTGCTGGGAGCTGTCGGTGGACTAGCCCACCATCCACTGCAGGCCACCAATCCCATCGGTGTGGTGACGGGCATGGGCAAAGGTATTGTGGGAGCGCTTGCCAAACCGATCAGTGGAGCAGCCGAACTCGTTGCCCTAACCGGACAGGGGATGCTGCAAAGCGTCGGTTACAACACGCTGCCTACACCGAAGCTTCTCTCGCGCCAATCTTTGCAACGGTTGGAGCCGATCCCGCACAAAACGCTCTGGGAACCGCAGGCCGTCTGCGAGGGAACGCTTCTCTTCGCCGTGCAGGCAACGCTGGCAACACACGGCGAGTATCGGCTAGTGCTGGTCGCTATCTACAGCAAAGCACTCGTCCTGTACGACGTCAACGAGTGTCAGCTGCTGGAGGTGCTCGATCCAAAGACGGTGTTTTTCGACACGGATGAGGACAGTGACGCCACGCGGCTTACGATCCGTGTGCGACCGAAACTCCCACCGCCACCATGCACTGACTACGATCAGTATCCCATCTCCAGCCGTACATACGATTTTGTGCGTGACTCTACGATGCAACTGCCCCGGCTCATGGGTGGTTTTGTGCCGTTGCCACCATGCGGCTATGGAAAGACCGGTCCCGGCAACACCAGAGCAAACGCGGTGGCCAACAACATCGGAAGAGCACTGGAGCCGTGCGACGATGCGGTAGGTTTGGATGATAATGTGATTGAACCAGCGAGCATGATCGATGAACGATCCGTGGTGCTTGACATGGAACGACGATCGTCCACCACGAGTGGCGCAAGGGAGGATCTGGACGGGACGGCGGGATTGCTGCTGAACGATGAAACCGGCTCGACTACGGCGATCGACGGCATGCTTGACGAAGAATTTGATGGGAATGAAACGGATGAAGGAACAAAGGATGATAGTGAGCGTAAGATAGTGATATTTCTGGATGAGAACCTGGTGAAGTATCTCATCACGTATGTGAACCTGCTGAAGCGTACCGTGGACAGTCGTTCGTGTGTAGGCGCGGAAGACGGTATAGCATTTCTTCCATTCGAGTGTTAAACGTTCTAGTTTCAGGTCGTATCTAGATGTTTGTTAGGTCCTCGCATAGTCAAGGGATAAATTATTAAAAAGCGACCACACATATACACCCACGAAAGGTGGTTGACGATGTATCATATACCTCAATAAAAAGGGCCGTTGCAATCAGCACGCAGCTGCAGTGTTTCAGTGCATTCCAAAACTTTATTGTCAATGGAGTAGTATCCTGAGATGAGTTAAGAAAGTACTTAAATTATATCTTATCTGATTGCGATTACCTCTTACATAGCAAGTTCTGTTCCGATTCCCCTTTAACTGTACCCAACAAGCAAACAATGCCCACACGCTAATTCTAGCAGTTCCCACAGTAGTAAACTTTTGTTCTACTTGTCTTTGCGTAATTTTTGACTGGAGAGTTCGATCGAATCGAGCCACAGCTTCAGCTCCTCCGGCATCGGTGGCCTCTGCTCGGCACCAGGAAACTCCTTCATCAGCTCGAGCACGTCCACGTTGGTGATGCACTGCTTGGACATGGCAACGGCCCGTACGAACCCATCGGCAAGCGTCACAAACTGTTGCTCCAGATAGATGGCCTTCTCGTCCCACCAGACCAGCTTGGTGGTGATTTTGTACGCGGTAAAGATGGGGATCGTCCGACGATAGCGTACGCTCGACGCGCCCTGCACTGCACCGCCACGTTTGGCCTTAATTTTACCGTATATCCCGGTCAAACCATAAAAGTGGAAGCGGGCAAAGTCGAGCTCACGGAGATAGCGGGCGTTGTTCATGTGGCGGATAAAGATGTCCACGTCCTGGGTGGTGCAGAGTCCGTAGATGGCCGTTTGGTCGGTCACTTTGCGCTTGCGTTGAAACAGCATACCGTAACCGAGGGTTGCGACGCACCGGAGGAAGTAGTTTACATCCCAGATCATGTAAAGGACTAAAAGTCCAACGAGCAGAGCGCAGGAAAACATTTTCTGCAAAGAGGGGAAGACATTGAGTGTGATTTATGTTTAGTACCATCGTCCGTTAAAAAATCAAAATAAATGCCAGAAAACGATATAACGGAAGGTAACGGTCCGTTTAAATAGCTCGCATCGTATTTGTTTACTTTTGCAACTGCTCGAATGCGGCTCCGTTCACGTCAACACTGCTCGAATACACATCATAACCTCAATTCCATGACGTGTATCTTCCGCACAGATAATTTCAAAACACAAAAACCATTGCTGAAAGTAAACATGTTCATTTCATCAGACGCTGGCGATATAAAACATTGTCCCTAGGTAACGAAGCGCCACACTATACCCCGTCCACAAACATGGAGCCTTCCGTGTGGAAAGTAGTGATAGTGCTAAGTTTAGTTGTCGGACCCATCAGCACAAAAGCCGGAACTGGCTCGAACGAATCAAAATTTGTCGCAACGCACGAGTGGCAGGAAATTAAGGAAGGTGAAGCGATACCCCAAGGACTGCACGTGAGGATCAACTTGACGACCGGGAAAAAGGAGGCAAAACTGCTCGACCCAGACGATGGTGGCGCCGACTCATCGTCCCTGTCGATGGTACCAGGGGAGAAGCTAAAGGACCATCATGTACAAGGAGATAGTGGTGGTGATCCGCAAACCGTTGCCGGTATGAAGCTGGAAGCACTGAGGGAAGCGCTGAAGGACATTCCGGCAAACACGTATGAAGAAGAAGCTGATACTGATAACACTGTTCGCACCCGGTTCAAAAGCTATGAACAAATTAAGCAGGAGCTGAAAGACGCCAACGTGGAGCTAAAGAGCGACAGCGAAATCATGACCGATCTGTTCTCCCGCTTTGATCAAGCACTGCAGAAGGCGGCCGGTACGCCGGAACGGCAGGAATTGGACGTCCTGTTTGAGGATCTCGAATATCTGGCACATCAGATCGATAACGCACTCCAGTTCATTGACCGGGGTGGAGTGGAAAAAATCATCTGGCCCAGCATAAACCGCACGGACGATACGCAAATGCGCACCAAAGCCCTCAAGCTGCTCGGAACGATTGTGCAAAACAATCCCAAGGCAAAGGTCGCACTGATTGAGCGTAACGGCGGTTCGAACCTGCTGTCCGCCCTTGGCCGTGCCACGACGACGGACGAAATTTCGGCCGCCTTGTACGCGTTCGGTGGTTTGGTGCGAAAGTTTCCTTTTGCCCAGAAGCAGCTGCTCACGCCGCACGGGTACAGTGTGCTGTATGGCGTGTGGGAAAAGAAGGTCGAGCTGAAGGTTAAGGTGAAGGTGCTGCAACTGATCGCCGACGTGCTGGTTGACTATGGTAACGCGGTCGCAGCGGGCCAAAGCGATTCTACGACAGTGGAACAGTACCGTTCGACTAAGCTGCCGGATGGGCTGGAGAGGACGGAATTTTGCAAACATGCTGGTACATTCTTTCACCAGCAGAAGGCAGCGCTAATACCGGAAGACAATCTTACCGACGAGACGGTAAAAGCGCTGCAGGCATGCAAGCAGCTTTGCCACGAAACGTGGTCCCAGTGTCCACTGTTCCGACACACGCTGCTTGTGCTGCGGAACAACCTGGACCATCGGTTAGACGACGATGGAGAGTTGGTGGAGTACAGGAGAGAAATTAAGAGCAGCATCGATGGTCTGCTGGTAGATCTGTATGGCCAACCGAAAGATGAACTGTGAGCACACACGCTCTTGTATTTAGGGACTCGCTGTGTTACAATTAAGTTATTTAAACTGCCAAACAAACGATGAGGAGGAATCATTAGTGTGATTTAGAAAGTTTCAGCGTATTGTGTCCTACCATCTACTCCCAAGCAAACGAACAATCGTATATAGGCCAGCAATATAGACCGGAACCGGTTGCTTACGTCACGAATAAATGTAAACTCTGGTATGTTGTACACATAATTTCTTCGCGTTTAGTACTTTCGATTTTGGTAATTTCACAAAACAATTAAAATAAATATTTTGTAATATGAGTTGTACTTTAAAATTCATGACTAGCGAATACAAACACAACAACTCCATTACTTTCGTTTTTACTGTCTCACGGTTTGTTGTGGACTTTATCCTCCGTTCAAAATGGGCCTCACGATTCCAAGGGTTACTTGGATAAGGTTCCCTGGTAAACTTTACATGACGAACAAATAAACACCGAAGAACACCATTGTTAGATACAATGGTGTAAAAAATAATTCTCTTACCGTGATTGTAACTGCACAGATGCACACTCGGCAGAAACCGTTCAACAACTATTAATGCTTCGTATGTTGTCTATGCCACGAAAACCTGCTTCAGGCTTTCCCTTGTTCCTACCTGTTAGGCCGCTGTGTATGTGTATGTGTCTACGCGGTTTCAACGCACACGACGTACGGCAACGGCACTTCTCACCTGAGGTGCTTGCCATAGCTCGCCAGAGAGGTAGTTTGACGATGAGCGATCGACCGACCAAACGAGAGAATAAAGCGTACGACGATCATTGCGCACGATGAAGTAAGGAAGAGCAAGCTTGTTGCCTACTTCCGCAGCTGCTGACTGCTTGCCTCGTTTGACTCGATCCAGCCCTTCAGTACGGTCGGCTGTTCCGGTCGTTCGCGGCACTCGGGAAACTGCTGGACGTACTCGAGCAGATTGACACCGATAGCACGCTGGCGCGTATATGCCACCGTACGAATAAACCCATCGTGCAGCGTGACGAACTTGTGCTCGAAGTAGATGGACTTATCGTCCCACCAGATCAGCTGCGTTTCCACCTTGTACGCTTTGAAGATGGGCAACATGCGCCGGTAGCGCACCATACACTCGCCCTGCAGTATGTTTTTCGCGTTGCCGAGCGGCCAGAAACGGGTGCGTCCGTACCAGTAAAACCGGCAGAAGTCGAGCTCGCGCAGATAGCGCCCATTGTTCATGTGGTTCAGCAAGAAATCGACATCCTGCGTTGTACAGAATCCTATAAAGGAACGAAACGAAGCGATTGTGAGTTGCTGGCACGTGGATTTGGAATTCTTTTACACACAACACTCACCGTAGATGGTGTGCTTGTCGGTAATTTTGACCCTGCCCGGCAGCAGCATTATGTGCAGCACGGTGAACAGGGTCCGGATGAAGTAGTTCACATCACACACCGCGTACAGAAGTGCTACAAACACCGCCAAAATCCACATCGCTAGGCCTACTGGGATGGAAGTTAGAAGTGGAGCTTAGATATAAGTAGTACTGAAATGTAAATTTTACGTTAAATTGGCCCGCGCCCTGTCAAGTTGACAGGATGGTTGCCGTGCGAAAACAAGCAACACGCGAGCAAAGCATGCTGGTCAAACCCACGCGCATACGCACTACGCAACCGGGGGAGAAAAAGAAAGAAAAGCACAACGATCTTGACCTTGAGAACGGTGGAGACCCTTAAAATTCACTTAAAGTGTAGAACGAGCGGAACGGAAGAAAGCTTATTTACATCCATACGCGTCATGTGAATTAATAATGTAACCAAAATCGTGGTTCGAAAAACTTTGGGAAGAGCCCATTTCACATGTTTTGAAACGATATATACTTCGGACGACTTTTCTGCTTACCTTTCCGGTTCGAGTTTGGTCTGTAAAAGGGCGCCTAAAGCGGTAATGGTAACCTTTATACATGCCGATTCGTTACAGCTGTCTTCCATGATTACGATAAGATAACCAACAGGTGATGCAGATTGTATTACCGTTCCTATGAATGTAGTCATCACGCGGGAAACCCTTAGTGCTATCACAACCCGCAAACTTCCCTTATCAACAGAGGTAAAGGTAAAACAGACGTTTATTTTATCTATTTTTTTTATTACTTTTTTTGATATGTTTATAAATCTGTTTGAAAGTATTGAGCCTATTCACAACGCGGTTTTTCTCTGTTTAAAAAATTTTTGTTTTTACCTCTTGCTTCCACTGAAGAGTTTTTTTTTTCATTTCTATCCTTGCTTCCGCAGCACGTGTTCTACTACCAACTAAGAATTATCCCCTCTAATTGGAGATCGTAGCGATCGCAAGTATCTGTGTTCTGCGAATTGTTAATCTCAATGTGAATGCTTTCCCTAACACAACAATAGACACATACACGTTTATGCTACGAATATTTAAAAGAGGGTGAATTGTGTTTCGCGCTTACTACTGCTACTACTACTACAATCTTGTCGTTACGGTCGCCTCACCGAAGACGATCATACAGCAGGCGCACGCCAAGCCAAATATTAATATATATCCCTTTTGTCGTTCGGTTTCATTTCGATTAATTCATTGATTGCTACACATTTCTTGTTGACGAGCATTGCAATTGTAAAACGAACGGAACCAAAACGAAAACCGATTCGTTTCGTACTATTACATGTGTATGAGGGGAGGGAGATGCCGTTTTCTATTACTTTTTTATCGATAGACCGCTGATCGCTGTTACGCTACATGTTTCACCTATTTAGAAACTTCTCTTTAGACTGCTGGGTTCTACTGCTCCTACACATCTGCCGCTTCTGCTGTTTATCTGTGGTTTAAAAACAAAAACACCTTCTATCGTATCTTCACCCACGCTTCCTAAAATTTTCTACCCTCTTTTCGCTGTTGCATGGAATCCATCGGACTCTACCTAAACGGAAATTAATTACAGTCGTATTTTGTCGCTGCGCTATAATGTATCTCTTTTGTTTGTACCAATATAGTGTTTGCAAATTTCATTCCTTTGTTTTGGTTAGCTTTAATTACATATTTACTCCTTCTAATGTACGCCGCCTTTTTGTATAATTTGTTGCCTGTCTACTGCACGCGCCTCCGAAAGCTGCTTCAACTATTTTTTCTTTTTGTTTCTTTTTTGTTCAAAATAAGAATTTTTTTATCCAAAACACAGCGAGCCAACGCGCGAGTAAATGTTTATCAGCAATAAGGTTACCGGTTTCCATCATTAATGAAAAATGAACCACTTAAATCGATAGCTTCTTTTCTGCTATTACCTCACCACAACGGTTTCGCTCCCCTTTTCCTAACAAACTACAATTGCAAACAAAAAAACATACATGCTACATCTACATGTAAATAAAAGAATATACTGAGATAAACAGCGGAACCCAGCAGCGGCCGCTTTACACGGAACCCTGTTTAAATGTGATTATACTTTTTACGGATAAATGTTGCTCTCCACACGTGCGCGAAGTGAGACGAACGAGTTATCCTTTAAAACCGGGAATAAAGGGGACAACCACGACACAACAAATACAAATGCCGCTACCGACACCACACGCCACCATTGGTGAAACCGATGATTGCAAAGGGTATGTGCGCTGAATGGGGAGATACATCGAAATGGATAGAGAGTGAACCGTCGTTCATCGAAGTGGTGTGTTGCCGTTTTCCAAATCATTGTGTCGCCCTTATCGCGCTTTACATAATACTACACCACTGCTTCGGTTGATCGGTGACGATCTTCACCTCGACGGCATCATCATCTTCGGCGACGGAGGAGGAAGATTCCTGCTGTCCTTCCGCTGCTCCATCCTTCTTCTGTCCTTCACCCGGTACAACCACTGTTACCTTGTCGGTGGTGGCGGCATCGCCGGACTTTTCTTCTCCCTTTCCAGCCACATCAACCTCCATGGCAGCAACTTCGCCTTCCTTCTGTGGGGTGACGCTAACCGTGGTGGTGGTAGCCTCGGCCGTAACCACCTTCGATGCATCCTCCTCGTCGACGACCAGTGAGCGGGGAGTGCTGCTCTGCAGCTTCACACGCGACAGCCGGTTCTTCAGCATCGTCACCGGCGTGGCTACCATGCCGAGCAAGCCACTGAAATCGAGCCGAGCACGTTTCGGACTCTCAGCGACCGGCTCATCGGAGGTCGATTCGGGCGTCATGTCCTTGCGTTTACGGGTGGCCGATCCCGGTGTGCGAAGCAACAGACTATCATTTCCAATCTCCGAACCGACCGTTACGTTCATGCTGGAAATGGAATCGTTATGCGCATCGGCAGTTGAACGACGCGGGTGCGTAAACTTGATGTCGGTGATCGGGCGGGTCGAACGGCGTCCGGAAATGGAACGAAGCGGACGTCCAATCAGTGATTCGCCAGCGCCAGCGCTGCTCGGTGTGGAAGGGGCCGGGTCCACTTTCGGGGAGCGATTCTTTTCGGACTCGTCTTCTGCTTTCTTCTTGTTTGATGTATCAACGGTTTGTTCAGTGTCGGGACCACTCTGTTTCGGCGATGCCTTTCCACTCGCCTTGAACGGACTGACACGAGCCTGAGCCTGTGGGTTAGCTTTCTGCAGTCTCGACTTGCCACCAGCGTTCGAGCGGACCGGTGTGGATGGCCCCTCCAAATCCCACGGTTCCAGCAGCAGCGATTCCATCTCCTCACCATCGGAAGTGAATCCTTTCAGAGGGTTCTCCGCCATAATCGAGCTTTCCAGTTCAGTATTCTTTTCAGTTTTCGGTTGGTCTGTTGTTTTTGCCGGTTCAGCTTCCTCCACCGATTGTTTCTGCTGCTGTGTGCGTGCGCTTGATCGAGGACTGTCACGGACCTTTGCTGTGCCTTCGGCTGGAGTGGCAGCCGGTTGGGATGCAACTGTTTCGGTCTTCTTGGCCGTTGCACTAGCGTCTCCAGTGGAGTTCTTTCGTTGCGAGGTTCCATTCTTTTCTACGCTTGCGGACGACTGGTTACCGTTTGTGGCGGACCGATTGGGAGCACCAGGCGCTGGAACCGTTGCCGTCGAAACCTGCTGTTGTTGCTGCTTCAGACCGTACAGATGGTCAGACTGTACTTGCTTCTGTCCGGGCGTTCCATCGGTAGCCCCGGCAGTGCCAGGATATACCACCGCCGTCTGTGGTACCGATCCATCATTGCCGGGAGTGCCGAAACCGCTGCTACCGATCGCCACCGGTATCTGTGACTGTTTGTTACCTCCCTTTGCTGCACGGCCTACAGATCCCCCTGCATTGGCACCACTGGCTAGTGCGCCGCCATTCGTTGCCGTCGGTGTGGTCGTTGAACCAGTCGGTACACTACCGAATCCCTGGTACACCTGTGGCGTACGCCGTCCGGTTGTGGTTTGATTCGACACTTGCAGAGACATTTTCTAAAACGAGAGAAATTGAATGAATTTTCGGTTAAAAGTTGTGTCAAATACACTTGCTTGCAATAGCAACCTCGCTGATGATCTTCTTGTATCTAGGGAGATAAAGAGAGAGGGAAAGAGCGACAAGACGGGGAAAATGTCGCGTCGTTCCGGGCGTTAATCAGTGAGTTACACTCGCGTGTTCGCTCATCCGTGAAGTGTAGCGGACCACTATCTACCTAAGGTTGTCGGTTTGTAGCGATCAGCCCCCGCCTGTCCAACAACGGAACGGTTGAAGCTATAGCGGCTCACCTACTTGCTGCTCTATATAAAACAAGCGTGTGTAGCATATGTGGTATAACTACTACCATCGCACACTCGCTTGGTCGCTATGGTGCGATACATAAAAGTTGAGCCGGCAAAAACTGCCTCCTTCTGCTGTACATAGCAGATTGAACGCTTCGAACAACATTACAGTAAGGAAAATAAACAAAGCATCAGCATATACGCGACCAATAAAACGTTGCTAATATGTTTTAAATTTAATATCTTCAATGGAGTACTTTTCATACAGCTCGATTTTATACCCTTTTTGCAAACGGTTTAACAATAACAAATATGAAATATTTGCTAAAACATATGTAGTATTCAGGTTTAGACTCTCTGTATGATCAACACAAACCATTCCAGCATTAGCATTGTTTCGTTGCCAAACAACATTTCGCACATAGCATTCAACTGCGTGTTCTTTCGTGTGTGCGTGTGTGTGTGTGTGTATGGTCTCGCGGAAAAAAGGAAAAGAATCGCAGCAGGGTTCTGCAAAACATTTTTTTTTCTGTGTTGGTGAAGCCCGCATGTTTCACATAGTAATTACCGCCAATAATCTAGCTTTTTTCCTGGTTCACTCTTAACCATTACAATTCTACCATTCCTCTTGAGATGTAACAAATATAAAACAGAAGCATAAAGTTGACCGATCACTTGGAGTGTGCCAAACGCGTCGAAGAGAGCACACAAAATCAAAGCAAACATAGAATAAGAAATACGCACACCAACCCACCCAACATTATCAGGTCGGTACCGGCACGTAGCTCACCGCTCCCTCTTCTAGTGCCAACGGCGTAGAGAAGATTTAAATGGATCGGAATGGAGACCTGCACGAGGGAGCGGGGAAATGATTCTTTTATTTTGTCACTCACTGCACACCTACTTCTGTCATCCGCACCCCCCCAAAGGGATTGTGTAAATGGTTGTTGTTCGATTGTTCGGTTGCAAGGTTTCGCCACTCGATAGTTGTGTGTAAACCGATCGAGTGTTACATTTTAATCTGTCTATCGAATCCAACGTACTCCGAGATGGAGGACAAATGGAACATCGAAGACTGTAAGAATGTGTTTTTTTTTACAAAATAAGTAGAAAGAATCTCTTCCTTCGTGAGATAAAACCTGCGCACAAACGGCGCTTGTCTTTCGCTCTGTTTTTGCATGCTTTACTCAAGCGATCATTTGCATACCTGTAACGGAATGTGTGCAATGCTGTTATTGAAATGAACACACCGTGCGCTGACTTGTTATTAAAACAGTGAAGTGGTCATTCCTCTCTCATTTAAATCCTTTTGCTTTACAAAACCAGTGTACGTTAGTTCCCGTTCTTTTGCTTGCAGTGTGAGCCGGTCAGGTCAATAGCACGCCGTGGCACGGAAGAATCACACACAAAATTTTCTTAAAATATCACCAATACCCAGCAGCATCACCTGGCTGTGTCTACCCGTATCATTGGCACGTTGCCTCGTGACGAGAATATTGCGTATTTGATAGACAGGAAGGGAGAGAGAGAGCTTTGGATCTCATGCGCTTACGTAAATATTTATGGAAAAAAAAACGTGTATGTTAAGCATCGTGTTGCAAAAGATAACACTTTACCCAAATCACTTGCTCCCCCATCTAGCGGAAACGAGACTGAATGGGTGTGTAATAAAGAAAGTGAAGTTCAAAAGACACGCCAACGCACCGCGTGTACGCCGCACGGAAGTGGAGCAACAGTTTTTCTTGACCATGACCGTCCGCAAGAGCAAGCAACGAAGGTAAAATCGATACACGCCGGTTTAGCGCTGAATTTGCAGCACATGGTTCGTTAGCTTCCCCCGACAGGCTAGTCACGGACGCGGTTCGCTAATTTTTTGTCATTGTCTGTTGAATCCGTTTGTTTTGTGTTGCTTTTTCTGACACAATTACTGTCGCTAATCGAGGGGCACAATTCACTGGGTGTGTTGGACACATTTTAAAGAGATTTACTTGAAGCACACATATAAATGTGTACTGTGTCGTGCAAGACGCACGTTTCTGTCTACGAATCTAAATTTGTCATCCATCACACGCGAAGATCGCGCGAGTGGCGTGTGCTGTAGGGATAAAGCGAGAAGCGGCGAAGGGACCACGGGTCCTGAGAATTGGAGATCTTGTTGCCAGCTCTTTCGAATGTGGGTTGTACCGGGCTTTACCACACGCCGGCTATTTGACGACAACGCTCTTACCGCATTCGTGACCACCACTGTAAAGAAGTGATCGAGTTTATAAATAAAACCATAATGAGCCAAGGGTTCTAAAACACGGTGTGTGAAAGACATGAAGCTGGGCGATTTTTTTTTGTTTCGTTTTTGCAAACGTATAGTGTCCCCTGAATGTCTCTCGAGTACGTAAGGAAAAGCGTAGAAGATTTGAAAATCAAGCATTTTGTGTGCTATTAGCGGATAATCACGTGTTTTCGAAGAACCGCGTGGTAAGGGCATGTTGAAATCTTTCTCCGGTGAAATTGTTGCGTAAAGTATGTTTGGTCTAATCGATTAAAGTTAATTATCAAATAATATAACAATGTTTTAAAGTGTGCATTAAATTTTCCTACAAAAGATTTCTGCTGAAAAACACATTAACACAAAATAACATATTAATAGATACAATCAAAGGCAGGATAAAAAAAAACAAAAGCAGATACAATCAAGCAAGACTGGAGGAAGTACCTAGTCACAGGCTTTAATATTTTAGCCCATATTTAACATATTTTCAAGACAGAGCGTTCGACTAACTTCATTTTGATCCGTAATACGATCATAATAAAAAGTAAAGAGGTGCGCAAAAGTCAGCATGTTTCACGATCCTCTCTTTAATCCCACTATTGTGACGGAGAAGGGGAAATGTTTACAAACATGTCCCAGGTCCAAGACCTCGTCGACTCTGCTTTTCATCGTATGACACTTGTATGAAGAAGAAAACCATCGCTTTTCTTAAAAGGCGCGTAAAAGTTAGTGCCTCCACATTCGTAACGTTTCGTTTCAGCGAAAATTGCGGATGAAGAGTCAAACGCATGCAAAGAAAAAGTGGTTGAACAGCTTTCCTTTTTTTCTCCTTTCATTTGTAACGTCCGAAGATATGCTGCAGCATAAAAGCCATAGCTTATGAGCCCTTTGCAGTTTTGCAGTTTGTTGCTAAAATGAGAATTTATGAGATACAATTTTAGCACATATTAATATGATACACTAACATGACTACAAACACCAAGAGTCATCGTTACAAACATACCAAAAGTTACCATTTCTTTTAGCTTACTTCACGATCAACAAATTCATTTGCCGCTTTGGATTGCTTCATTATAGATGTTTGCTTTCATTATCTCACGATCGTCTCACCCAAGACGACATTCGGGACGACGACGTACAACGCACAGCGAATGGACGGCTGCTTAATTGTTGTTCCCGTTCTCTTTGTATTCGCTTTTGCTGTGTTTTTGTTTCGCCACAGTCACACTACCCGGCAAAAGAGAGAACCCACACCCCAACCATTCGCATCGTTCATCATTATATGGCCCAAACGAACATCACACAAGTGTGAGCATAGCATAAAACATCCTTGGTGCCCGCGCGCGTACATAAAAGAGTTCTCTGCGAGACGAGATCACTCACGCACACTACCAACGCACAGCACAACACACATCTCGTACTTTTTATTTCAAACGGAAGAGAATCCGTACACATATACGCACAGCGCATCAACCGTTCATAACCATCCTAGGAACCCGTATCGCGCATTCGACTTATCTAAATTACTATTATCCCGAAAAACGTGTCACATTCGTAGTTGGTGTGTACATTTTTCTATTTTTTCATGCCGATAGCGATGGAGAGCAGTAAAAATTCGCCGTATCGTAGCCCATTCACGACGGTATGTACACCGAGCGCCATTTTCAGTTGAAAATAGAGAAGAGTGTAGCTATCCTCTTCACGCACACACTGTGCCATCACCATGGTGAATCCCGTACTTGTCGTTTTGGCTACATTTTTCTACACCGAAAAAGTTTGACCTTTCTCGACAGCGAGCCCGCGAAATGTACCAGCGCACCGCACCGGGGTGGAGAATCGGAGGTACTTCGTCCGTGTGTGTTGCCACAGGTTGCCAGCGAAAGAAAAACAAAAATAACCTAAAAATAAAACTTGGGCGCGGGCACAAGCAACGCCTGCTTGTTACCCTGGGCACTCTTGGTGCGTCGAAGGCTGGCTTTGTACCTAAGCAGGCGTTTTACCTTGTTTAAGAACGTTAGCTTTAGAGCGCTCCTTTGCTAGAACACAATGTGGGCGCGTATTGATGGGTACAAACACCTTTTCTTTAATAGAAAATCATTACTATTGTACGGTTCTTAATTTTTACCAATGTCTTCTTACATGCACGCGCACACACACACTCACATTTGCTACGCTGGTTCTGGCCAACATTCGCTGTATTAGACTTAGCTTATTATGCTAAGCATCAATGAAAACAATAGCACAACATAATTTATCCCGGAAGAAACTTTAACTTACTTTTCTCGACTCTAGACGCTCTTTGCTCTTATTTTCAACGAACTTCCTTGCACTTTTCGCACGAACAGCAACCTAGAAAAACCGGTAACTCGGCACGGGGAAGACGGGAGACAAACACGCACGCACAAACACACACACGTTGAGACGGAAGAAGCGACGCGCGGACTCGTTCGCTTAACAAGAATGCCTGCAGATATTTGCAAACGAGCGAGTTCTATAACTTAATTGCGACTAGTTTGTATCGCAAGCTTAGATGAATACTTTTCGCGGCAGTACAATTGAAAGGTAAGCAAAAGATTAGCGAAAAACGCACGTACGGCAACGCACACCCAACCGTTCTGTTCAACGATTCGATATTTTATAATTTGACAAAGCCGATGTTAAGGTACCCCTTCACGAAAGGGAGAGATATATTGTGACACTTATTTCGAAAAGTCGATGAACGTGGGCAGTTGTCAAAACGAAGGTATTCGAATGGAAAACTTTCGAATTTTGACGGTTTTTTTTTATTGGATTTGATTTTTAAGAATTTACCGTAGTAGCAAAAAATATTGTAAATCAAAATATTATTGGGATCCAGGTAGTGGAATAGCTTTTCTGACTGTTGGCCATTCTTCAGCTAGTCATTTTTAATAGATTTCCTGATCTCTTTACAAATGAATGGGTGTTAAGACACCATGCTACAGTACACAAATGTGACATTTTATTCATGGTTATTGTCTTTATTAGTTATTTGTTATTTTACTAATTTTGTTTGCCTCGAGGGCTTTACAAAAAAAAACTTAAAACTAACCCTACACTAATCCTTAAAACTATCAACAACTTAAGACCTACGAAAAACAAAACAACAGAAAAACAAAAACCAATCACATCTGCCAACCGATAAAGAACGTAAGCAAAACATACGATAATTGAAGGAGGAAAGATGACAATCAGGATAAAATAAGTGAAATACGAGAGACACATTTGCACATGTCCGAAACGAGGAAGAAGACATAGAGAACTCACGATAATTTAAAACAATCATTGAAACCGAAACAGAAATAAAAAATAGTGATGTAAAAGTAGGGTTCCAACATTTTTTGGATGTGCTCGTGAAATAAAATGATAATGAATTCGTAGAATGATCTTACATAATTGCAGTTTTAGAGTAAGAGCCTATACGTTACATTCTGATGTATCAAAACTTTTCCACTCCCTGTACGATACACAATCAAAATTCAATTGTAGAATTCTTTTTAGTTGGTTGTTCGATATTTGACTAACAGTTCCACATTGTATGAACAATTCACTAGGCATGCAAATGAACAAAATCACACGGTAGTCCAGCCAAACAATCTAGCAAATTTTTCATATTCTTCATATTCATTCATACAGTCATGCCAATTGAAAATCATCAACGCCAAAGGTTGGTGTAAAATCAATGTTCAACTGGTGAATCCTGACTGCATATTTGTCCTGTAGTGTGATTCGACTGCGCCATAGTGTATCGACATAAAGTCGACATTGAGCAAACGTCAGGCAAGAAAAAGAGAGCAGCGGCGAGAAGAGGAGGGCATGAATCACATATCCTCTGAACAGCAAGGTAGAAGAAAGCTAACGGGACGGCAACACCGTAATTCAGGAATTATTTTACAGAAACGTCGCAAATTGTAAGTATGTTTTGCTGCGAGAAGCAATTTTACTTCCGGCGCAATGCGGCAATGTACGTGGGTATGGAATAAAACCAGGGCGTTGGCAGTATTTTATTAAAACCACGATCAGATGCCCCCTGCCGTCACGAATGCGGTAGACGACGCGACGGTACGGCGATCGAACGCCCAGGGACCGGCCTTTGCCCATAAGGCGTAGGCCGTTCACGTGTGTATGTGCACACGCAATGTCGCGGCTTGTTTTGCAAGGAAAACTCAATTTCATCTTTATAACCGCTGGTATTTTTGGATTTTGCTTTATCAGAAACCATGGAGCAACTCATACAGAACCAGATGATCTCAGCCGCCGTTCAGCTGGAGAAGCACCTGGACAGTGAACTCGATCGGCTGGAGACACTGAATGCGGACGATTTGGAGAAGCTGCGGGAACAGCGCATCCAGCAGTTGAAGAAACAGGCCCAGCAACGACAGGAATGGAAAAGCAACGGCCACGGCGAGTATGCTGAGTTGGCGGACGAGAAGGAATTCTTCGCGATATCGAAAAAGTCGCCCAACATCGTGTGTCACTTCTACCGTGACTCTACGCCCCGCTGCCGGATCGTCGATATGCATCTGAAGGTGCTGGCCAGCAAGCATCTGGAGGCACGGTTCTGCAAGGTGAATGCCGAACGTTGTCCCTTCCTCACAGAGCGCCTTCGCATCAAGGTGATACCGAGTATCGCGCTGATAAAGGACAGCAAAACGAAGGATTACATCGTGGGCTTTACCGATCTGGGCAATTGCGACGATTTCAGCACCGAGATGCTCGAGTGGCGCATTGCCCAATCCGGTGCGATCGAATACAGCGTAAGAACTGTTCTTACCAGGTGGACGGATTTTATTTTAACTCTTCGTACCTCTCCTCTATTTATAGGGCGATCTGTTGACTCCACCGGATGTGAAAAAGCAAAAGAAACCAAGCAACATGAAAACAATCCGAGGAGGATACGATTCAGATGATTCGGATATTGACTTTGATGATTAAGAAAATCTTCCGTGACCTGTGTGTGTGTGTGTATGTGTTCGCGTGTTGCGGTGAGTGGGCGGCAAAAGACATATGGGGCAATCAAGGGCTGGCTAGGAAGCAGCAGTTAGCGTGGTCGATAGTGAGAGTGTGATGTGTGTAGTTCCACACATCGCGGGCTCTGTCATGTAGTTACAAAATTTTCGAAAAACACTCCCATATAGACACACTTCACCCCAACACATGCACAGAACTGCTCGCGTGGCGCCGTTAACTATTGCTTCGATTTATTATTAACTGAAACTTCTAGGAGATAAAACCGCATAATCTAATTTACCATCCCCACGGCAAGGGAGCGGACGTCTTTTCTCACGTAGTGAGATGAATAGTACTATCCAAACATCGTGCGATGGTATCGCAATACAAAGAAAAAATCAAGCATTTGTAGAAAGAGAGCTATTTTAGGCGTCTCCTTCGAGATAGATTAACAAAATTTTACACAGTATTTTGCATCAGTGGGTCATTGCACGTATTTCAAAGTCGTTCAGTCCAATATTAACATTTTCTCTTACCAGCAGTCGCGGCACAGTAGGAAGGGAACTGTATGGTACGTTGTGAAGCCGGTAATAGCACTTGATGAATATTTATATAACAGGAAAACAATGCAAAACCGCAGTAGTGGCGGCAGGTGAATTAACTTTCACGTGTGCTTTTTCCTCCTCCCGTTTTGCACAACATAAGCCAGAAACAGGATGATGCATTCTTGGTCCGGTGGCAAAAGGCTTGAGTTTTTGAGATAATTTAGATTACTTCGGAACATAACAAGGATACAACTCTTAAGCTTACACTAACGTAATGGCGTGTACTCATTGTAAGATGAATAAATCACCCGAGGAAGTGTTCTTTCTAGTAGTAATATTTGTACAACCATGTGCTACATCTACAATGCGTGAGAAGAAAGAAATATTATTTGCTTTCGGAGTTGCGTTGTTTTTCGATAGTTGTTTCCTTCATTTTTTATGCTCTATGTTTAAGCTATTTGTAAAGTTTATTTTACATTAAATTTTATTTGAAGTATAGCGGCTGTAAAGCTCCAATTTTTCAGTTCATTGTTTTTTAAAGCGGAGAAATGAGCCATTCAACCGGTGTGTGTAAACGCACGGTCGCTAATGCATTTTACACAATGGTCACTCTTCGTAAGGGTTAAAATTGTATTGTTTTTTATGTTCGCTGCTTGCAGAAATATTGTCGCGGCTGTAGTAAGATGCTAATGTGTGCATACAATATTTTAAAACATTAAAATGCTTCTCTTTGAAGCGTTGGAAACAATTAGATAACAAAATTCATCCAAATACTCCCGCTGCAAAACGTCACTCCGTATGACCTGACGCTATGTTTTCGGCTTCACCCTCCACCGTTCAGCTTCCCGGGCGCACAATTCGCAACAGCCCCTTTTTTCATCCCCCAATCGCCCAAACCGTCAGCGTCAATCAACACGAAGGCAGTTTTCGTTGGCGACGGTGGGCTGTGTACACTCCGATGCGGTGCCGTGTGTGTTGATTCTCCCACAATCTTGGTGAAAAGTGCCCCCGAGGCGACAAGCTGTAGCACGGGCAGATAATTAAGGGTAAATGAAGACAGATTTTGCATCCGTCGTTTTGTTTTGTTGGGCACAGTGTGTACGGTGGTGCGGCTTTATATTTACAGACACGTTTTAGCAGTGACGACATGCGAAGGACGGCTGTGCTGTGGTTTTACCATTCACAAAAGCCGTGCTGCACTTAATTGCAATAGAGAACGTTCCGGAGTGTTGTCATTTGCTTGAATGAAAGATTCCGTGTGTGAGTGCGTGTGGTGTTTGTGCGTTTGTAAACTCACTCGTCGCCTAACAACTTGTACGAAGGGTTGCATTTGGTTGGTGAAGGGTACGGCGGTGTCCTGTACGCCAGCCAGCAAAAAAAACCTTCCCCATCCGGTAGCTGTTAGGGATGTTTGGGGATTCTCGGGCATTCGTGTCTGGCAAGGAAGAGAGTGAGAGCGAACGAAAATCCCGATGATGCACGATCGGGAAATTCGCGAGCTTGGGGAAAACTTCGCTACCGTGTGAGGATTACTAGCATTACTGGGAAGAAAAGAACACAAAAGAAGTGGTTGGTTTAGGTTTGTAATCATCGTGCTTCGAAGAAAAACCAAGCAACCACTCATAAACGGAATCGATCCCATCTCAGTAGTCGATGAGTTGGAACGTTAACAGCCGCGTAGAGCCACGCGAAGGGTAGATCTGAAAAGGGGGATTGGTGATGTGCGCTTGCGGTGTAGTGGTAGTGTTGTTGAGTTTTCCACCATAACGGCCGGTAAAGAAACTGCCAAATAAAGCTACCAATAAAGAACAGAAGGAAATCCTCCCTCCACACACATACGCACACAGACACACACGCGCAACACATACCCAAGATAATTCAATTAGACCCTGTTCCGTTCATAATCCAAGCAAGCGAGACACATTGAAGGAGGGAATATAAATACGAGACGCACACATTTGTACAAACCGCCCGGGAACACAGTGCGCGCCCGTGTCTGTAGGCGACAGGGTGTCACATAATTAACCCCTCAACCTCTAAACCGCCACACCGCGAGGTGGTACGCGTTTGGCCACGAGCACCACCCATTGCGGCAAATTGAGCTAATCGGAACCAATCGGAACGGCGTGCAGTCGCGGTGCGATTTCCGCTTCTATCTTCTTTCGCAGCTTCCTTGCAGTATACTGTTTGTTCCTGTGGGCATGACGTGTGAGTTTAATTTTTGTTTTTTTTTCTCTACTTGTAGGCAACCAGCGCCGACCGAGACAGTTGAATCTCATCATCATAACGTGTATCTCATTCAAATCGTCTGTTTAAGAAAAGTAATCTCATCAGCGGAAAGAGAGGAATGTGGTGCTGTTCGTTTTTTGAAAAGGGAAGAAAGTAAAGAAGATATTATTGTGTATCCGAGTGGCCCGGTCAACCCGCGTACGAAGGAAGTGTGACAACCCCCCTGCAAATCCTAACTAACTGCCCATATTTAAGGCGTCTCGAATTAAAGGAATGCAATTCTGTTTGCTGTGTATAACGATGCAACTGTGATTTCTATTATCACTCACACTATACACCTGAGCATCGGAAGAACGCACATACACAGCGGGAGAAGGAAGTATCCGTCGCGTGTTGCCAAGGAAAAGGGGCCAACACAGCAAGGATGCAGTGGTGATAACGAAGCAGGCCAGGGACGCTAGTGCATTCGGGTTGGAGAACCAGCCAACTGCGCCGGAGAGATTACATCATCTCACCCCCACCCGTGCGCCACTCTCGCGGGGTGTACAAACACGCTCGTGGGCCGCAACATATACTCTCTACCATTTCGCGTAAACGCACCGTCGACCGACCGCGCGCGATCTATTTATCTCCCGCACGAGGAGTCTGCGTTCGGTTCCGGACTATTCGGTACCGAACTGTGTGCTGGTCCCAGAGACAGAGAGTACGCCATTTGATCCATTGTGCAAATATCGTTCGAATGGTAAAGTAGCGTTGTGTCCCGGTGTGTGACCGTACTGTGCGTCGTGTGTTTCTGCAATTCACATCCACGACGGCGTATTTTAAAAGTATCTCGTAGTAGGGAATGTTCCCCAACAAAGTGCATAGCAATTTGGTCGCGTGTGCTGTGTTTTAGTGTGTTGCGACAGAAAGAGAGAAAGATAGTGAACGAGAGAAAAGGAGAGTAAAGAAGAAAATTGGCCAAAAAATTGGAGCAAACCCGGTGCGATCAATAAATATCGCGTTATCGGTATCATAGTGAAACGTGATTCATAACCACACACACGGAGCGCTCGTGTGTGAAACCCTGCATTGCTGTCCGGCGCAGTCCCAGCATCCCACTTCCGGTGTGCGGAAGTGAAGTTTATCGCCGATTGAAACCGTCACAATCGTTGTCGTCGAACACCACACTTACAGCTATACACAGGATGAGTGCCAGCAGCAGCCACGGACCGTCCGCTTCCGTCAGTGCCGTGTCCACGCCGATCAATGCCGGCACGCGGCCAGATTCGGCACCTGCCTTCGGTAGCTCGCACCAGGCGTCCACACCGCCTAACTCGGGCGGCAAGTTTCTCGGTAAGTGTACCGCACCGCATGACACCGCGGGACCAACTGTCCCCCTCTTCTGCTTCTTCTTATGTCCCTTTTTCGCTTTTTTTTACTGTGTGCTTTGTGTTCTCGATCCCTTTTTCTTCGGGTGTGCGCTTTGTTTCTACCAAGAGAAAATCCGTGTTTTTTGTTATTCTTTTTCCGGTTTCGTCTTTGAGCGAACTCATCGTTTCGGCCTGTTCCACGCTGCATTACCCTATCAGCGTTTCCGGTCCGGGTTTTGCTGTCCCTTCTTTTACCCCCACTGTTGGTTTTCCCTTTCGTTTTGCCAATTACGATTGTATTTTGTTGTGAAAATTCCAATTTTCGATTTTCGACCTCGCTGCTAGAGTAATTGAGGATTTGGGCTGCTGCGTACCAATCGATTTTTGCTTGCGCACACCGCGCACTCATGCCACATGGTCACACTCTGTTTACGCGTCGCCCCGACCCTAAATAGGTTATGCAAATGTGCGAACAAATAGCGCTTTTCTTTCCACTTTGCGTACTACCTGTTCTAGCAGTTTGAGCACGGTTTGTAGACGCCGATGGGATGAGGTAATTCTATGATAATCGATCGTTGCACAAGTTTGTGGTGTAAAATCTTTTAATCAAGAACCAAACTAGCTATGGGTAGGTGTTTGACTACTAAATGGTGGGCTGATTGGGTTTATTCAAATGTTATTCTAATTTACTCAAACATCTGGATAAGTAAAATGGAATCCACACAAAGAACATATGCTCTTCGTATGGTGAAGAACACCCTTTGGCGCGTAACTTCAAACTAGGTGCTCAATGTTAGACGACTAATTTCAACAGAAGTTTTATTTGATGTTTTATTTAAAAAAAAACGTAGTGACGTTGTTCGAATCCCATTCGGAACTGCCTCTTCAATTGTAGAGGACAGACTTTCGTGCTATCAATACACCAAGTCATAGTTAATTTTCGGTTTGTGTAAGCTTTGCATACCAAAAACAAAACCAGATGTTTTGAGTTCCCGTCTAATTTTCCATTCTGTATGTAAATGACAATACCGAATATATTTTCACACAAGCAAATTCTATTAAATTTTCATGATGGACATACGTACGTAGTAATAACTGCTTCATAAGTATTGTTGTCTGCAGAACGTATACTATCTAAAATGCAAATTAAAATTTAATTCTATCATTGTTTTTGATAACCAATAAAGGATGAACCTACAAGTTTGAAATATTAGACTTGTTTTAATACCATACCTTGTTGCTTCCTGTCGGGTTGCTCGTGAGTTGGGCATTATTATTTTTCCCATCGAAAAGAAAATTACAAACGTCAGCTTTTTTGTATTGTGCCTACGTAATACTTATCTACACTTAAACTGATTGAAAAGGTACTTGACAGTACAAATGAGCTGTCGATAAGATAAGGACCATGATAACTCAATACACAAATAATAAAATTCGATCACATAGTAGAACAAAATCGGGAACTAACTAGCGGTCACATTAGATAAAAGAACTATTCCAAAGGGATATACTTTCTTTTTTATGAATAATTTGTCGATTTTTTCTGCTAAATTGTTCCAGCGAGTGCCACGGAGAACTGTTGGGATATGACATTGAAAGTATTTCAATTTCATTTCATTTGGTAAAATTCCATGGAAAAATAATCCGAAAGTGGTATCAAATGAATGGTTGACCTTCGGAAACGTTCATATTATTTCCATGAACAATTTCCTAGTCTCAAGCTCCGTCAATTTTCCCGAGACGCCCATGAACGACAAATCATTAGGCTTAGAATGAAATCGCGTGAAATGGTTCCATTTACCTGCGCGGTGGAATTCCTTCCTTCTCACCGGCACTTTTGCAACAAAAGAAATTTGAAGTTGATATTTCTTCTGGGGCATAACAGAAAAGCACTCGTCTATGGAAACATTACTAACCGCCAGTCTGTCCTGACGCAAGAGGGCACAATTTGCAACGACCGCAAATGCCCCCGCCCGGAAGACCATCAAAACCGTACGTCTCGACCAGCGAGGATATGGAGGGCACCCAGGTTCAATCGCGTGTCAGTAGACAATTTTGCACTGTCCATCGTCGTGACACTTTGGCGCCGGTGTTGCGGTTCGGGCTGTGTCTGCCTTTCGATTTGTTTGTGTTGGTGCTTTTGGGTTGCTTTCCTTCCGTTTCATTGGTTGGTCGTTCCACCACTTTATATTACTTTCGAACGGTTAGGCGACAGCGAGAACCAGAAGTCGGCGTTTGGTTGGTGCTGTGGAATGTCGTCCAGCATTGCCATTCCGTATCCTCTGCTGCAGACACTTTTGGCAGTGCCGGTGGCAGACTTCCTATGTTTTTTTTTGCTATCAAACCACCAGCAAGGAAGGAAACACGGGCTGACATCGGAGACGGGATTGTGAGTTTGATCGATTTCACCATTTGTGTGCTGTTGTGGCGCTTGTGTTGCGAAGAATGTGTAAATCACACGCGCGCACTCTGTGCGACGTTCGTGCCCTGGCCGATGTTGCAATTTATTACTTTCCTTGCGCTGCCACTATGGCACGATGGGGTAGTTCCGAAGCAGAACGAGAAGGTTTTTGCCGTTAGGAGAAATATTATAGGGCGCAAGAAAAATGGTGTAGTGTACTATTATAATTTCTATCTGGAATTGTTGTATACAACAATACAAAATAAAAGACAGACAGTAGTAAAGGTATCTAGGGCAAAACGGTCATGTTGGCGATTTTCCATTTATTCCATCATTGAATAGCATTCTTCTTACCGATGCGTCTGAATAGATGCTTGGTTGCCTTATTTCTGGCTCAAAAATATTATACGCCGTTTTATAAACAGTTTTCGATATAAAAATGAGAAGCAACAATCACCATCAAAATTGGGTGCAAAACCAAAAATAATTAAAAGTGCCCTCTTGTATGCAAACTTTTTAAACAGAAGGGTCAAATAACATAAGAAAACAGTAGCCGCGGGCTGGATGCTCCGATCCATTATTTCAATTTTATTTTTTTTATTTTAATATTTATTTCATGTCGTACAGATGCGTTGTAAAAGTATTGAAAATCTTACCATTTTGTGGTAGGCTGTTCAATGTGATGGTATTTTAATGTTTATGAAATTATTTCCTAAAATAATTGAGTTTTTAATTTTGTTCTTTCAATTGTGAATTTTAATTTTAAATGATCGTTTCATACAGATTTTCTATGCTGTGAATTTGGTTTTGACATTGATGTGAAAAAGCCTTTTGCATTTGAAAGTGCAGCCAAATATTGAAAAGTACCGTGTGGCAAAAGAATTTAAGTTTTAATCGGTAGCTTAATTCTAAATTTTAATCCCTATCAATTAAATAATAAAAAAGAGCAATACGGCCTAGCCGTCTCTACTGAATAAAAAAAATTAAATAATAAAAATAGTAATAATAATGAAAATTATTCCAGTTCAGCTTAATTGTCAAAGAAAATTCATACACAATTTTGTTGAACGAATGGTATATTTTGCCTTTTTTTTAAATCAGGCAAAAGTAATCGCGGGCCGGAGTTTTTTTTACAGAACATTCGAAATGATATAAATTAGTAACTTTTTCCATGAAATCTACTGACAAATGTTATGTGTATTTGCATTTTAGCATTGAAACTCTTTATTTACTCAATTTTCTTTAGACTTCTTCGTAACAGCTGAATTTTTATTACGTTCAGAATCTATCAATTCTATTTTGAGCGATAACTTTATTTATAATTTAATTTTTTATAAAGAAGAAGAAATTGAATAGAAAAATAGAAAAGAAATTGATGGCTCTGAAAATTAAATGGTAATGATACATTAAATGCATTTAAAATATTTGGAACATCAGAATTAAAATTATGTCTGTAAACATGTCTAAATTGCTGGTGACCGTTTTGCCCATATGGGCCCCCTACTAGCTATTTCATCAGAAAAGGTGTTGAAATGTAAACGATTGGCTATGACACGAAAGTTTAAAAATCTTTTGAAGAACAAAATTACAAATTAAATACGACAAGTTTTCTTTCGTCCTCCGTCATTCAGGGATAGAGTCACAAACTTTTTTTGTCGGTTAAAAATGAGCAAGAGTGTGAATAAATTTCTTTTAAGTTGTGTCTTGAGTCTCACTACTGAATAAATGAGAATTATATTCCAATGAGCGCTATGACTGAATAATTCTAAAAAGGTTTCCTTAATCGTTTTAAATTTAATATTTTGTTAAACTTACCCAACCACCAACCATGGTCTAATTCACCCAACCAGTCGCAAATGTTTGCATCGTAAAGATGAAGTCATAAAAACATCGTTCAAATTTTCCATGCATCTGTTTTTTCTCACTATTATTGCTGCTGTGAGATATTTTACTGCTCAAGCTTTATGACTGACGCCAGTATTCCATTGCTATACTTAGTCATGTGACCGAATGTTTGCCAACTTATACCGGTACTTATTTATTGCATCGAGAACGTGCCTTACCTTACAACTGCAATAGCCCCAGCAAACCATACCGGTGCCGTTGTTGCCAGTTGTTGTCCGCTTGGTTTGGGTTGACGCGTGTTTTGTTATTTTCAAGATCTATTATTCATGAATTCAAATTGTTTTCCGCTGTCTCTTCATACGTTGCGAGCTGCCTGTGGCTCTGTGTGGCTTTGTGAGTCACTCTTAAAATTTTTCCTATTTAAGCTAGAAACCTCTTCCAGGGTAATGCGAGACACGGCCGGCTGACAAACGAAACCACACAGTCGCTAATGATTAAAAAGGTGGAGACAGGTACACCGGTATTCTTGTTCATCTTGTTGCCGTAGGGAAGCGAGCGAGTAAAAGGATATGACACGGGTTTCCACGCCGGGTTCACTGCGGTCCCTGGTCTCTGGTGGGGTTGTGGCGCGCGATATGACACGGGGCCACACTAATTAGTGCTCCAAGTGATGTGTTTCGCTGTGCCCCGGCACCACGGTTGACAATTGGGATGACGCACGTAGTTGGTTTTGCTGAAAGCACGGCTGCTGCTGCGTCTGTGTTGCCATCTGCGCTTGAGGGGATTGACCGTGACAAGCCCGCAGAGAGCGGTCTTTGTTATTGTGGGGTTGATTTGAATGAAAGATCTTTGTTCTTTAGTTAACAAGTTTTGAAAGAATTGTACAAATAAGAAAAATGTTTTAACTAATCAGCACTTGTACGCTTACGTTGGAAAAATGATTTGAAAATTTTAAATGCAATTTCAAAAATGATCCATCGTTCCGTATAAAGTCCAAAGTCATGCCTAAGGATGTGAGGGGCAAAATAGGCATGGTGTGCATGCATCAAACGATTGTGATTTTACGTACGTGATATTGTAAATGGTTACAATACATAAGTCACTTTGTCATTAAAGGCTTAAATGTCTTTAATTAGCAATGAAAAATGGAAGATTCAAATTTTCAAATATTTCAAACAAATGTGTTGTTAGGTCAACTGCTAATAATTCTATCCGATACAAAATGATCAAAAAAAGATCATTAGTAGGACAAAATAACATCTTTCAAACCAGGATCGGAAAATAGACAAATGCATTGATTCATTTTTTCTATTCTGCTCCTCTTTGTGCTCTTTGGCGAGACGCATAATGTTATAATCGTTTATTAAATACGGCTTTAAACTTTGATTTGATAAACAAAAACTAAATAAATGTGTGATCATCACAATCCAGGGTAAAACTTAGCATTAGTTGTTTAAAGTATTATTGAAACTAAATAGCCCGGTAGCTCCAGCCTTTTATAAATTCTCGCGATATAAACGGGAAACCATTTAACATGTTCAGTTTTTATACTTTTCCTAAATTACTTGTCTTTGAAAATTGTGATTTACTGTCGCAGTGCACATATAATTTTTTTTTTAATAAAACATTGGTACTAGTACTAGGTAAATAAACATAGGTACGAAAATAAGTTGATTGCTTAATAGCAACAAATAAATGAAGAGACCAGTTTTTTTCCGAACTAGTTATTGGATTAATAACTTAAAACATACTTTTAAAGTGTTTTATAATATTTAATTAAAGCAGTGATTCAACTTAGGCTAATGTTATGCAAACAAAATTACACACGTTCAAGGTATATTTTGTACGTATAATCAATGAAAAGTATCATGCGTCTCCATATGAAATACGTATTGTCTGTAATAATTTTCTTTACGTCCACAATAACTATTGTTTGCATGAATAAAATAATTTTAATTGAGTATAGCAAAAATAAAAATAATGCAAAAATCATGGTACAATCAAACATGGCAACGGGAGAGCTCTGGAAGGACCAAAAGAACCGTGTTTTTTTAAAGAATACTAATGTTCTCTTAGTGTTCGGCTTTTGGTGATTCTTATTTATTCTTTAAATCTTAGCAATTACTTCTGCAATAAAGGTACTGCCGGCCTGGTCATTCTACCTACCCTGCCGCCTACCGACCGCCTACGGGTCTACCAAATAAAAACAAAACTGTGCAAAAAAGAAGAGCTTAATTGTGGCACACATGTCACATATGGACTCGTCAGTTGAAATGGAACGGTTATGGATGTCTTTAAAGCATACGTTCTGCTCCTGGATGGATGATCATCCTTTTTATTTATAAATGTGTACTTCTTCCAAAGATGAGGGTTTTATTTATAGCCTTTCTAAAATTTGGTACTACTTCCATTTCTGTTCCATTTGCCGCCTCTTCATCTAGAGGTTGTGACCATCCTATATATTTATACATACTTTACTCATCATCATTTCATTTTATATTTTTGTTTCATTCTTGTTTTTTTTGCTTCTTTTTTCCACTCTTTCTCTCTTTCTCTCTCTTTATGGCTTCTCGTACGTCGTCGCGTGTCGATCGTGTGTTCCGGTTTTGCTTAATCGTTGCGCGCGCGCGCGTACACTTCCGCATAAATAAACCCCTCTATTGTTCGTGGCTGCGCGCTATCTCGTTGCTGCCCGCAGACGTCAAGACGGAGGAGAAGAAAAACCGCCGAACGTCATTGCAGATGCTTCTGCCCAAGCTTCCATCGAATGACAGTGCCGGCCCCAGCCCGGGCCCGTCCTCGCCAGGTGAATTTTGTGAACGATTTTCCCCTCCTGCCCCTTGCAACATTGACCAGCTGACACAACACTACACAACAACAAAAAAAAAAACCCACACAAACGTAACTAACACAGAACGTAGTGAACTGCTCGTGCCAGCTTTATATTCGTCCTTCGTCCATCCGGTGTTTGCTCTCTGGTCTGCTTTCTTCCCTTTCGATCCGGTGCAGGAAGCTGCGAATGCATTAATATGTCGGTGTTGTATTTGTGGTGTGGGTGTGTGTATGTGTGTGTGTGTGTGATGGTTTTATTGCTATATGTTTTTTTGTGTGTTGGTTTTGGTTTTAAGCTTTTTTTTTCTTCTAAATGTACAATTGTGTGTGCGGCCTGTGTATTGAGTTGTTTTTGTGCATTGAACATATTTTTAAAATGTTTTAAGTTTTAAGTGTTGCCTTGTACATTATGTACTTGTACTGTATTTTCAAACGGTGTTTTAGGGGATAAATTTTAAAATTTAAGAATCATTTCAAAGACTAATTATGCCAATCCTTAACCGCTGCTGCCACCAATAGTCTTAGAGTTTCTTCTTAACATATTATATGTGTTTTACTGTTGTCATTAAATACTGTATTGAATTGGAATATTTTTATTATGTTCATTATTATATATTAAGTTTTTGACTAATAAGTTAACCAACTTTTTTGCAAATGATTTCCCATAAAATGTTCTTAATGTTTTTTTGTCGTACGTTTTATGGCTGTTTCAGTAAAAAAGGACACCAAAGTCCCATTCCAAAAGGTACAAATAACATTGCACTACCGGCGAGGTCTGTGCGCCATAGTAACACGCGTACCTTGATTGTGTAAGCTGCAAACAGGATACGGAAAGCCGCTGTCGTTTTTCATTTACAACGAGAGCAAATTACAAAACCTTCCATTCCCGTTCATGGTTACTTCCGCGCAAATGTCGTGGTGGTGGTGGTGCTATTTTGGATGATTGAATCTAGAAAATCCTATTTGCCTGCGCTGTGTGTCACATAAATTTATGTTCCATTCATACACACCAGAAAAGAAATAGCAGGCGTGCTATTTGCGGCCAAACAGGATAAGTTAGTGGATGAAGTGTGTGTGTGTGTGTGGCCGTGTGTTGTGGGCATGCCAACGATGAATTGCTCGTTCGTGAGGCGACGCTTTGTTAGCTTCTGTTCACTGCCACCGCACACACATTGGTATCCTGGTCGCATTTTTAAAGGTAACACCATGCGGTTTATTTGATTGTATCTCCATGCATCGCACCTTTGAGCTTCGCTGTGGGTTTTGTAATGGAAAATGGGGGGGGGGGGGGGGGGCTTTTACATTGACTCGTGATTGCAATAAAAGGTGTAATAGGAGGTCACGAAGCACACCTTTTTAGTTGAGCTTTTAGTGGATGGTGCCAGCTTTTGGAGGAGATGGTGTACGAATGTCCTGAACGGCGGGAGATGATGTCATTCCATTGACTGTTGCCTTTGTTTGGTCGTATTTTATGGTTAATGGTTTTAGGTGTAGTTTAAATGAACGTTTAGAACCTTTTGTCTACAATGTTTTTTGTGGTTTTGATAATATTATATTTCTTTTGTTGAGAATATTTTTATATTATTATATAATACCGATAAGATTCTTTCATTTCTTCACGCAAATCGGGGAACACAATAAGATTTCATATTTATTTCTTTCTACATGCTTAGTGTAAAACATCTCTGTCTGTAAGTCCATTCTCACTTGTACGAACAATATAAAAAAAATCACGGTACGACTGTAGACTAGTGATGGGAATATTCCATTTTTTTCGGAACGGAACGAAACCAGTTCCAATACGGAAAGGAACGCAAGGACCCTAGTAGGTTCGTTGATGCTGCTTAACGTGTACATCAGAGACATTCTGTTTCAGCGTTTGTTTTTGCAGTCCAATAACCAATATTTTTCATTTCAGCTGCATTTGTGTACAGTTTCTATTATAAAGAATAAGAATATATGGTTAGTTTATGTTGGCGAATGTTATAATCTATTTAATTTGGAATGACCAAATTTCATAATTTTTATGTAATTGAATAACACTAATCTTTTTAAACATATGCATAATTTGTGGCTAATAAGCAAAAACAATTTGCGAGCAAAAGCGTTTGCAAATGAAAATAAAAATCGAAACATTGAACCTAACGACAGCGACCGCGACGAGCCCGATTATGCTAAATGGTGAGGCGGCAAGTTGGCAAGTGGTTTTTCGCCATTATTCTGCTCTCGAAGTGGAGAGAGCTTTTAATCTCATATTTCTGTGTTTTTCCTAGCCGTTTCGTACCTTCGTCGGTGCGCTCCGTACAAGAAACATGAAACTCTTAACTGGATGGGCAGCGCAAGCCGCTGGTGATGAAACCCGCCAAGTGCGAAAGACGTGGTATGACGGGCAAGGTCTGTGTTTAATTATGGTGAAATGATCCATCCAACCCCTTCCCGAGCGTCCCCATCCGCCCGTGTTGCGTGCATCCGGCCGTGGAAATGTTCTTAATTTCATTTTTAAAAGTCTTAAACGGAAAGCGAGACGGCTGTACCGATTTGTGGCATCCCGTTTCGCTTGTGTTTTAGTGAGTGGCGTTGAAATTATTATCGCCAAGCGTTACTTTTGAGGCCTCGGTGTTGTGTGTGTGTGAGTTTTTATGTTTGTCCTTTTGCAAAGGCATGTAACTGTCCGTTATTTTTCTGCAGATTCGAACAAATAAATTTCCCAATTTTTAAGAACAAAGTATTGTACGAGCTTTCCGTTCATTGTTTTGTTTTTTTTTTTTTTTATAATAAACTGAACACTTTAAAGGCTACGTAAAGTAACAAATTATCAGCAAAAAGTTTGTTTACGAACCGACGTCGTTTGCAGACAGTTTCACCGCCCGCAGTTGTAAGGGAATAAACATGCTGTCAGGGCACGGGAAAGAACTCTGCCCCAGCAGCAAAAGCAACGCTCTCTTTATCGTTGGGCCTCGCGAGGGGGTCGCCAAATAGCAAAGCTGCTAAAGAAGGCGGAGAAGAAGAAGGAAAAAAAGAAAACCCAAGCTAAATAATGAAACACAAAAACGCATAAGCAGTGGGGCACAGCTTGCGTCACATGGAAAGGAGGTGATTCGTAACCGTATTGCCGCATTGCCTGTAAGAACCTCTTCTGTTGGTGGTCCGGTCCTGTGGAAAGGATGGATCTGGGAAGGTTCCGGGAGAGTGTGTTGGTTTATGGAAAGAAATAATAATAATAACAGCAATGATAACGAAAAAAAAGGTATGAGCAGCGCCGCCGTTGCGACAAGTATCGCTTGGTGCGTTTGCTTAGGTCGTCTTGTTAGCTCCAGTAAAGAAAGGAAAGCAAGCAGGCAGCAGCAGCAGCAGCAGCAGCAAAATGAATGATTTTGTGCTCCACTGCACGGGGGGCCTCCGCTCTTTTGCCTTATTCCATTACGAAGCGGCCTGGCGAGCGAGTTCCATATGTTGGGCTCACGGTGGGGTCGAATACGACATCATGATGGGCCCGGCGACGTAAGATCGTCATTCCGTTAGGAGCGCTCTATTTATCATCGTCAGCCGAAACGCGTCACCGTAGGCGCATGTAAGTGTCTTAAAGCCACCGGCGTTACTTGCTGCCGTGCCTGTGACGCGCCCGTTTAAGTTAAAGACGTTTCTAGAAGTTGACGCTTTACGAGTGGGGCTGGAAGGATAAAGTTTTTCAATGCGAAATTTCCCCTGTGGCAGAGTAGGTTGGATGTACCCATTCAAACGTGCGTGAGCGTTGGGATTGTTTTGATAAATTGGAAAAATATTTCATCGGTGGAATGGTTCCGGTTGTACGGTTCCGGTGCCTTCGATGAATTTGGTGCTGTTTTGTGTTGAGAAAATGTTATGCTTTTTTAAAGAAAAAAGGTGGATGATAAACATCCGCTAAATGTGTGTTTGTTTTTCTGTTGAACTGCTGTTTGAACTTTATATTGTAATGTTAAACGCGGGCTGCAGTACAGTTTTTCATCTTGTTTTTTTTGTTCATCTTTGTTCAAGATGGGATTACTCTTATATTTGACTTGTACCTCAAGCCATCAAAATCTCATAGAAATCCCCGGTGGTTCTTCGTTTCACATGATAGGAAAACTTTAAAGAAACTTTTAAAAATCCATTTCCTTAGTGTTTTAACAAAGGCTTTTCGGATTAGAGAAAGCAGCACAGTAGAGGCATCGCATGTACTTTTGCCGCTAGTTTACGAAAAGTTGGATATGAATTTGCGTTGAATGTAATAGCTATTCGATTTTCCGAATATTTTCTTAAAAAAATCAAATAGAAATGGCCGGTATAGCTTACAAAGTCGCTACGCCAAGAAGAAGAACAAGACACACAATTGTAATTTTGTAGTACCTTAAAATTTCAATTATCATTTTCTTAGCAAAAATGTAATTTCGATGTCGATTTTTCATATTATATTAATTTCAAGAAGCAACATTTTCAATGAGTTTTTCTAAAGGTAATAGAGGTTCGGTGGCCTCATGGGTAGCGGCGTAGGCCTGTTTCATACGATCAGGCACGACATTGCATCGAATCCCATTTGGCCCGCTGCCGTCCCCCATACGCAGGATTAATTACACTAAATCCCATATACCCTACAGTAAATTATCTTTTCACACACGCACTGTCAAACGCGCTGTAACGAACAGTAAAGAAATTAAATCTGAATGGTTCTAATCTATTTGAAAAAAAAAAATGAAAGCTTCATTGTCCCGTGGTGTACTACTCTAACAAATCATTCCAATAAAACCGCTCTAAACCGCTAGCGTATCAACCGTAATGAAGAAATAAAACTCATGTGCAATTTATCGTGACCCTCCCTTAAATACACCGTTCTTTTGCTGCATGGTGATGGGAAAACATTTTCCACCGGGGCACTTGTAGTGACCTGCTGCTCACCACCCCAGTAGTCGACGATGATCAGTCGCGTGGATCGAACCCATTTCGGAACAATACAGGCCTTTCATTCGGACACCATGCAGAACGGGAAAGAAGTAGTATAAATGTCTTCCCGCAAACCACCTGCCTACTCACTTGAAACCGGAAAGCGTTTCATCGTTTGAAGAGCTTACACAAGCTCCGGCCCCTTCCGGAGGGAACAGATAGCAACTGCAAGCACCTTTTACCTTCATCATCATCGTCATCATCATCTTCATCATTATCTTCATTATACGTTTTTTTTTATGTCGATAGAATCACGATAATATCGCTCGGCTCCCTAATCAACCTTGGCGGGTGATTGTTTCGAGTGGTTGCCTGCAAGAAGATTGTCTTAACGGCATCACTGGCGTTTTGTTCTGTGAAGTAGTCGATAGAGACGCGTGCTCTTTGTGGTTTGGCTGCCTGCTTGGTGGAAAGTTTTCGATAAAGCAAATGTGTCAGCTTTAGAGAGGAAATTGATTTATTGTTGCCGTTGCTGCACGATACTGAGCGCTTCAATCGGAAGCTATTCACGTTTTGCCCTGATAAGGAACAGTACAGCCTTGGTCGTTGTCCCTTGCGAATTAGGAAAAGGAAAATTTAATCGTAAAACATATTTGTTATACAACTGTCTTTTTTATAGACATAAGTAATATCGACACGACGGTTATTAATGATGTCTCAGTAGCTGGTAAAGATACAAACTGACCAAGTGCCGGGACGCTATTACTAAATTCATCAAAGCCAACCGGAATCGAATTCCTAAATTTAAGAAAAGTTCAAAAAATCGCAATTGAATTTATGAAATCATTCAGGATGGTTCGCAGCGGTTACCACGGTAGATGTCATAATTACATGACAAGTTTACAATGCTCCATTGTGGAACTCAAAACCCTGTATTGTGGAAGGAACAAATTTAACGACAAATCACTGTCAAACCGACTGTAGACACCGCGCGTGATTGGTGTCTGTACACCGGGCGGGACATGATAGGGTAAACGGCCGACCGGGCGACAATAAAAATCACGCTTGCTTTCTTATCATTAAAAGCTGTCATAGCAATTGGAAGTTAAAGAGATTGATAAGGTACAGGACAGCTGGACAACAGTATATCATTTTGATATGATTAGATGGCGCACAGGCGCGCGGCCTGATGACAGGGGGGGCAGTTTTTAATGTCGATTTCTTGTTATCTAGCCATATCTGGATGGCTACAAGCAATTTAATTTCCTTATACTTGATTAATAATGAAGGCATTAAACTCGTTTCACTGATAAGCGAGTAATTCCGATGTCTTTTTTCCCTGGAAAAATGTGAGAGGTTTCGTCTGCTAACCACAGTGGTTGGGTTTTTCGCACCCACTTGACGTGGCAGGGTAAAAATAGTTTAGCTGTAGCTGGTTGGAATTGTTGTTAAAGTTGCTGGGGCAGACTTGGGCCAATATTTGCCAAGTACTTTGCGCGGCTCACAGGTGGTGTGTTGTTCGGTTCGTCGACGAGCCAGCGATGAGATGCATCAAAGGCGGCAAAAGTATGTGGAAATGAGAAAAGTATGAAGCAACTTTTCAGTACGGTGCAACTTTAAATCATTGTTTAGTGTTTGAGTTTGCGGCAAGGGTACAATCTTGTACTTCCTCTTGGCAGTATCTTCCCTTTTTTGCTTAAGATTTTGAGCGAGTCAAAGGAGTTTCTTTTTACTTTTCTATTATAAAAGTTGTGCGTCCGTTTATAGGTGGCACAGGGCGTGCAGCCCGAACTTTGCACGCACATCTACGAACAAGTACTTTGAAAGCGCGCAAATTCAAAACAAAACACGATTTGCATCATCTTTTGGCATCCCCCACACCACCGTTTTGTTATCGTTCTTTGAAATCTTTTCTTGCCGGCAGTTGGTGGCGGTACATAGACAAACTTGCAAAGTGTCTTCAGCGCTAAACAAGCAAATCACTAATGCAAATAATCGCAGCCTTGTTCATTTGCCGCACTGCAGCGTTTGTGGTGGGAAAAGGAATACCTGTGTGCATACGCCACCTGACGTGTCCTTCCGTGCTTCCGTTGAAAAGAACCGATTGGCTGCCGAACGAACGGTACGAACGGGCACATCCTTGCCTTTTGCCGGTCCGTGGACACAGGCCACCATTCGGACAGCGTATGGGAAGCGAGAAACCATCGTTTGACACAAGCTGATCGTGGTCGTCAGCGAAGCGTGACTGAATAATTTAAGTGTATTCAAATATTTAAATCGACCCACGTGGTGCGAACCGGAACATCGTTAGCGTGGAAAATCGCATCCAAGCCACGAGTGTGTGTGTGTGTGTGTGTATTTTTTTATCATTCAATTTGTAGCATCGACATGCCCGCCGCTACCGTTTGTAACTGGATGGATTATATATGTTACGGTCCATTAGGGAAATTAGTTTCGTTCTCACCTTTAGTGCTGTATGGATGCTTCTGTACTGGTGGTTGTTAGTCGTCATGCTTTGGAGACGCCTTCGGATCTGATGACACGATGTACCATTTGCATGCTTATCTGCCGTGGTGAATGGCTATTTGTCATACACGAAGCGTTAAACAAAGCTTTGAAGGCACGAGATTTGAGTTGCCACCTGCGATGACTGTGGAGGGAAATTTTGGAAAGATCCAACATGGTGGAGTACAGTTGCCGTTTGCAGTGTCTGCTCCTCATCAAATCGTTTTTATGCTAATGAGTGCACTAGCCATGCAGATAATTCAACAGAACTCTGTAGGGAGGTTGGTTAGCTAAAGATGGCGAAATTGTAATCGTCCTATACCACGTATCACTTTGCTACACACGGAACAGCATCGATCGATGCAGACGTGTGCAGTTGCACGACAACTCACCATGTCATAATGTTGATACACCTTCGTACTAAAAGGTCGTTCCTTTTACATCACACAATATATTTAAAAAAAAAGTAGCAGTTTTCAAAAGCATCAAGCTTCTAGCTTGATTCCCTGGGCACGATGACCATGAAGAACCTTCGCTGGCTAAATCCGTCTTTGTACGATGTAAAAAGAGCTCTGATGAAGCAAAAAGGAACTCTTAAATGATGCACGGCTCTTACCTGCGTTTTATCATCTCGTTGAAGGCTGGCTAGGCGACACAGTGGGTTGCAGCTTGTTGATCGATGTTTTGCGTAAAAGGGGCAAGTCGAAGAAAGCGTGATACACCTAGCCGTAGATGTACTGTGCATCGTACCATTTTTAGTTTTTCAAGTATCGTTGAATAAAACTACCCGTCTGGAGTAGCTACGTTGAAACGAGCATCATCATTATGGTGCATGGATCAGCGGGTATGTAGGCGATGGTGTGTGACGGTTCGTTCATATAATGATGCGCATCTTGCAGTGACGCTAAGCATCTAATCCTTGCTGGAAGTTCTTGTGGTTCCAAAAATAAATTCGCTTTTCCTTCTATGTAATGTTTGCTAACTAACTCCAGGGCAAGTCTGGGTTCGATCAATGTTTGGTGGGCGTACATCACGTTAAGACACGTGAGAGAGATCTTCTCTAAGCTGACGGAACGAGTTGGCAGTTCGATTAGCTGCAGCTCAGACAAATCAAGTATGGTTCAATAAATCCACCTTTTTGCCGCATTTTCAACAACGGTGTTTAACGAGGTGTTTTAACGAGGTGTACGATTATAGGTCGAAGCTAAAGATATGTGTTTTTTAGGTACTTCCCGTAATAGTTTCTTGTAATACAGACGGTCTACTTTTATACTATATTTTTTTATTTTATCATCTTTTATCATACATGTACGAGCTATGCTTTCACTCTCTTAATTATCTTTCTTGCCTTGTCTTTATCTTGTCTATGAATTGAATTAGCCTATCATAATGTCTACCGGGTACGAGAATAAAATAGCTTAAACATATTTAAAATTAAGCCGACATGGTGGTCTAGTGATAACGGTGAAGGCCTGTCTTAAGGTCCGACGTTGTATTCAATAGATTGACTATTAAAGCCGGGATCGACGACGCGTATTTGCACGTATAAGCTTGTCCTACTCAGGTGCCATCTAATAGCGTTAAGCAGAAGCTTTCAGTCAGTGTAATTTATCTGTCAAAAAGAAATTTTAGGTTCATGAGCCTACAATCGTGTGCTCTCGGTGCATAATCTTATTGTCAGGTTAAATCAGAGGCAGAGACAAGCAAAAAATTTTCAGATTTGTCGGTGTTTATTTTTTTTGTGGCATTAGTGTGATTTTAAGTCAAATAAATTGTCAATTTGTTGCTGAGAACTGTATCACCTGCCTTCTTGTTCTATTCATGTTTCGACGATCCATGAAGCGTTTATTTTGGTTTTGGCTTCTAAATTACACATACAGCAAGCTTCTGCTTAAAGCCAATGGATGACGCTAGCTTAGATTAAGATTATACATTAGAATACGCTCCGGATACATGGGTCACACGGGTACACAAAGTCGCAGAAAAAAGTCAAATAGTGCTCCGGCATGGCATAGACCTGCGAGGGTTTTTGCGTCATCCAGGAAGAAGAAATGTATGTAAAACATTAGAGAAATGTTTTTGTCGAGTGTCAGGTATATGATTTAGTACTACGAAACAGACAAAATAATTGTAGAATAAACATAAACATATGGTTTATTTGATAACTGTTTATCTGTCTTTTGAACAACCACTATTTAGCAAGTGATTGTATTGCCGATCTGTGTCAAGCGGTAGTTGCACGAAACAAGTTGGGGAACCACTGCTCTATCTTGCAAAGGCACATGAGGGTTTTTTTTTACTTTTTCAATTGAATGTGATAATTGACACTGAGGCTGGGGTGATGGGTGTTAATTTCTCACAATGCCACCTTCCCTTCACTAACACACGATCGAACCGAACTGCTTTCCCATTATGGGTAAGGGTGGATGGGAAAAGAAGCCTGCCGCATGCAGCTGTGCTGCAATTGCCTTACAAACTCCTTGAAGGACATCCTCGATCCCGAAGGACATCATCAGGAGCCCCATGCCAACCGTGACAGAAGGTGTGAGAACTACTGTGCTAACCCTGTGTCCAAATGTGTACCGACAGCCGACGTGAATGCGAGTGTAGTGATTTTGTGTTCTTGTGTGTTTGTGTTGTTGTTGTTGTTCCATTTCCTGACGTTTGTTTCCCTCCGTTTGCTCCCCTACTTATTAGGCCTAATCCATCGATACTACAATTGGCGCTGCTTAAGCTCGAGTCGTACTGGCGCGTACGGTACGTGAAATTTAAATGTACTGCTTCCTTTTACACTCTACAGCTGCTGCCTGCACGTGGCACACAGAATGGGTCGTGTATGTGCACACACCTTCTTGCACGCCTTAGCCTCTAACCTGTCAACTACTTCTCCCTTCCGTTCTGGCTATATCTTTCCGGTTTCTCAACCGATACACTTGTACGATCTGTAGTAGTGCACCGCGTTCTGCAGCTTCACGCCTACTCTCTATCATTAGCGACACCCGACTCTGCACCTAGATGCGTAATTGTATGACAACGGTAATGATGGTGATGATGATGATGATGATGATGATGATGCTGACCTTGTCTGTTATGGGGGTAAGGTGAAGGATGTTGCACAGGGGGAGCTTTTCCGGGGGATGTTTTAGCGGGCGTGGCGTGAGTGTGTATGTGAGTCCCCCCTCATTTAGCGAGATAGATAGGTTGTCATTTACTGATTGTGGGGCATTCGATAGTGGCACCGTGTGTTTATAATCACCTTGAACGTTCATCGTTCACCTTGCCTATGTGCACTGCGATGCAGGTGGGTGCAAAGGGCTAAAGGTGGCGTGCGGTTCGTGTGCTCGTAGTTTGTTTCTCATGTCAGTAACCACAGGGGCATGTTTAGAGTTGTGGGTGTCATCTGTTTCACAGTTTTGTATTCATATTCACCCCGTCTATGATTTCAAAAAGCTGAACCGAAACCGAGTCACGGTTTTCGACCTAAGACCGCAGCACACGCTGGTGTTCATGACCGTGACTGCGAAGAGATTGACCGTGCGGTTAAATGTCAGTCAACTTGTCATTTCAATTTTCCAACACGTTCAGCCCCCCGTAAGGGGCCAGGGAGAGGGCGAGAAAGTGATAACCTAAACGTGTTTTTTTTTTCATCAAGCAATGTAATTTATAAACATCACATTATGCACCGAAACCATCCATTGTGCCGTTTCGCCCATATAAGATCTCGGTAGAGTTTTGATGGTGGTTTTCGGCCCGAAATTGCGAGGGCGAAAGTTTGTTTACACGCGTTTATCAATGCCTTGACGTGTGCGCTTTGAAATGCTGCTTGGCTTTATGTGGGTAAGTAGTTGGAGGTGATTGGTGTGTTATTTGAATCGTCTGTTGCTGGTGTCGTAACTTATACTAAAGATATATCAAACTGACAATTATAATAATTATCGGTTTTTGATCACGTTGAGAGGATGTAAGTAACAGTAAGTTTGATTGCCATATTACGCAATGGAAGATAGAAGCGATAGAAGCGTTGGTCTTACACTGGAGCGTAAATGAAAGTCTTCCCATGCTCGTTGGCCGCACGGGCTCTCTAACTTGGCTGTATCACACTCACGGACCAGTTTCGGAGGACCTCGGAAGCTGGATTCCTCTACCAAACCGTGAAATAAGCTTTCAAAAAGGCAATTTATTTGGCATATTTCGAGTAACTCAAAATAGATAAAATGGGAACCATGTTTTGTACACAGAACATTACAGTGGACCTTCGAATAACAAATTAAATTCGTTGCTGTATGAAATTGGAACGAGTTTCAGTAAGTAGATCAACAAAAAGTGCTGCTGTACGAGGAATACATGTTTTAGATGTGAGATTTTGCTCGTTAAAAAGGGTTATCTTTTAGGGCGAGTCTTTAGACTTGCTCGTTGTGGGGAAACTCCTTAAATAGGGTACTAATTATGAAACGGTTCACTGAAATCGCTGTTTGGAAATGCTCACTAAGCTGACTTTATCGCTTTAACCAATTTGAGCCACTGGAGTGACTATCAAACCCAATATTCGGTGTTTGAAATCTTCATCTGTTATATTTAAATAGTGTAGCAAAACGGCCTGGCCGTTACTACTGAATAAAAAAAATATTGAAATAGTGTCTGTAACACTAAAAGACACACGCTATGGTCTAGTAATTAAAAAGTAATTCGTTTATAAGGCTCGGCGTGTTTCAATACCCGTTCGGAACGTTTGCGTTCATATCCGAAAATAAATTATTTAATTACGTGGTGGAAAAACTCAAAGAAACCTGAAATGCATGTTGTCCACAAAACTTAACGCTGGGATGAAAAGAAAAGTATTTAAAATTAATACATACTGCACCCTCATTTAATTCAATTGTCGAAAGTAGCAATTACATGGAACGGTGGAAGCGACGCACCTTATATTTTTTTTATTCCAGCGTGTTTTACCTTCACCTAAGCTTTAAGCGATCGGAAATCGATTGATTGAATGTGATAAACATGTACTTCTCGCGTCTCCCACCGTTGTTACATCGTCCTTAGCATTGAAAGGGTTGTTTGCAATAGAAAACGAAAAAGAAGAAAGGAAATGAAACGGAAAGTGTATGTGGGCAAACTCCTCCATTTTAACAGTTAATGTACAACTTTACTCCACTTACCCGTGGACGCCGTGGTAATGTACGCCGCTGCAATATTCATGACCTTTTTTTTTATTTCCCCCACCTAATGCTCGCCCTCCCGCGACACCTTGGTGCCTTGGTGCAGTTGGCCATTCGGCCCTTAGAGAGCACGTACGTGGCGAAACGCCGGCCCGGCGAAAGTAGGCAAACCGTCGAAAAACGGCGGCCAAGCGTGGATTGGGGGTCATATGGTAATTAGTGGCCGATTAGTAGGCAAGTCAAGCGGCGCACGGTGAAGACGTGTGGCTGTGCAGTGTGTGCCCGGTCACTTGGGTGCGTCTTTTGCAGCCCGAAATCGTAGTTTCGAAACGTCCGGCGCTTCGGGGGGGAATGCTTGGACTTGGTCAGGGTCGGGTTTCGTGCCGTGCTGCCCGCCGCTCTGCAATCGTCACTCTGTGCGCTTGTGTGCGTCCGTACCCGTCGTCTGTATAGGGGCGCATCGATATCATCACACACGCTCCGGACTGTTTCCGTGTGTCCCCCTCATGGTGGTCGGTTGGTGGTGGTGAGTTGCACGACATTCTAGTAACCGCCGATGTCCCCTAGCCCGAGCACTAGCGTGCGGTCGACGCATGGTCAGCTTCGGCTGTTGGCTCTTAGTTCGCTTGCAACCGCTTAGAGGGGCGGGCAGTTTCCGTTTCCGTTTCGAGCGCCGGTCTTTCGTGCCGTGATCTTTTGTTTTCCCACCCGGTGGGATGGCGATATCTTAAACGCAGCAGATGATCGTATTCCGTGCGTCCGTGATCTTGAGAGATTGAAAAACATACCCCCGTCGTTTGGCGCTCTTAGAACGTATGGGCCATGTGAGCCGTGTGTGTGTGTGTCTAGCACTTTGCAGAGCGGAATGATGTTTTTTTTGCTGCCGTTTTGGTGATCGGTTTGCGATGTGATGTGTAAATAAAACCCTTGCGTCATCGGGCGGACGCACGGCATGGCAAGTGAAGAAGTGATCGTGAAGAATTTAAAGCACCCAACAACCGCTGCCACCGTTTTATACGCGGGTTGAATTTTGAAACCCCTGTGACAGCAGAGCATGCAGCAGCAGAAGACGACGTAGATCCTGTGCTCTGTTTGTTTGTTTATCAGCTTGGGGTTTCTAATGAACAGTAGCTAGTTGGATGTGCATCTTTGTGCGCAGTGTAGATTGCGGACTGCTTTAGTGAATAGTTCGATCCAGCACGAAGCTTGCCTGTCGCAGAGTTGAAGTCCAGAGTGCCTCGAATATAAGCAACAGTTTGGGATAAAATATGTGCACCACTTCCGATCGCTCACAGCGCGCACCGTAAATAAACCAATTAACCATTTCTGGGGTGTTTTTTTTTTGGTGTGGTGAAGATCCGTTCCAGTCCGTTCAGCATCGAGCACACTCTCTGCCGTTGATTTTTGTGGTTGTTGCTTAAAGCCAATAAAACGGGCGGGCCGCATGTTAAGACGAGCTGTACCATCCAAAAAACGGAGGCGTTTCGGGAGCTTGGCGATGAATGGTACATACTGCGTTTGAAGCTGATAAAACGTGCCCCGTTAGCAGAGCAAAGCATAGCTTAAGCAAAGTGCGATAAATGCGTTTGTTAGATGTAGTGTTTTGTGTTTTATGTTTTTGTTGTTTTCTCTTTCATTTCTAATAGTTTGTGTGGTTCTGTGTGTTTGCGTGGCGCTCCCCTGAATGCGTGTGTTTGTAGTGTGGTTTGGAAGAGTTTTGTCGTCGTGTAGCTTTGTGGAAATCCCAACGAGATGGGACGTGTGTAACGTAGGAACAGAGTCTTCTAGTTAATAGTAGTGCTAACAACCTGAAACCTGATTCCACAAAGCGCGTACTGTACTGTATAACAACCTGTGCGGTACAGAGATGTGGGCCATTATTATCATCAGCAACATCATTGACGTGTAGTGCGCCGTTTTGGGCCTGCTAGTGCTACGCCGTAGCTCGGTTGCTTACAAACACTCGGCACAGTATCATCATCATCCGAGTTGTTGCTGTTGTACAGTCGCGTCAACAGATGCCCGGGCAGCAGCGCGCAGTCGTTGGGATGAGCATGATGTCAGATTAGTTGTTTTGTGCATTGTGATGGTAGAGCGTAGTGCGCGCCGCGGCTAGAGAGACGCGGCGATGAGCCAACCGTTTAGATTCGTGACCGTGACGGCAATTTTTGGCAACTGCTGCGCTACCGTTACCGTTCGCTTCGTTGTTTGATATGTGTGTTGTGCCGTTAGTAGCAGAAGTAGATAGCAGAAAGTGGAAGCTAACATAAAGTTAACAAGTAAACAAACAGTTCACCCCGGTCAACTTACAAACGGTTTGCCCTTTTCGGCAAACTGCTTCCCCAAAAAAAAAAAAAATCACCTTAAAGCAGCGGTGGCGTAGCTGTTACAGCAACATCCCGTCATAACACCAACAATATCAACAACCATCAACGAACGCACACAGTGACATATATACACACGCAAACGTACCCTTTACACATCCAGAGACAGACTGTATCAATTATGAAATTCTTTCTAGGAATCACGGGATGGAACGACAACAGCCCCAAGATCGAGTCCGGTTTCCCAGACAAGGTAAGTGTGGGTGTTGATGTGTGTGTGTGCGCCTGTATGGGCAGGCGAAAAGATAATTAACTGACCTTTCTTTTAAGCAATCGTTTGCACCTAGGGAAAGGTTGATTGGTGGTATTACACAGATGATTGAAAACAATGTTGTTTTTGGATGTAAAAACAATCGTATTGGGATAGTTTAAAGGCTCTATTTTAAATGAACTCTTACCGATTGAAACTACTTTTTTTTTAAACTGACAGAATCTTTCTCAATCCTTTCTTGCTACAGAATTATACAAATCATTAAATTCCACTGCCATAGAAGCTTCCAAATTTGAACGTCGCGCATGGTAAAAATATCCATTCCAGTGGTCGGAAATGCAATATTGATTTGCGGTGAATATGTCTGCAACAGAACGGGAAACGTGGGTTTTAATTGATTTTAGTGCAGGTAAAGCTTTCTGAAAGCTTTCCAATAATTGGTTTGCTATCGTGATAAATAATCAATAGTATGATGCAGCGATCACGGTTCTCCGTCCGATGTGAAATGATTTCCGATTATAGAACCATTGATGATTTATTTTTGTTTATAGAAAAGAACTACAGCATGTGGATTGGTTGATATGTATTTTAATATTCCAATTTGTATTGGAATGAGAGACAATGCTTTTCAAGCTCTGAGAAAAGTTGGTCAAAAATAGCTCAATATTCCAATGAATAAGGGATAGTGTGAGAGGTTAAGTTTCATTGCAAAAAAAAGAAACTTTTTCAAATGCTTAAACGCTCCAACGCTGAAGAGAGTTGGACGGAAACCTTTGCAGAGGTTACATTTTTTTTACAAAATCTGATGGTAGTCGTGATGAAAATTGCATGCGCATCTTATCAAAGGTTGATTGTGGTTGTTTGATTCTATTTGAATCTTGCCTTCATGTATGACCATTCTACTTTGGGTGAATTAGCCTATTAGTCACAAAAAACCCAGAACTTGCGCAGGTCTTTACCGATAGCGGTTACGTCAACTAACAAGAAAAAAACTGTTTCAGTACAAGAAGTTAATAATTTCAACTCCTTTCGACGTTTTTCATTACATAGACCTGCTAATTTCTGTCTGTCTGTCTGTATATTATAGTGACTTTGCTCTATACGTAGACATTCGTCACTACCTGCTAATTTCTCATTATTTGCTTTTGTTCATGAAAGTTGATAATTTAAATAATCAAGCAGTACGGTTTTGTAAAAAGCGTATCTTGTGCCTTTTTTTTTTCTAGTTAAAATTAAATCCATTTTTTTCATATTATAAGAACTACAACGTAGGTAGATAAAAGTTAGCACCAGTAGCAAAAGTTTGTAAAACCAAGTCCTTAATATTTTTAGTATAAAATTTGGCAGCTACAAAAGAGTTGTATTTCCAATGGTAAATCTTCGAGACTTGTGGGATTCAGACAAACCGTCGAATAAACAAAATCATCAATTATAAAATTCACGTTATTTAACGTTCACATGATGTTTTTAGCTTATCGAGAATCAAAATCGAATAATTAGGAAAAAAAAACAGTTTCTTCCTGGAAAGTTCTGCCAAGTTAAACCCACCAATAAAATCCGTCCGAATTGATCTCGCGGGCCGCCGTCTGGCGTAACTGGCGGGTCTCTTTCAGCCTGCTGTTCTGGCTTTGCCGATTTTTGCTGCAAGTTAATAATAACAGTGAAACAGATATAATTAAGGTAATATAAGCCGCCCTTGATTAAACCATTTAAACAGGATTTTAGTTTCCTTGTTTCTAATGATCTCTGGTTTATTCTCTGTAAAAACGAATAGAAATACTGGTTAATAATCGAAATATTCAAAAAATACTTAAACAAACCGAAATGGGTTTTTATCCATTTTCTGAAACATTCAGTGTTTCCAAACTGACAAACAGTTCAGTTTCATTAGGGATAGTTTTTTGTGTCATTTTTTGTTACAAAAATAAGTAAAGCAATAGATAGAACTTTGCAACAAAAACTCTAATCTTCCTTAAACACAAATGGATATTATGACAGTCTTATTATCTGATTGTTTAGTATGGTCCATAATGCACCGTAGGGTTGTTAAGACACAAATAGAACAGTAGAGTTGTTAATACACTAATAGAAAATAATAAGTTTTCCAAAATAGCCTATGAAATGCGAAGGAAATAGTTTTAGTTATTTACTATAGTAAATATTTACTATATTTCCAAAATGACTTTCTTGGGTTTCCGATGACTTTTCTACGTCGGTTTTCCCAAAGTGACCCAAATTGCCCCGATTACACTTGCAGTTGTCCATTTTCAATACTTATCACTCTTTTCCAATAAAATTCTTCTTGTTATATTCAGGAAATAATTTAAACCTAGTTTCAAGCTTGAGGATTTTGCGATTTTAATGTTTTGATAGGTTCCCAAATAGAATACGCCCAATCAGAAGACTGTTAGTGAAAAATCCCGGATATAAAAGCTCCGGATGATTTTTTTTTTGTATGCTTTCTTGCTAATGCCTATATTGTCTCGAAGACATCAACACCAACACTGCGATTGTGTTGTGTTTGTTTTGAGCACTGTCGCATTACCATGCTGCATGGTAATTCGCAAAAACAGTGGAATCGCTAATGAGGAAACTGGCGCGAGCGAACGGAGTGTCGCAAAGCTTCGCCAACGACCCACTCCTTGTACACGATTACGGTGTAATGAAGCAGTAGCAATTAACATTTCCTCGCGCAGCATTGAGCAATCTGATTTGCGTGTACTGATATGTAAACTAACGACCTACTGCTGGTGCTTTCCCTGTGCCGACTTTCCTTCGCATCACGATCATCATCATCCTCATACCGCCTGAAGTTATGCAATCGTCGGGTTGAAAAGTTAAATTTCGGAATGGTCCCAACATCCTCCCAGCTCGGTCCCCGGCTGGATTTGCGGGCCTTTGTTTACTTACTTTTATTTCCTGCGGATGTGGAGGAATGATATGCGGACGTTCTCTTTCTCCACGAATTTGGAACATGGGCAGGATGAATCATCCTGCGCTGCATTGCATCCTTGCTACTCGCGCTTTGCCGAGATAAATAATATCATTTTTGCGCAAAAATGAAAGCTTCAATAAACGAAGCGAAAACTCTTTTGGTATAATCGCTATCGTTGCTGTAATTTATGGACTATCGGCACGCACATACGGCTGCCGCAAGCCGACACGAAGGACAATCCAGGCACGACATGACGGCACGCTCGCCGAAGCGTATGGTTCGTGTGGTGGCTCCACACCGTTGACGGTAAACGGCGGTAAACTGGTGGGAAGTTGGTTGCTGAAATGATTTGATTGCCGTTGCTTTATGGCCGGCAGTGATGTTTTCACTTTTTGTATCCCTGTTGGGGTTTCTTTTCCATTTTTTTTTTATTTGCTTTTGATTTTCTTCGGCTAAGCAGGGTGGCGTAACCTTATCCCCTGCAAGGCTTGAGGCTGCAGAGGTCTTAAAGTTATTAGAAATGTTGAACGAACAGTTTGGCGAGTGTATGCAGGAAGTGTTTTCTCCTCGACTCACCGCTTTAAATGGTTAGACTTAAACAATTCCCATCAGTGGGGCTACGTTTCTTGATGGTAATACGCTGGAAGGTAATGAAATTAAAGTATGAACATCATCATCCGCCACGCAATTTCTCCGTGCCTGTCGTGTCCCACCCACGGGAATTGACGGCCTCCGCTGCCAGACTCAATGCCCAGTGCCATTGTCTTATAAGCTCTATCAACGAACCTCCATCGGTGGAAGATTCTTCCTTCCGCCGGTGGGACGGAAAATCGATAAATTCTTACGTGTCGCGTTGGATGTTGTAAAAAGGCAGGCAAGAGTATGTGTATACACACCTTGACGGTGGGGCAACTTGTCGATTGTGTCCCCCGTTTGGGGCAGCTGTCTGAGGCGAGGGAAGCGATGCGGTACAGCGGAGTAATTGGAAGTAATGGTTCCCGTGCCGGTGCGTTACATCAGACGTACGGCTGCCGTTTAAAGCGTGTGGGCGCACACACAAGAATAGCCCGGGACCTTCATTAGTCTTGGTGGGCGGGTGAACGGGGGTCTGTGTCGGGCAGGGTGAAATGGGCGCAATGTTTGAATAACATACGCCGGAAGGATGAACTCAACTGTTGTGGGTGTGCTTTCTCGTGTCCGGATCCTGCGACACCTTACGCGCGATGTTGGTGGCCTTTGTAGCGAAGGTGCGAAAAAGGTACTTTACGCTTTTGCGTTTGTTTTCCTTCGGAAAGGAAATACTCCTTTCAGTCTTGGCAAATAAGATGAAGCCATGGTGGAGCGCTATTGCTGCTACCTTAAGACGAGGAGGGTAGTATGAATACTGCAACAGAGCACACATTTCGCTTAATCTTCGGGCGTTGTCGTTTTGTTTGCATGACCTTAATAAACCTGTCTAAATAAGCGTTGGAAATGGGTTCGATGTCTGGCAGTGATGATTGTGGGAAGCGATAGAGCCATCAAGGCCCTGTGGCTATTGAGAGGATAAAGGCTTAGAAGGTTTCATTTGGACATGCGTTGGGCTTTATGCATATTTCTGTTTGATTAGGACATGTTAATGAGTGTTTCTGCTGTGGCAAGAAGAGCTATAAAAGTGGAGCATTGTTTAGGCCTTCACAGGAGTCTAGAAAATGAACGGCCCTAGTGAGAGTTAGACGGTACACTTAATTTTGCTTAAGAATGTAACCATTTCGTTTGTGAGGAATTTATCGCCGCCCAGTGAATAGACGCGCTGAAACTATCAAGGGTCGTGACCGGCTAACTATAAATCATACATAACCACAGACCTTTACTTATTGCTCTCTTCCTCTCCCATTTGCTTGACATTTCAGAACGATTCGGCCAAACTCAATCGGAAGGAATCATACAAGGCACAACGAAAGAACTATCGACGCGAGAAGAAGCGAGTGGCATCGGAGCTACTTAACTCTCTGCAAGACCCCGCCGTCATCGTGCTTGCCGACTGGCTGAAGGTAGGTGGGGCCCAACCGGGGATTTTGACTCCTTTGAACCCTACATTTATTGCACTACATTTGGGAAGGCCGCACGGTTCAAGGCCGCACGTATGTAGGAGCCTGGCCAGCCAGGTGAAGGTGAATTGAATATTTTAGTAACCCGTTGCCCTGTTTTTTTTTCGTTTGCAGATTCGAGGGACGCTGAAATCATGGACCAAACTGTGGTGCGTGCTGAAGCCGGGCCTGCTGTTCATCTACAAGAGCCCGAAAACGAAGAGCAGTCACTGGGTTGGTACGGTGCTGCTCACGTCCTGCCAGGTGATCGAGCGGCCGAGCAAGAAGGACGGCTTCTGTTTCAAGCTGTTTCACCCGCTGGACCAAACCATCTGGGCACCGCGCGGACCGGACAAGGAAACGATGGGTGCGGTGGTGCAGCCGCTGCCCACCTCCTACCTAATCTTTCGCGCCCCGAGCCAGGCGGCCGGCAAGTGCTGGATGGACGCGCTGGAGCTATCGTTGCGCTGCTCGGCGCTGCTAGTGCGTTCCGTGCCGAACATTGACACAAATCTCAGCGAAGGTGCTACCAGCACCACGCACGAAACGCAATGGTCGGAGGCGGACTACGAGAAACACTTTGATGAGCATGGTAAGGAGGCGTGCATAATAGTGCCGGTCGGTTTAGTTTTTAGTTCTCTTTAAATCGGTGTACCCTTTAACTAATGGATGGTTCTTTTTTTTCTTTGGTGTATCCTTGTAAAATCACGCCAATTGTTTAACCTCCTTTTTGCCTTGCATATTTGATAACCCTTTGCTCCTGAATGTGTCTCATTTGTGTACCAATTGAACCCTTTCGATATTGTGTGTACTGTTATCATTTTGACGTTCCCTTGTTGGTTGGTTGGTTAAAATCCTTTGCGAAATTCAAATCCTCCCCTGCGGCCCTTCTTAACATCTCCGGATATTTGCGAACCCCCTTCCGTACTTCATTTATCTTTCGCTCGATATCATACCGCTTTCCTGTCCCATCTGCCATGTTTGTGCCTTTCACTCAGCACCGCGCCTGAAAGAACATCTAAACTATTTGCTCAAGTATCTTCCTCCGTCCCCGCCGGAGAAGAAAAATTTGCGCGTAGAACCGATAGAAAAGTCCCTGCCCCGTAGCGCTTGCCCCTCGCCGACACCGATCTTTCAGCAGCTTTATCTGGCGGTGGCACACTGGGAGCGCTATCTGCGAGATTCGCCGGAGTTTTTCCGCTGTCGCTCGGTCGACATCGGTGGCCCGCTACTTCGTCGGATGCGATCGTCTTCCGGTACGGTTTCACCGTCCGGAGCCGAAGGGGACGAGGAGGAGGACGAGGAAGTGTTTCGAGTAGGCGATCAGGACGATGGTACGATGCTAATGGCAGGCGGTCGGCGCCGCAACTCGTACCAGGTTGGCAGCACCACGGGGGCGGAATCGGCTGATACGAGCAAACTGATGGCGGTAAACGGTTCGGAGAAGTTGCGGCGCCGGAGCTCGCCGGCAGACTTCTCGAAAGGTCACCATGGCATCACTATACGCATCTCTGACGATCAATGTGGGAACCTTTCCGTTTTAGTTTTCTTCCTGAACAAGTTTACACACCGGCGCAGGAAGCGTTGGTGGTTGTTTCGGAATTGTAATGGATTGATTATTTTGATTTACTTTTCATTGGTGCAGATTTAGACATTGATAGCCAGCTGGATCAGGGCACGATGGTATCTGCGGGCGAGTCCGATTCGGAGTCCGACCTGGGCGAAGGGATGGACGTGGAAGAGTTCCCGGAAACACCGTACGTTCACTCACCGGAGGAAGAGTTTGGCGCAGTAAGTGAAGCAGCTCCCTACCGTTTGTTTGCGTGCCGAAAATTTAAATAAAAATATATTTTATTTTTTAGGCTGGCGAACAGGTAGAAGAATTACCGGAAGAGCATAAAAGTTTGATCTGGTTCCTGGTGAAGCAAGTACGTCCTGGGATGGATCTGAGCAAGGTGGTACTGCCAACGTTTATACTGGAGCCACGCTCGTTTTTGGACAAACTGGCCGACTCATACTATCATGCCGACATCCTCTCGAAGGCTGTGCTTGAAGATGATCCGTTTACGCGCATGAAAACCGTCGTCCAGTGGTATTTGTCTGGTTTCTACAAAAAGCCGAAAGGGTTGAAAAAGCCGTACAATCCAATCCTGGGCGAAACGTTCCGATGCTACTGGCAGCACGAGAACGGCAGCCGAACGTTCTACATCGCCGAGCAGGTGTCACACCATCCGCCGGTGTCCGTTTTCTACGTGACCAACCGGCAGGACGGGTTTTGCATCAGCTGTAGCATTCTGGCCAAATCCAAATTCTATGGCAATAGCACCTCCGCCATTTTGGAGGGTGTTGCAACGCTGACGCTGCTGCCGCGGGGTGAGAGCTACACACTGACCGTACCGTACGCTCACTGCAAGGGCATCCTGATGGGGACGCTCTCGATGGAGCTGGGAGGTAAAGTGTCGATCGAGTGTGAAAACACCGGCTACAAAACGGAGCTCGAGTTCAAGCTGAAACCGTTCCTGGGAGGTAATGAGTACACGAATCTGGTCGTGGGCAAGCTGAAGTTGGGCAAGGAAACGATGGCTAGCATCAACGGACACTGGGATAGCGAGATTCGGATAAAAGATTCGCGTACCAATGAAGAGTCGGTACTGTTCAATCCTACACCAGACGTGCGGAACCGGCGGCTGAAGCGATTCACCGTGCCAATGGAGTCGCAGGGCATGAACGAATCCGAGCGGCTTTGGCAACACGTATCGGCGGCGATTCATCGCGATGATCAGGTGGGCGCGACGGAGGAAAAGACCGCCCTTGAAGAGGCGCAGCGAATCTCGGCCAAGGAGCGAAAGGCAACGTGCACCGAGTGGGTGCCACTGCTGTTTCAGCAAGACTTTGTCACCGGCCAGTGGCATTACAAGTTTGCCGATTTACGGCCCTGGGATCCGCGGAACGATCTGCGACAGTACGAGAGTAACTATCGCATTCAAACGAAGACGCGACATCAGGCACCGATGGTGCGTACGGCTTCGGTTGTCAGTACCGATCCGATAAACATACTGCAGGTGGATTCGCGCGGTTCGCTGCGTAAGAATCGCTCCGGCGCGATTAAAACCAGGAAGATATCTTCCAACACATCGACACCGGATCTGAACGATCCGAACTCGGATTCTAGTCATTCGAACGACCATGACACGGTACTTTCTAGCACAAGGTAAGATGCGTAACTACCGCCACGAGTTGGGTACCTACTAAAACGCTTTTGTTTTCTATTATCTTTTGTAGAATCATGCAAACGCTGGATGATATAAATAAAAAGCTGGAAGAGCATTCCAAGAAGCTCGTCAAGCTGCAACTGGACATGGACAAGATACACTGGGCACCGCCACGGAGACAGCAGATCAGTGCCGACGGTCCGTTGGCATTCCTTTCGTCGATTAACGTAAAGACGCTGGCATTGGTTGTTATCGGGCTGCTGTTGCAGTTGTTCCTTTCATGGTTTCTCATAAAGCGTTCGCTTGCCACGGTAACCACCACCACCAGTGAAGGTGGCAACGCAGGTGGTGACAGTACTGGGGACATTTCAAATTAAGCTCGTGAGGTGGCACCATAGTAATGATATGCAAGATACATGTTAGATTACGCTATTTGATACTCTTTTATATACATTTATCGGTCCATCTACAGACGGATGTCGATGCCGTAGTGCTAAACTCTTGGAAAACACGCTTTCCACGTAGCAATATCAATTTTCCTATACGAAACTACCAGGCGCCTCCATTTCCTGCGGAGTGTAGACAAAATATTTCTAACTTTGTTACAGATTTAGATAACAACTTATTGCACGCTTAAGAAAACAACAAAACAAGGACACTTTTGTACAATCTCTACACAAGCTCGATGGAACGATCGATGAAAGCTAGCTGTAGAGCTTTCGTCGACGGTTTTTCGGCATGCACATCCTCTCTCCAAAGGTTCTCCGATTTTACCGAAGGCTACACTGCCCGACGGTAACATTCCATTACGCTTTGTTTGCCGCCGGCGGCTAGCGAAGACACAGTTGCCGGGCGGCAGAGCCCTCTGGTGAGAGCTTTGTGCTTCAATCGGTCATGCTTATATTAGACTAAGGCACTCACAAGTGTTTTACAAAAACAAAAAAAGTAAATTATTACAAATAAATATGGTTTTCAGGTTAACGATGAAGCGTTAAGAGCTTAATACACATAATCTGCTACAAAAAAGAAAATCATAGAAGAAAGCAACAAAAAAAAAATAACGAAAGGTTTCTAGGAACGTTGTAATCTCGAATCACAGTATATATATATACCGTACTGCAAATAGTCGTTGATTTAGAGTGTTTATTCCTCGCGTCGATTTAGCGCGTAAGGTGATTTTTTGATTGTTCTAAACAGGCATAGGACACCAGGCTTACCGTCTCTAGCGGTCTCTGGCGGAGGGCATGTTTAAATTAACACTTTCTCATTTTCTTTCGCCTCTACACTACGTAATTATTGTTTTTTTTCTTTTCGATGATGATTGTATCGCTACTCCGCTAGTCGGCAAAGCCACGCTTTGCGCTAACAGATCGCGACGTGCAGTATACTTACGCTAATTATTTGCCCATAGTTTTTAATGGTGTTACAATTGCAATAATGTACGAAATGGTATTAGCTTAAGCAAACGGTGTATTGACAGCAAGCAGTCTGTGTTTCAGGTTGGGAATGAGGGTGTTCGTACCATCGCTGGCATAATCATATTGTTACTAACTGGAATAAATTTTGATGAGTGGCAATCTCTGAAAGAAAAATGAAGTTTTAATTTTATTTGCAGAAACGTTAAATCACAATGGAAAGAAATTTGGCCCCCATTGAAGTGTGTTAGAGTTCAAATGATATTTTTACGTTTGTTTTGATTAAAACCAATTAAACCAACCAAATTTAAATAGTGATATTTTGCATCGTTGATATGTAGAACCGTGCAAAGCGTTTAGATAAGTGCGTTAGTTTGGTGGAATTTGTTATAAATGTTAAATGCCGTTTAAAATAGTTGAAAAATGTAATTTTATTATATGGAAAAGATATCCTCGTTGGTGTAGAAAAACATATGAGTACAGTTAAAACTAATTGTTCATTCAAATAGAAACAGGGTTTAGTCATTTTTTACGAAAGGTTCAGGGTGCAAATCTCATCCTGACCGTTCCCAAGTTGTGAGGTGAGGTGTACTGACTATCCAATTACGTGGTAATAATAAGTCTTGTAAACTAGAAATGACCAGCATGAGCTACGAGGTCATTACGCCTAGAGGAGAACGAATCTTTTTAACAGCATCATTACTATTAGGTATCGTTAAAAATACATCGCAACAGCGTGTGCTTCGTATAAAATATTTGACATGCACAAATGTACAAATGATAGAAGTTTTGCGACCTGCCTGTAGCGCTCGACATCTCGGTCAGGTGTATCGGCACGAAATAATTAGTGCATGACCGGGCGTCTCCATCAGGACGAAGGTCAAAGCAGCATGTCACAGCAGCCTAAAGGTCACCTAACGATGCAGTAGGTCGGTACCGATCGGTCGGTCACGCACGCCAATGACTATGCATAGTCAATCGTTCGGGGACAAGTTTGTCCCGCTGCGTTGTTTTTTTTTTTGCGAACATGATACAGTTTATTTTTTTCCTTGTTCTCCTTCACCGAATGATAATTGAGCATATTCATCATTTCGCCCCCAAAAGGATGATTTCGGCGTGAAAGGATGCCCACCGTGAGCGAAAGGACTGAGTAAAACAGGGACGCTTTTCACATCTCATTAGATAAATATATTGCCCTGATGTGGCGCGCTTGCGGTGGCTCGCCATTGTAGCGACCGTTGTAAAAATAAACATTGGAATGAAAAATGAAGCTGAACGGAAACGGTTAACAAGATCGAACGAGGCTTTGCCAAAAATTACACCAAATTCTATGCACAGTAAATGGTACAGAAAAGTTAAATAGGCAAAAAGTGAACCGATACCGGTCAACTTTTCATAATTACTTGTGTTTTGGGTTTTCTCTGTTCTCACTTTGCACATTAGTGTGTACTGTACCAAGCGATCGAATCTCTGGCCTCATTTATTCAACCATAATATGCAGCTTCATCAACATCCTGCGAACTGGTTATGATACTACCATAAGCAACATATACAGTTCATTGAGTATGCAATTGAGGCAAATGTGGGTGTGTGCGTATTATGTTACTGCTGCTACCGCTCTTGGCTCATGTTGCACTTTGCTCCATTCAATCATTTAGCCCGAACGAACCCCTCACAAGCGATGCAAATTTATACTACTGTGTGCAAGTGCCTTTTTTTTGGGTTGTTTTCATTTGCTTTTCTTCTTTTTTTGGCTCTTTTTGCTGTTGTTCTGCACTCGAAACACAATCAATCATTACAAATGTAGACAACTTAATTTTATAGCCGGGACCACGAAATCAACCAATTGATTCGAACCGATGAACTGAATCGGCTGATACCGGGTGTTTCAAATCGATAATTGAATAATTTAATGTGAATGTGATGGTGAGGGAGGGTAGCCGCCCGCCCCCAACCCGTGGTGTCCAGTTTTGTGATCGACGGTCAGAGAGTTGCATTTCCACAGTTTTCTCATTTTCCATTATTGGCATGCTTTTCTCCCCCGTCTCGTGTTGATGCTGTTACCTTTGCGCGTTTGATTCATTTGTTTTGTTTTTCTTCGTGCGTTTTGTTTTTGTCATCTGTCAAACATCACCATATCCTTACGGTACGCTGTTGCCCTGTTACGGCGTTAGGTTTGATTTATACTCCTTGCCGCACGTATCGATCCAGCCCACCATGATTCTGGACATGATTTTCAATTTGTACCCTTGCGCTGTTTCTCTTCCGACGTCCACGCAATGCTAATTAATGGTTCAGTCAACAGGCAAATCTGGGAAGATTGACAGCTGCGGTTGGCCAGTGATGAGGTCAAACATGCTGGGTGAACGCTCGTAAATGAGTAAGCAGCTTTTAAGTCTCAAATCTGCACCAAATATCGGTCTCTCGGGGCTACTAACAATAGAAATAATTTAGATTTTTCAGGCATTGGGTAGACACTGCTGTGAAGGATCTTTATGACTGCTGGCACTGCACATCATGCGTTAAACGTATTCAATTCGAATTGTTATACGAAAGTTTTTTTCTTGTGTATAAATACATGTGGTGTAATTTCATTTGTTATTAGCTCGGAGAACTAGACATCTGATCTACTTTTGTTATAGTTTTTATTTCAACATTTACAATCAACCATTAGAAAGGGCGCGATCCTTAACAGCCGTCTTATCGGCTACTCGGCCAAATTAGTATCTTTGATATCTAGAGCGAACCAAATGCTAGACATAATCTACTACAAATCTGTTGGAATTCATCTCTGTCAGTACACCGGTAACGGTTGTGCACTAGAGCTTAAAAGCTGTGTTGATCTGCGACTGTTTGTTGATAATTAGTTCAGCTTCAATGACCAGCTTGAGCACGTTGCAGCAAAGGGCCACCTGTTAATTGGGTTGCTGAAAAAACATGCGCGCGACATCCACGACCCGATCACAGTCAAGATGCTCTACTGCTCCTTGGTACGCTCTGCGGTGGAATACGGTTCTGTGGTGTGGTGGCCCACAACGGCACATTCTCTGGCGCACCTTGGATCAATCCAGCGCAAATCTCTTTGCGCAACTGGAGCGTCCAAATGGACTACAACGGACGATGCGCGTTACTAGGTCTCGAGTCGCTGAAACAACGGAGCTGTAACGCGCGGAGGTGGACTCCTCGACTATCGGATTGATTCGCCGGCACTGCTTTCGAGACTAAAGCTATACGTCCCAGCGAAATCGATCCGTGCTAGACCACTGCTTGACGTGGAGGACCACCGTAGACGTTTTGGATCCTCTGATCCGTTTTTAATTATGTATCCTGAGTTTAACGAGGTGTGCAGCCACTGCGAACCTGAAATGTCCCGAACTTCGTTTTTCAATAAAATTGGTCTGGTGACACCGATTGCATGTAGGGTTATGTTTTATGCTATCTGTTTTGATGTTAGTAAATATTTTTAAACCACTCTTCAAAGGGGCCAGATAATGTTCATTGAAATAAAATTAATAAATATCATCAATACACCTTTAGAGAGGAGAATTTCGCCATCCTTTGACAAACAAAGCTCTTGTTCTGTTGTCCGCTTTAATATAGAAACCCTAGTGTAGCATGGAGTCCTCTCACAAACGCATGCTCAGCACTTCTGGAGGCAATACAACGAAAGATCACTACATATGTCATTAGGATACTTCCTTGGTGGACTGGAGATGCTCATCGTTCGTACGAAAAGAAGGTAACTTGTAAGTTTAGGTCTTAATCAGCTTGTCGCAAAATAGCACAATTCTTTTTTGTATTAGACCTACTAAACAACACCATAAATGCTCTCACTCATCAATGCTGAAAATTGGTTTTGATTTGCATCCATATTCATTTCTAAGTCTTCTATTCATTTCTAATAAAACTTTTTATTGAATGCTTAAAACGTGCTTTGAAAGCTTAGTGGTCGGCAAAGTACAGCTCGTGAATCTTTTGCGAGATAGATGTATATTATTATTATTATTATTATTATATTATTTATTAATCTTCAACGGGCCGTGTGGCCTAATTAAGATGTAACAATTCATATAAAAAAACATAACAAAAACGAGATATT
>KB671425.1:0-31201 GCA_000349105.1 Anopheles epiroticus | reverse complement strand
AGTATTCAATCAACAAATCTAAACTAACATGTCCGACTTAGAGAATTTTTGTGTGCAAATTTCATGTGCAGCTTAGGGAATTCCATCTTAGGGAGGATTTCCAGCTTAGAGAGACATGAAATGTATGGAAAATGAAGGGACTGTCAAAAGTGTGCATCTTAGAGAAACATTCCATCTTAGGGAGGTTACAGTTTTGGGAGGTTTCACTGTAGTTAAAGTGATTGAATACGTAACTGTAAAGTGCAGATCAAAAGGACACTTAGGGAAAATAGAAGGGTGTTTGATCTGCTGAGCAAACGGTAAATATTACGGATAACTTATTCCCTAGAAAAAAAGTATTGAATTTTATTTCCCCTTCCTTTTTCCCTAACAGTAGACGCTTACCTTCAACTTTGCAAGAAAATTAGCGAATAACTGTACTGTCCCCTTGAGTATGATGAACTCATTTGAACTCACGAACTCAACACTCAACTCATCAACCGTCGCGGTGTCTAGTAAATGTCACAAACACAAGACATATGACTCTGGCTAGTCGAAGTCTTAAATAGAGAAAGTAAGCCTCTGAATATGTGAATTTGGTTAGGAGACTAAATATACTTAGGAGGATACATCCTTTCTCGGCGAAAAGAAGAAGAAGAATTGTAAATGTCCTGCGAACTTAAGGTCTATAGGAAAACCCTCTAGCTCACAACAATTCTCTGATCAGATAGTTTTATCAACGTCAACTCTTTTTTAAGCAAAAGCTTTTAAAAGGGTTAATTTTTTTTTGCCTAAAAATCCCAATTCAGGTTTCTACTATTTAACACAAAGGTAATTTTAATCATTTGTAACTAACTTATCATTTTACCCTCCGTGTCGATTGCTCAACCACTGATTCGCCATGATTTAACTCTTATTTAATTTAGGTCTTAGGTACATGTAGTTCCAATGGAAATCCAATCACGTCGAGTCTTGTAGGAGGTACATGCAAATTATCATTTACCACCGTCAAAAATCAGAACTGTTGCAATTTAACCCTTCCCTTGGATCTCGGCAAATCTACAAACGATTTAAAGGAATGAATGGATGTTTCAGTAAATACACGAAAGTCCCAGCTTCCAACAAAACACTGACAGTCTAATCACCCAGTATAATAAGTGCGGGACGGGAAGCGTCGTAAAAAGAGGCAAACGTTTGCAACACACGCTGACTCAAATTGCTCGGCCCCCATCGATGGCACCATTTTGCAACACACATCCCCACACCCGGTGGTGTCTTATCTTGGACCGGAAGTAAGTACGCGAAGTACGCTGCCAGATCGCCGTCTTTATGAGGTCCACCGGGTGGGCAAGTAAATCATACCTCCGTGAGCACCACCCAGGCCCAGGGAAGCGGTTGCTGGTTGGCCTCGTTAAAATCTCATAAAAAATAACGGACGTCAACCGGCAACAAACGCCATCGCCGGGTGCTGCCGACCTTGTGGCTGCGATTCATCCCAATGCTGTGGTGCTGTGATGCTCGTGATCGCGTCCCCCCGTTCATGATATGTGATGGGTGTCGGCACCATGTTTCTGCACGCGTCGAATACCAGCGCGAATGAAAGGGATTCGTTTTATGAGACGACCTCGTATCATTTTTGTCACGCGTTGTAATCTCATTAACGGGGATCATTTTCGTGGTGCCTACGGTGGGCGGTTTTTGCGGCAGTGAGAACAATTTTGATTTCCCCGGGTAGGGGGGAGAACGGGAACGGGGTGACGGTGAGATGATGTGTGCCATTTCCTGTTTATTTAGGTTGGCGGCGGTTTTGCGCAATCCTTGTAACGCGATCGGGTGGTGCAAACCGACAGCAGGACAAGCTACCACGAATTGGCCTGTTCGAGAACGGTCAATCCGATTACAGGGCACCAGGGCTTCACGTTCCACGGCAAGGGGCTAGTGCAGCTGCTGCTACGATTGCTTTGGTTTTGATTTTCATAGCATCACAGCATTTTATTGTTCGATTCGATAAATTTGAATGGCTTTTATCGCACATCCTGGGTGCTTTTGTGGACGATTTCGGTTCGGTATGATTTAAGCACTGAAATGGAAATCCTACGTGAAATGAAATCAAGCTGCAAGGATGATGTATTGAATTCAATCAGTAAATGCTATAACAATGGGCCGTGGCTGGAACAAAACCTTGCTGTGGACAATCCGGTCGGAGTGTACTTTTTTATTTAAAACAACAGCGGAAACCATGATGTGAAATAGGTTCGATCGTGTGGAAAGGATTTTTCTAAAAGTGTTTGACGACGGGTTTGAGGCGGGAGGATAAGCTCGAGCATTATGGAATGGAGAAAGATTGGCCTTTCTTTCTCGTGCTCGTTGGTGTTGGTGTTGGCGTTGGTAAGGATTTTTTAACAAAATCTATGCCCTTTTGCCAAGTATTTTTCATAGCGTGGAACATTAAGTTATTGACTAATAATACTTCATATCAATTATCACACTTGCTTTGAATAAAATTATTTCTCTCATACTTTTCTATGAGTTTGAAGAAATTTGAAAATAAATTTTTAGAACTAACTTTAATTGTTTGAAATCTTTAGCATTTGACATGAGTGTTTAAAAATCTTGTAAAGCAATACGGCCTGGCCGTCACTACCGGAATAAAAAAACAAATCTTGTTATACAATAGAATAAATTGATCAAAACATATTAAAGTATGGTTTTCACTGACACAAATTCCTGTGTATTTTTTTCTTATTCTTACGCTGCAACTACGTTGTGCTATCTAAGACCATCTAAGACCTAGGTCATGTTTCCTGCCTGACTGCTATACTTCTTGCTTACAAGACGTATTAATACCACTTGGTATATGTATGGCCAAAGCCTCTATAAATAATATAAATAATAAAATACCATTTGGTAGAAAAGTAAATACTGAGAATACCGTAACTAGATCACATAATTCGTTCAAATAGTGTGTAATTATTATCATATGAGATAGAATTATTTTTTATGGTTACATATGCTAGAGGTTTAGCATATTTTGTTTTCTTGAAAACTTTATCAATCAACTGTAAATAATTAGTACTAGTAAAGTAACCATGTAGAATATAAATTAACTATCAATCGAACAATTAATTTTTTCTTTGATTAATCGAATAATTATTAACTTAATTAAGTGTAAGATTTGTTTTGTTTTGTTTTGTTTTGTTGATGTTGCAGTATCGATATTAATGTATTATTATCTGTTAATTGTTAAATGATTCTACCGAACCACGAGAAAAATAAATTTAAATCTTGCATTGCCTGAACCGTTGAAGAATAAAATAAACGTAACGGAATGAAAATGATGGTGATCACGAATAATATTTTATGGTACATAATGATAAATCTCAGTTACTAGAAACTTGTTTGATTGAATTGAAAATTGATTACGACGATCATTAAATATTCTATGTATGTAATTTATTGTACAATGTATAACGCTGCACAAAGAATTAATCCTGTATGTTAACGCAATACGTTTTCTCTCTCTATGGAATATCGTTCGGTACACTAATGGTAAAATATGTAGCACAAAAAACCCTACAAACCTTTTCTTTAATTTTGTTGGCCCCGTCCGAGACATCCTTTTGTACTTCTGCACTTGAATGGTTTGAATGCATTCAATTCACAACAAATGAACCGTTTTCCCATTTTCTGCCAATCCTAATTAGAATCCTTTCAACGACATGGTCATTGGATGTTCACCGTTACCCAGTACTGGTGTGTTATCATCTGTTTTGCATGCTAAAAATTATGTCGCTCTCGTGTTCCGACTGTACCGAACGGTGTGAACGCGATGGGCCTGGGATGAGGTCCGTTTCATCGGAAACGTTGGGCCAAGGTAGCAGTGATTGGATTTGTTTTCGTAGTTGGTTTGTACAGTATGTGATGTTTTATTTTTTTTTTTCGTTTTTGTTTTATTCCGTGTCACTATTGTGTCACAAAAGTTCTGCCTAGTGCTGGGACAAATGGAATCACTCTCATGTGCCGATCAGTGACTTGTTAAAGGTAGTCTATTAAAGAAAAAAAAACAGAAGAGGCAATGGTGGAAAAAGGGAAGGTAAAATAGATAAACGTACTCGTACACGAATTTGTTGCAGTGAGCTAGGGGAAAGCGAATGCGGTACCGATTTTCTCTTTTGCATACATTCATTTACGGGGGGTTGTCCTTGCCGGTACGGACGGTTAATCTCCGTACCCGAAAACATGCATTTTGTTCTACTGTAACTTCTTTTGTAGGTCCATCTGGTACAAGATATGCAGGCAAATGAATGTACCGAACTGAATGCATCCGTACAAATAAATGAATACACTGCAACCAATGACACGGGAAACCTTTTGAGGGTTAAAGTTGAGAGAAAATTCTTCAAATAAAAAGTTTACTTTACCTAATACCGAATCAGAAAGGTTGTTGCATGGGTGCATACGTGATATCGGGTCGTTTGTATACAATTCGGTTGTCCACGGAATGGAAATCCGAAAATCCACACCGCGTCAACTTTGAATTGCACGTCATTACATGAAATAAAAAAACATCCGGTATAGATGAAGTGAACATCTATGGCGACTAACAGTTCAGTCACCAATGAAGGAAAATATCCTTTTGTGTTGCGCGTACTACAATAGTCGCTGTTTTCGATATTCTCTTCAAGCGTTACAGTTAAATTTCATTAAGTTACAATATAACGATGAATTATACTAACTTATGTTTGATACAATTTTTTTAACCATTATTATTCATTTACTAAACAAAGAGTAGGATTTTTGATAGGATTGAGGAGGATAAGGTTGAAAAACTTATTGTTAAAAATGTAACTTACCTGAATTTTATATAGTCCCAGCTTGTCGTCCGTCGCGACAGGTTTTGTGCCCGAGATAGGTGAAATTTGGGACGACTTCGAAAGTGCGTTCACCTATCCGTACGTCACCTTTGCCTCGTTAATATGCAACCCGACATTTTCTGCCGCCTACTCGATCCTATGGTAGGCTTCCGCCACATAAGAGAGCCGCAGACCAATGATGTCTATGTCATCAGCGTATGCCAAGATCTGGGTTGACTTGTAGAAGATGGTTCCTGAAGTCTCCACCTCCGAGTCGCGGATTGCCCTCTCTAGCACCAGGTTGAAAAAGAGACTGGCAAGACCTGGCGCAGACCCTTGGTACAAAAACTTGGAAGAAAACCTAGAGATTGTTCCATCCACCTTCACTTGGCATGTGACGTTGGTCATGGTCATTCGTGATAGCCTGATAAGTTTATCCGAGATTCCAAAGGAGCTCAAGTTTTACCCAGAATATTGCAGGTTATCGTGGTGAATGGTGAAGATCAGGTTCATGGTTGATTTTCCGTTTCGGAGTCCTCTTTGACATTGTCGATCCTGTAGGATAAGGGAGAATATTTTGTAGGCAGTGTTCAACACCATAATACTTCAGCAGTTGTTATTGTCCAACCGAACTTCCTTCTTGTATATAGAACGGATGATACCGAGGTTCCAGATACGAGGCATTGATTCGATATTCTATACCACATCAAGATTTCGACCAGTTCAGATTTCCGAGCGGTTTATTGTTCCCAGATCACCCAGATAGACAGGATTTTCGAGTGCTTTATTGTTCTTCAACCAACAGATAGATTCGATGCTTGGTGGATATTAACAATTGTTCGTAAAACTGATCGTTGAGCAATTCATGAAAGTGCTGAGCCCAACGCAAGAGGCTACTGGCACTGGGGTGGTTACTGACCAGATCTTTATCAAAAGTTTACAAGCAAAAAAATAGATTTTTTAGCAAATTAAAATGTTTTGATTTTTCTATGGGACTGTAAAGGATTTAATCTATCCTTCCTAAAGAATCCTACATGGGATTTTGGCAGAGCTTGTGGGACACAGATGAACTCGGAAGGATCTTGTACTTGACCTCTCTTCTTGTGTGTTTAAAGTCTTGGTCCATGACACCTCTGGGGACCGTGCGTTCATTCGAATGATGTCTAGACTTAGGTTTAACAGATTTGAGATGGACGCCTATCTCGCACATCGCATCAGCGTCGGACGGCCAGTCGGTGCCTAGTTGTCTAGAAATCTGAAGTCCCAACACATTCCATTTCTTTGTGTTATATGTTGTATATCGTTTGAATGAATAAGTGCATGAATATATGAATGAAAGAGTTTGTATGGTTGTTCACTCGGCCAAAGACAGAATTTTTTGCGAGAATGAGGTTCTTGTAAAGAAGGAAACAAATATCCATGGACCACGGTCCAAGAACCAACGCAGGAGCAGCATACGCTGTGCATTGGAACATCGGTAGCCTCAAAACTACTGTTGGAACAATAAGGATCCTCGGCACGATTCTTCTTCTTCTTCTTCTTCTTCTTCTTCTTAGGTGGTACAACAACCCATGTGGGGTCAAGGTTAAGGCCTAATTAGAGCACTAATGTGTTTTGGTTCTTTCTGTGACTGAGTGTACCCATCCATATCAAGATAGTTAATTCTTCGTATGGGGGGGTTGTGTTTTAGTGTACACATAGCAGGATAGTTAATCCTGCGTATGGCGGGCGGCAGTGGTCCGAATGAGATTCGAACCGGCGACGGCCTTTTTGACAGGCTTACGCCGTTACCACTAGACCACCGAGCCGGCATCGACACGTTTGTTGGTCCTCTGAAAAGAGGTGGAATGTAACTAGATAATTGCCCTTGTATGAATTGTTGAGGAAAATGTTCTTAAATGGCCAATATGGATTGTAGTGTCACAGAAAATAATTTGTGTTGAATTACATTTAATGTTAGCGCTGCTGCGTAGCAATACTACCGCGTAGCATTACACTTCTGGTTGGCTGGAAATGACTAGCAAAACTTTTAAAAGATTCTAGAGTGTGAAGTTCCTAATTGCTTTAACTTTTCGTGGATTTGCCAGAAAACTAGTCAAAACTACAAAATTGTCAAAAACATTGCAAGGAATGTTGAAAGGGTTTGCTAAAGATATTAAATTGGTTGTGTTGTAACTAATATAAAGTACGAAATGCTGAACATACCATTCAAAGGATTGAAGCATAGGAAAAGAGATGAAAAAATAAATTACTCAAACACTAATGCTTAAAATCGCTAATGGTTTCTAAACAACACGTAATAGCTCGCTAATATTCTAATCAATAAAACCTTCTTGCAAAATATTATCAAATTCAATGTAAGGAATAAGCGAACACTATTTATTGCACAACTTTCACCTACCGGTGGAGTACAGCAGCGAGGAAGAAGACCTTCTCCCCAAGGGCGCGCGTGAAAACACAGGAACGAAACCGATTGCCACTCGGCAGTTTGATCAAACTTCTCACGTTATGAATATTTACAATGAAAAATTGATGAGGTAATTTATAACATGCGTACCAAGCGCGTCTTCGCGCCCTGGAGTGTTTTTTTTTTCTTTTCTAATGTTTTTCTACCTCCTTATCTATTCCCTTTTCAGGCCTACGGATGGAAAGATGGATTTCTGCCACCGTCAGTGGGTCGTGTAGGTTGGAAAAGCGTTTCTGGCTGTGCACGGTAGATATCGTTCCCGTCAACACTGGCACACCATTCAAGAATGTGCAGCCCGTTTTTTGCGTCCATCCCGTCTTTTCGTTCTAGGGAAGAAGGCTGTGGTGGTGCATAAGAATTTTTAAAAGGATGAAATGAAGCATAAGTTAACACAACGTGATGAAACTTGCGCTTTTTGCTGGTGCCAAACCATTGCTTCTCACGGGAATTGCCAGTGACAATGAACACACGTTCGTCTTCGATCAAAAATCATGGTGAGATGATAAAACAGGGATGGAGAAAGAGAGAGAGAGAGCAAAATACAAGAATAATAGCACAGTGTGAGAAAGAGAGAGAGAGGCTTACACGTTGTTTTCTAGCAGACTCTGGCAGCGTGACAAATGGTCGATATTGGCACGGGCCGTGAAAGTCAACGTTTTGTGTGACCGTAAACGTGACGACGGGCTCGCTATCATTTGCCAGTTGCCAGTTTTTGAATGATGGCCATCGAGCAGAAGAGGCCCGCCCCGTGGGTGGGAGGAAGAACACGGGTCGAGCTTTTCGCGGCCGATTTCGTAAATGGCGCTAACGTTCGTCGCAGTCGCGCAAAATTTACCGTTCGGGCAGGATAATTGGGCACGGGGCCCTGTCAGCACTGGTTAAGGAGAATTTATTGGCCATTGATGGACAGCGCTATTTATCGATTGCAGTGGTTGGAAGCAGTTCAGCAGACACACCGGGCAGGTGGGCCGGAATTCGTACGGGGAGACAAATGATGTCACCTCGTGTTTGGAGAATGAAGCATTCTTGCTTTCCTTTGCTTTTTTCACCATCCCTCGCAATGGTTGAGCTATTGTGATTTATCATTGCTATAATTGGCATGGTTAAGCAACTGTTTTATCAGAGTGATAAGATTGAAGGACTCTGATATTGTTTTTGTTTTCAGTAATCTCTCTATCTATCAGTAATGGGCAATTTTTTTTTCCATTTTTTCATTTTGATTTTTATTAAAAAATGCTAAAGAGTTAGTATCCTGCGTTTAGATTCCTTATAACTATCAATTTGACCTCTAGACAATTCAGCGGTCAGTCAAACTGTCTTCTCATAGTCAGGACATATTATCGTGCTATGAGCATATCAAGTCACAGAAAGTCAAGTTCGTTTGGGCTTAGTTATGGCTCGGATGGTTGTGTTGTATAAGCAGGGTAAAAATTAAAACTTATGAAAACAAACATTTTGTATTCTTTTTTTCAGAATATTTTTAACTTTTATCTCGGATGCATATGTGATATGTGCCTGCAATCTAGTTCATATAGGTTAATCGTTTTATTACAAACACAATAGTATTCTTATTTGATTAAATAACCTCATTTCACTAAAAAAGACTACCTGTGGTTCAGCAATTTTTTGTTTTCCTTTCATTTTTAAAATTTCATTCAATATTTTCAATTCAATTCAATTCAATTCAGGCTATTCAATTTATTCAATAGTAACCCGTTGACCGGACTGGTTCGGTGGTGGTTATACGGCCCGACGTTGTTTCGAATTCCATTCTGACTGCTGAAGCTTCCTAAACCCCCAGGATTCACTATGCTGCTATGGGTAAACTAAGTCTCACAAAAAGGCCAAAACACATTGGTAAGCCCTTGGCTCATGGGTTGTTGTACCGCTTAAGAAGAATCTGGCTACTTTTAATTCGAATTGATTGATTAATTGAGAGATAAAAATCCCTTCTTTGCTTGTAAATTTGTTCTTCTATAATTTGTTTCATATATAAGATTCAGAACAATAAATGCTTGCACATAGCTAAAGTCATCCAAACGTTTCTTACTTGGTGATAAGAACAATAACAAATGCTAATTTGAGTGCAGAAGATACCGTAGAAAAAATATACACAAAAAATATCAATGAAAGCAAATGTGATATGTACGTCTGACCGTACAAGGATCCTAATACTTCATGTTAGCTTGCCGTATGCGGAACAACCAACCATCCGAAACATTCAGTAGGTTAGTGCTGCTGAACTAGCTTTATTTTCACCAAGCTTACAATCCCCGACAATTATTTCAATCCCTCAAACAAATGAAACTCTACACTGTCAAAACATTATTTATTCATAATAGTATAACGTGACCGTTGCACCGCCAGTGCAGCCGATTATCCGCTTGGTTTTGCTCTTTCCTGCAACGAAGCAAAGATGATGACAGCTAGGAGTAGGTTGGTAAGCCAATTGGGTTTATCAACCGTTTTACCGTTTTCTGACCGAGCTCGCGGTGGAAGACCAGTGAGTCGTCTCATGGCGTGCGAGAAAAAAGTGCCAATCCACTCATGTCTGACTGGATATTTTCCATAGGTTTTCGGGTTGGTTTCAGTGGCTTTCGTGTGAACGTTGTTTTTTGTGCTTTGATTCTCAACTTTCTTAATGTTTCTTTCTTAGCTTGATGACCGTTTTTACGACACCGCTCATTTCATGTGTTGATCTTTTTGCAAACACTACTCATGATGATGCTTGTAGGTGTAGAAATCTGTGATTTGAGCGAGAAAAGTACGATATTGTCGATCCACCAGGTTGTAGCGCGATTCGTGCTGCACTGTGAGATGGCACTTCGTTGATCTGTTTCTGTTGGCAGTTTTATCCGGTTAGTGGAAGTTTCCTTTCTCTCGCATTTCTACTTTTTCAGAAAAACGGTCAACTGGTGGATCACTTGATAAAACAATAGAACAACGTAAAGAAAATGGTGGACGAGGCATTAGCCGTTGCCACTTTTAATTGCACACTCATACACATTAAGCGTGTCGACGGCTAAGAGAAAGTGTTTCTCTGCTAGGACAAAAGCTGCTGAGCTGTTGTGAAACCACTGGATGATTAGTTTTCTTCAACCATCGTGAAGTACGGTGGTGGATAGTGTGAAGGATAGAGGTGTCGAAGCTTTCATGAACTGGTCCAGTGGTTGGAAGTGTTTAGCGACTTGCGAAAGGAAAGCATAGACCACTTGCTGGTTGTTGGGAGGCTGTGTTGAAATCAAGTTGAAGTGCAGTTTTAGCTCTATTATTGTGCCCGAGGTTGCATCGTTGCCCACTCGTTTCATGGGTCTGACGAGTAAAAGGTTTTGTTTAGGAAGCATCGTTTGTCAGTGGAAAATATTTTTTTTAAATATGCAATATCAGATGCAAAATGGTTAAGATACCATAATTTTTAACAAAGAATTCATCATGTGCAATTTTACATGTTAAATACGTTCAAAAAAAAAGCTTAAAATAATCGATTTCTACATTCTTTACACGCTTTCGCTCAAAGTTTCATAAACGTGCTAGGCGGCATGCACATGGTTGCAAGAGTTCCAATGAAAAGTTAAGCTAGCTGACAAGCGCTAGACACTGTTGATACTGTGGCTGACGTTGTGGTTGCCAAACCCGAACTATCACACTCATCGTCCTAAGAGCTTCCTGTGCTGGGATGGGCTTAAGTCATCCGGCTCTGCTTCGTTCATTTCATATTTTCGTCCCATTTCTACCACGGAGGAAAGGAAGCGATGAAAGTTGTTGATCGAACCGCATCAGTGCCGGTGGCAAACTATGGCAAGGGAGCACTGACATCACGAGCAAATTGATTTAAACCACCAAAAATGTGTCATGTCGGAGGCGTTTTTGTACACCAAGCGACAGACTTGATTGGGAGATTGATTTAGTTTGCGCTTGTTCACTGAGAAGAGATAACAGTGAATATTGTAGTTGACTGACATTTCTCTGAATGATGATGAGTAGATGTCTATGTTTCATATTAATCTAAAATCTGTTATTTTTTTGTGCAGACATGCCTGACACCGAAAATACAACTAAACTGAAGAAAAAGTAATGCTGAAAAACCACATTGGAAGCATGTGTTATTTGAATCGATGCTCTCCATCTAAAACCGCAGGCATGTTTGCCGAGGCATGCTGCGTGACATCTGCGAGACATTTATTAGAATGCAGGGACAAGGCTGTTAATAAGTTGTGTCAAAGCTAAATTTAATTAACTGTTTTAATTAGTGACAATTTATTGCACTTATTTGATTTATTTTGTTTTTTGCTGAAAAGATTCATTGAGCTAGAATTAAGTATATATTTGGGATTTTTTCATATTCTAGGGTGGCACAATAATCCTTGATGGGTCTTCACTGTGCCTTTCACAACAACCTGTGACTTAGTGTATCCATTGTAGGATAGTCAATCCTGAGTGTGGGGTGGAGTAGGAGTGCAACAGTCCGATTGGGATACGATACAACTTCCGGTCTTTTTTTTTTTTTATTCAGTAGAGACGGCCAGGCCGTATTGCTTCCGGTCTTATTTCAGATTAACTTCGTTACCACTAGACCACCTAGCAGATCCTTAGTTTTTCGTAACTATTTTAAATGTTCTATGTTTTTATTAAGAATCGCTCAATTTATGTGTATGTGTATGATTATGCATATTTAAATTGAAAAAAAAAAAAATGTTTCCTTTCACGGTCGCCATACAGTATCACGAAGGTTAGCGCCGAGTTGAGCGGGGAAAGAAACTAAATATTATTCGCGAAAGATCAGTGATGAAAAGACGGATGTATGTTGACTGGATAGCTGATAACCTGGAGAATGTTTTCCAATACTCAGTGCAACTATTGGAAGACATCGGGCCTACCACAGGTGAGGAGACACCGATGCTTCTTTAAATATGTGACAGAGTGTACTCATGCATAATCAAGATAGTTAATCCCAGCGAACGGGGGATTGTGATTTAGTGTACCCATATAGCAGGATAGTGACGGCAACGGTCCGAATGAGATTCGAACCGGCAACGGGCCTTTTGACAGCCCTACGCCGTTACCACTAGTCCACCGAACCGGCCCTAAACCATTTTACAATAATTGGTTATAAATAAAGCTTACACGAAACGGTGACTTTAGTCGACTAGTTCGCGACACACGGATAACGTGCGCGTAGTGTTTCTCACTATTATTATCGTTAAACTCTCTGCCACCGTTTCGGTGTGTCCCACCGTAAAGAAACCGAGTAAAACCCGAGACCGAGTGAGTAAAGATTTTTCACCTTCAATGCTGTCAGCTGGCGTATCAGCTGTTTGCCGACTCTGCTCAACGCAAGTCCGAACCTTTCTCCGTTAAAAGCTCTAACGGTAACAGTAACCGTTAAATCCGACGCGCTGTTCTCTTGTCCTTTCAGTCGTAGAATATGCTAATAGTTTGGAGTCCTTCTACAAACGCACTGTCGACACGTCTTGGGGGTATCCAACGGAAGATCACCAGATATGAGATAAGGGGAGTACCCTGGAGGACTAGAGATACTCGACCTGTGAACTGTTCGCTTATAATACCTCAAAGTCTGTGTTTCGAGAGCGTTTGCGAGTTAGGTATAAGACATAAGTTATCTGTAAGAAATTCATGTAAACATACCGTCCGATGAATAAACTTACCTAAACGAACTCAACTAAATAATTAAAACTCAAATTTGGTGCAAAGGCGATCTGGCCATAACCAAGTCTCTAAAGAGTCTAGAATCGTTTCAAAGATTTGTTTCTAGAGCGTTTCAACGAGGAAATGATGCCCAAAAATAACAAAGGAAACATTGATAAATTCGTGAGTTTTAGTTGGTCTTACTTTTTTATCATCACTACATGGCGACCGAGACAGGACGGTAGATGCTGCAAGTCTTTTACCAAAAACTCATAAAAAGTGCACTTCAGATATCACTAAAGTAGCAGAATAACAGCTCCATAAGATTTCGTCCAATAAAGAGACTTGAATAGTTATAAATAACTAGATCAATTGCTAGGACACTTATTTCTGCTAATGGAATGCTTCAACCAGCCAGGGACTGGGCATATTAGACGGGCATATTGTTAGAAAGTATAGGGCTCATTGTATAATTACACATCCTAACTCTGCACAAGACACTTTTTAAACACAGGCAGTTGCCTGTCAAAAAACATTCCTGTCCCATCACAATTACCACAATTTCCATAAAGTGCTTCTCGAAACTCATTCCAGCGCGAGACATCGCGTGCTGTTGCGAAAGTATCCTTCGGCAAACACAACTGACCACTGCCGTTGGTTCATTTTCGCATCTTCTGTGCATCGTGCCAGGGGTTCGTGGTGTGGCAAAGTTAAGCCCCTTCCCATATGCACAGCACGCCACATGTCCTTAACCGAAAGCTAACAATTCAAAGGTAAATCGGAACAAAACTTTGTTTGCTGTCGAGTTTTCGGCAATACAATTATTGTCGTTGGTTACGAGCATTGCTGAAGCTGAAGTGGCCGACTGTTGGGTGTGTATGTGTGTAATCCAGACTCTGTATATGGTGTACGTTCTAACCCGTAGGAAAAAATCCATCTCTCGGAGTCGGAGTCGGTTACGGGTTTGAAACGAGCGCAGAAAGTGGTTTGGTTCCCGTTCGTCTGTCGGTGGAATGAAATGACAAAACAATTTCTGCTACGCATCGGGAGCGTTTTGGAGGTGAGGATCGGAAAAGTTCGGACAGCCTGGTGGGCACATCCTAAAGATAAGGTAATTTCTTTCCTCGTTTGCGTTGCCAAAGCAAATGTGCTTCTGGCCGGAAGTAAATAGAAACAAATAGGAATGTAGTGCCGCTTTTCTTTGCTGCTGTTAGTGCAAGTTCCATTGGTTTCATTTTCTTTGCCCGTGCTGATGTTGCTAACTGAAATTGGTGTCGGCACACGTCAACGAAACGTCGACTACAACGCCGGGCCGGAGATGAGTGTGAAAAATGACAACGCTTTCTTACCTGTTCCCGTGCCGTTTCCACGGCATACTTCTGCAAACAGGGGCTTCAGACGGTTCGATCGTTGCCTGAAATGCCTCCAACGCCAGCAACGAAGTGTTGGGCAAAGTTGTGTGTGCACAAGTGCAAGATGTATAAAAAAATACACCTTGACTAAAAAGGGCTTCATGGTAAACATGTATACCTTACGGTTGAAAGATCAAAAGAAGCTAAGCGTATGTCTGGCCGGGACATTCCTGTAGCTGACCGAGAGGGAATGCGAAAGTTCCATGCGCTGGTGGTCCTCCGGTTGGACAGCCTGTAGGGATGGTATAGTTGTTTAGCTCCCGGTACCGTGTAGAGTGAGAAAGAGAGAAAGATAACTATGAGAGATAGAGAGAGCGGGGAAGAGAAACTCCGAAAGCAAAAAAAGCAAAGCCAGCGTGGCAGAAAAACTTCAGCTAGGTCAGGAATGAACGCGAAACGCGCGTCCTTAGTACGAGCTCCAATGTCAATCGCACGTGGCCGGCAGTACGGTAATGTTGCACGTGGCGCGGAACTACCACGAGGAGAAAGGTAAGCGTGTGTTCTAAAACCATGACCACTGCGGATCATGCGCAGTGACCTTGGCAAGCACTGAATGCGTGTCGGTGTGTGTTCTTGGTGGGAAAGCTCGGCCGGAAAAGCCAGCTGATGGTGTTCGTGTGCCGACGCTTTAAAAGTCGTTCGATGTTCGTGACGAGCTACTCGTCCACTTGCCGGAAAGCTTTCCTCTTCGGGCGTTGAGATGGCGTATCGTTTTGGTTGCCATCTCGTTCGCACGGTTTTCCCGCACCGTAAAGCTTTCCGGAACGACCGGGCAGCCACGGAACAGTGGGGTTAATTTGCGTTCGTTCGGGCCACACTCGACGGTGGTGCCGTTTCTTCAGGTGAGGTAATACTCGTTTCACAAACTTCCTAGTCTGGTGGTAAAGTTGTAGCTCTTCCCCACCAACGATAGTAGCAGTGCGGATGGTAGTAGTAGTGACCAAGGAACAGGTGCTACTACACACCACCACAGCTGCTACAACCCTTTCCATTCCATTCCACACGTTTTCGGATCGCTGTGGCGGTGGTTTTCGCTACAAATGTTTTGAATATTTATGAGCAGGATTATAGATGTTTCACCCTACCTTCCGCAACGGTCACGTCACGTTTGTGTTTCGATTTTCCCGAATTGGATCCGTTTGGCGAGCTTTGGCGCTGCTCTTCCAGTCTTCCCACCCGAAAACGGTTCCCAGGGGCTTTAGGTCCATCACGGTATGGCGTCATGCAGACGTTTTCTTCCGTCCACTCCGTTCTTATATGTGTAGAACGACACGGTTAGGCCTACAACAAAGTCAGCGTCTAGTCGGGTCAGGCGGATTGTGGGAGTGTGTGTTTTGGGTGGCAAAAAGGTGGGCGGGTGATTAAACCGATGCACTTCTAACCCTTGGGCAGTGTGCGTTGGGTAAGCGTTATCCTCACTTTCGATCTAGACTGTGTGAGCAAGTTTACGGTTTCTTTTTGGTATCACTAACGCGCACACACTCACAGGCAAAGTTACCCGCCCTTTATCGGATTTCTATATATCTACACAAACACGTGAACAAACTGGCCGGGGGTGGGGAGAAGGGACATCCTCTTTTGGCCATCAACTTCACATGCAGCTACGGATGGCCGGCGAATGGCCGGCAGAGTTGATGCATTCATCGGGTAAGATAATTTTTCGCTCCACTATACGGATGGATCCGATTTACTCGCCGATATGAGTACGGGGCTACCCAGAGACGGAGTTTTATCCTTGCCCCGCAGGTATATCCAGGGAAGGACCGTTTGATGCCATCACAGGCTGAGAAGGATGACGAAAGGATTCCAGCCTGATGTTGGTACCGAGGGCTTGGCGTGCGTTTGTTTTCCAATTTTCAAAATTTCATTGTGGTGTGAAGCGATTGAGAAAAAAAACAAAAACCTAGTACCTGTATAAATATGGAGAACATGAATATACTAAGCGAGCAAATAGTACAGTTCTTAGCGTCGTTGCCTCTTTCACTCGCAACGGACGACGACAAAGTGGCGTTTTTCGAAGGGACTTTGCACAAAGCGCTGAAACACGATCGATCGATTGATCGAACGAAACCTAATCAGACTAATTGAATGATTATTTGTACACTGGCACAAATACACATGCCCACACACGGTGTTCGGACCTGGTGCAGCCGACATCTTGCATCGTATATCGTACGGAGAGACATGTGAATACCGGCATTTGCTCATCGTGTGGAGTGTACTTTATGATGAAAATTTGCGGATGCTGTACGCTGGAGGTATGTTGAATGTACCTGTGTTCTGATCACATCTTCCTTTTTTTGCATTTGGATTATACACACCGGTAATGGTACTGGAAAGGTACGAAGCACTTTGGTTTGGAGTACTCTCATCGATCGGCCCACCGAATCGGATGCTGTCGGTATTAGTGTAATGCATCTTTCGGATCGGTACAAAAAGTGTTAGCAGTGGGTTTGCAATTGGGTCAGTATTTTCGGTCATTGCTTCTCTCTCTATCTTCACATTTTCCAACACACCTTTTATCACATTTTCTTTTTCATATCGAACCGAAGCAATCAAGAAGCTATGTTTTTTAATTAAACATATTGAGATCTGCTGTACTTTTTCTATTCATTTGTAACTAAATCAACAAATATTGAACAAATATAGAAGGACTCGGGTAAATACAAATGTTTGACAATTGTACAGACAGATAATTTACAGAGTGTTCAATATGTTCGAATACACTTTACAAAATAGGTCAAACAATGTATATATTGTTACAAACTGTATACATTATTTTTTGAGAATTTTTTTTTCTTTAAACCATGTTTTGTTGCTATCATTAAGGCAAACTAGGTGGAAGTATCCTCCCCCCCCCCTTTTCTGCTTTATCACGATCTTGAGACGTTTTTCAAATGAATCGCACACGGCATGCACGCACATCGCCATTTCGTTCCATTTCTTGGAAATAACGTTCTTCAATTGGTCAACAGGTGTGCACTTTACACTCGTTCTGCTTGGCCAGCATGTATGACCATAGAAAATAATCAAAGGGATTGATGTCTGGAGAGCTGGGAAGCCATGACATCTTACAGGGTTTCGAATCATATAATTGAACATATCAATCAATCGGTGGAGCATTGCAACTGGTTAATGGAACATTGCAAACGTCATGTTGAATTTTGCAATCATATAATTGAATCGTGCAATCATACAGTGGAACTTTGCAACTGTACTGTGGAATTTTGACATCTACCGCGGGAGCCGCTGTAAACAACACTGCGCTTGTTTGTAAATTTCTGCATTTTTACATTTTTTTCTGAACTTTTACTCAGGAAATAGTAAGTTTAACTCTTCTCGAGCTAGAATCCTGCTGGAAATTATTCATAATCGAAGAATACAGTCACAAAATTGCATTTCAATTTGGGTTGTTTACATCGGTTCCAAAGCAGTTGTCAAAATTCCACAGTACAGTTGCAAAGTTCCACTGTATGATTACACGATTCAATAATATGATTGCAAAATTCCACATGACGTTTGCAATGTTCCATTAACCAGTTGCAATTTTCCACCGATTGATTGAAATGTTCAATTATATGACTCGAAACCCTGTATCTAGAAACCCTGTCAAATTCTCCTAACACCACCCTTTGGTGATACTAGCTGTGTGGGCCGGTGCGCCTTCTTGTTGGAAGATGACCATGTTGTTCATAAAGATCCTGAAAAGCCGGTGCCACAAACTTCTCTAAAACCCCGGTTTTGTAGCACGCGGCGTTAAGTTTTTCCAATAAAAAACAGTGAGAGCTTCCCATCGATTACGGCCCTCGAAACCATTATCAGCAAGGCACTCTAGAACCGCGAGATGTTTAATTGAGACGGGAAGATGCTGGCCAACGTCGGCGCTCACTGGCAATATTTTTTAATATTGTACGGCATACAGAATTACGGAATTTCCCATCAGAAAACCCGAGCTTCTATGTGCCGCGAAGGTATCATTTTGCATCTGTCCAAACTCTTGTGCTTTGCAGCCTCCGTTACTCCATGTTCTTTACACTTTTTGTACGGTTTGCATCATAGGTCCTTCGTCATGATGGTGTGGGTCATCCCGATCGACACACTTCGGTTAGCAGTGATCTTCCGCATCGAGCAGGTCATTTTTCTACGGAACCGCTCCTTTACACCTTGATGACTTCTAGCGTCCTCGTCGAACGCAGCCATTCGGATCTTGTACGGTCCTTGGACAAGCTCTTCTTCCGGTACCGACGGATGGTAGTGTAAACAAAATTCCGCTTCATCCCGTGCGATTTAAACCGCCGGAATATGTCGCCGGGTCACTCGCCTTTTGGTAATAAACATGAACATAAAAATTATGAACATGAACATATTTCAGAAATGATAAAGACTAAAGCAACGTCGCTATGAGAGCAATGAAAAGAACTGAGATGTGATAAAGATACATCCATCAGAACGAGAATTTAAATTAATAACCTTTTATTCTTAAATTACCAACAAACCGTGATAACCCACATACTCATTGTCCCTCCAGCTTTACTTCCTATAACTTTGCCCGCTGGTTTACCAACTCACGCAACGTACGTCGCAAAATTTTACCACTAGCCGTCTTTGGTATCTCCTCAACGAAATGCACTCCTCCACGCAGTCTCTTTTCATTTGAAACCTTCCCATCCACGTATTGTACGAGCTGCGACTCAGTAGCGAATGTACCCTCGGCTCGCACTACAAACGCGACCGGCAGTTCACCAGCCCGTTCGTCGGGTTTCCCAACAACTGCACAATCTTTCACGTCCGGGTGCGATAGCAGCACGGCTTCCAGTTCGGCCGGAGCCACCTGGAACGCTTTATACTTGATCAGCTCCTTGAGCCTATCGACGATGAAAAAATCGCCATCGGTATCGTAGTAACCGATGTCCCCGGTGTGAAGCCATCCTTCCGCATCGATGACAGACTCGCCTCCGATGTATCCCTTCATGATAAGGGAACCCTTAAAACAAAGCTCACCCTGCTGGTTAGGACCCAGCGCACGGCCAGTCGCAACGTCCACCACTTTACCCATCTGACCCGCGCGCACCGTTCCGATGCTGCCCGGCTTTTGTTTCTCCGAATCGTGGAACGTGATCGCTTGCGTTGTCTCGCTCATTCCATAGCCCTGGCGGATGCGTATGCCGGGCAATCGCTCACCTATCAGTTGCTCAACTTCCCGGCTCAAGGGAGCCGCACCACAGGCGATCATTGCAACCGATGACAGGTCGTACTCGGGTACGGCCTCATGCTTTGCTAGAAAGACCACAATCGGTGGTACCATGTTAAGGATGCTGGGACGATACCGCTCGATGCAGCGCAGATAGGTCCGTGGCTCGAAACGGGGCAAATAGACCACGGTGAGATTGGCCCCGAGCCAGCTAATCATTGATAGGCCACCAGCCACATGGAACCAAGGCAACACATCCAGGCTGCAGTGCAGCGCAAGTCCCTTTTCCAGCGCAGCCCGCACGTTAGCCATCGTAGCTATCACATTACGGTGCGTGATAAGCACTCCCTTCGGTAGCCCGGTCGTGCCGGAAGACATGACGATGATTGCCACCTCCTCCACGATGTTGGCCGGCACGGGCCGTAGTGAGTTGACAGTCGGCTTTTTGTTGCTTGATCGTTGTAAGCATTGCGCAAAGGTTGTGCTGCGGTGGAGTGCATCGTACGAGATAACATTGAGCGGCGGCTGTTTCGCTGATTGGGCCGCTTTCGAAAGCGATCCTCTGGATAACGACGACACAAATACGAGCTTGGGTCGGGCAACGTTCAACGCATGCGCTAGTTCGCCTGTATGATGAATCAAAGAATCAATTAAGCCATACCATACCATCTTCACTCAGTGGGCTTCTTACGTGGAGTATAGTTGGGATTGAACAGGGCAACAGTGGCCCCAACCAGCCACAGCGCGATGATCGTGATCGGGTACTCGTATCGGTTTTCGGCCACTATTGCCACCACATCGCCGCGTTGTATGTTGTGATCGTGCAAATAGGCAGCAAGCTGTAGCGAGTTCTGCAGCACATAGTCGTAGGTATATTCCTTCCCGGTTATTCCATCCACGAGGGCTACACTGTTTGGTGCTTTTTGCAGAATCTTGAGGAACAGTTCACCGAGCGAGCGACACCCTAGCGTCACATCAGCTGGAGCTGGTGGCCCACGAACGATGAGCGCTTCCTCTGCTGCGGCTTGTTGCATTGCGTTCAACGGTTGGATGGACACTGCCCGGGCTGGGAAACGGCAAGATGATGCGCGATGGCGTAGTTTGGACGTTATCTCCAGGGAGAGTGATAAAGAATGTAAGGAAGAGACGGCTGTAAGCCGGTCGAATCTAGAGTAAAGAATAGAAAGAGCGAACAGGGCGCGAGCTTCCGAGACAGTTTATGATGTGATGCGAACAGCAAACAAATTCGTGAACAGTATCTTTCTTTTGTTTGGAAACGAAAAACAAAGCAGAATAGATAACAATAGCAAAAACAGGAGTTTATTGACAAATTAAGCGCTATAACCTATCTGTGGTAATATTGTTTATTAAAATGTTCAAATAAATCTTCAAATATAATGTTATTTCCTCTATTCTGTTGAAATCCCGTGAAGATATTTTCCACAACAAAATTTGTGAAAAATGTAATAGTCCTGATTTATTTCTACGATAAATAAGAAAAAAATAATATTTTCTTTACTACATCCTTACCACTGGTACGGCTACTATCTTCTTAAGATTGAAAACAACTTTAACTGAAACATCAATACAATAAGTAGAGCAGGATATAAACTGCAGGATACAAGGAATAACTTAGTACTAGAGCATAGTAACATACAGTGGGACAAAAATCATTGAAGGAAGTTTCAGGAAGGCTTTTATTGTTTTTTGTAGACTTTATCTTAGAGCATGATAGACCAGTGCTTTAGTGAGAACAGTTCAACAGTAAGTAGTTTGAGGAACCGTCTAACAGGAAAAAGAAATCATATGTTTGATACACGCTTATGAATTTGGAATGCGCATAGTTATTTACACTGTTACACTGAACATTAGTTAAATATATCCTTGAGTAGGCTTTATGATAGGATTTTACTGCTCGACCACCAAGTTGGAATAAGTTTACAGTATAACTAGAAACAAATACGAACCACAATCCTATTCATTTTAATCTATTTCGCTGACAAAAAGTCTTTGTTATCCAAAACTAACTGTAGGCTTAAATAGGACAGGAACACATAAGGAAATTTTCATTTTGTTTGAAACTCTAAAACAGTTTCAAGTTAGCTTAGAAAAAGCTTAAAGCTAAGCACATCAAAAATACGCTGTACGGTAGATTTAATTTTGTTGAAAGGTTCGCTACAAAGCATGAGCAACATTGGCTTACCGGTTTTTACGCCTGTGAGTGAGATAATTATTTATCAAGCTGGTTGGATTTCGCAGAACCGTCCTTAGTTGACATGGTCACAAATTATCTGCCACTGCTGCAAAACCCGTGGCGCTTAGTGTTCGTTAGGTGCAACTGTGTCGACCATCATCCTTTAGGTGTTGTGGGTTTTTGTTTCAGTGACATTTTTATTTTATTTCTTATGCTTTCCGGTTTCGGCACCAAAACCATCACCGAAGCGAGATGCCGGATGTTTTGCAGTTAATTAGTGAAATTGATTCTTTGATGAGGCGATGTGAAAGACCACGAGTGCCACGAGGTTTTTTGGTGCGCTCCTGTAATGTCCTAATAGAAATAACCACAAAACCATGGATTTCTCGCTTTTATGCTGTGGAGGTTCATCCGACGGATCGGGAACGATTATGGTGGAAAAAAGGTTCAACATGAAGAAGCGCATCAAAACAGCGATGCGTTGCGGTGCGATGTGACCAGCATGGTTTTGTGCTTCCGTGGTGGTTCATCCTCTCTTTCGGAGGAGGATTATTCAGCGATTCGGTGAATTCATTATCCTTCAAAATTAAAATTCCTGCTCCAGAGCAGTGGAAAGCGCTCGATGAACCGTTTCGGATTTTGGGCCGAAAGTGGTTGTAAAAACAGTGGTGGCAAGGAAGGAAGGAAGGAAGCGCTACAAACCCTGAAACGATGCGGTTTGGAAAAATAAAGGAAAAAAGGACACTAGCGTGACGATTGGTCGGTGTAAAACAGCACTTAAACCTTGCGCCATCGTGTTTGATGGTGAATTAATTTCTCGCTTTTATTATCCCGTTGCCGAAGTTGGAAACGATTATAGCAGAGCTCGACTGCCCGTCTCGCGAAACATTGTAATAGCTCAAGCTTGTGGTTCAAAATGAAAATCAAATCGAGCATGAAGGTGTTGATGGCACATTGAAAGTGATGCTGTTAAAATCTTTGATAATGAGTGACATTAAAATCGTTCGTTAGTTTCTGAATAAAAATCACCAAACGTAAGAGAAAAAGTTTATTGGAAATGTCCTTTTGAAGATTTTGTGTTTGACATTTAAAAATTCTTTTACAACTACATGCAGTTTTTTCAAACTTTGTGTACAGAACAAATGCAACTAGATATTGTACTTAATTTTTCATGGCTAAAGCTTCGCTTTCCATTGCTGTAACGAGTCTCGGAGCTGACGGCGCAATATCTTGCCACTGCCTGTTTTGGGTATTTCGTCCACAAAAAAGACACCGCCCCGTAGTTGCTTCTGCGGAGACAGTTTCGACGCTACGTGCTGGGCAAGTTCGTTGGCGGTAACGTTTTCACCAGGTTGCACCACGACGAATGCTGCCGGCAGTTCGCCGGCCACTTCATCCGGCACACCGATAACGGCACAGTCTCGTACCTTCCGATGGCTCAGCAGTACATCCTCCAGCTCGGCCGGCGGTACCTGGAAACCCTTGTACTTGATCAAGTCCTTGATACGGTCCACGATGAAGAAGTCCTGCTCCTCGTCGTAGTAGCCAACATCTCCGGTGTGCAGCCAACCGTCGCCATCGATTATTTCGCTCGTGGCACGCGCATTGTCCAGGTAGCCCTTCATCACGAGCGGACCCTTGACACAAATCTCGCCCGTTTGATTCGGCCCGAGTGCAGTGCCCGTCTCCAGATCAACCACCTTGACGAAGGTGGTCTTGTGTACCTTACCTACTGAACCGGTCTTATCGTTCAGGCGCGAGATGACGCCGAGTGATGTTTCGCTCATGCCGTATCCGGTGCGAACCGTGCTGACGTTGGGCAGGCGGGATTGTACCAGCTCTTCAATCTCTCGGCTTAGTGGAGCTGCTCCACAAAGCACTGCATGCAGCGAGCTCAGATCGTAGCCGTCAACGAGCGGGCTCTTGGCCAGAAAGACAACAAGCGGCGGCACGAGACTTGCCATGGTGATGCGGTGTTTCTGGATGGTGCCCAAAAATAGATGCGGCTCGAAGCGGGGCAACACTACCATCGGTACCTTGTTGAGACAGCTGTTGAGCGAAAGCATGAAGCCAAACACGTGATAGAAGGGAAGCAGACCAAGCACGCGGACGGGTACGGGCAGCTCGGTATAGCGAGGATCTTCCGCCTGGTAGGCCATCACCGTCATCACGTTGTGATGCGTGAGCTGGACCGCTTTCGGAAGCCCGGTCGTACCGGAAGACATCACCATTACAGCGATCTGCTTTTTCAACGGCACCGGTTGGGGCGTGAAGCTGTGCAAGCTTTTCACCGGGCTGGAATCGAAGAAGTCTTGCCACAGTGCAACTCCCCGTGACGGCCGTTCCTTGCCGAGAGAAACGAGTAGCTTCACCGATGGCAGAACATTGCGCATGGTGAGGATCTTCGGCAGAGATGTCTCGGACGCGAACAGAGCGATCGGTTTGGTGAGCTGAAGTACGTGCGCCAGCTCGGCCACACTGTAGCCGTGGTTGACTGGAAGCACAGTTCCACCCAGCATCAAGGTGGCGAACGTGATGATAGGATAATGGACGGTGTTTTCACTACATATTCCAACCACACAGTTGCGTTTAATGCCGAGGCGATGGAAACGATTGGCCAGTTTGAGGGAGCGGGCCAGAATCTGGTGGTATGTGAGCGTTTCGCCCGTAACGCCATCGACCTGTTGGCAGAAAACAAAGGTGACCTCTTTGTGAAAACAAATGCATCAAGCTTTCCATAACTCGGGACTCTTTTTACCAGTGCAACTTCGTCACCATTACGGTACAGCCGCTTCACGACAAGCTCGCCCACCGAATTACATCCAGCCTCGATGCTGTGACGTAGATCACCGCCGTACAGTACGAACCGCTCGGATGCTGCCTGCTCCATACCGAATTATCAACTGCGTCTGGGGACTGGCTGAATACCGGCGTGTGTTTCGGGAAGCGTAAGAAAGATTAAATTGTTTACAGTGAGCTTTGGAATTGTTTTCCAGCTATCTTTGCGCTCGATTGTGTTTTGTTTTGCTACATGTTCTGTGCTTCGCAAGATTTCGGATCCCTGTCCGCAGTAGTTCGAGCTCTATGTGTTTCGTATTAAATAACACCGACTTTTACTGTTTCTGGTTTGCAACTACAAATAAGTTTTTAAAGTATGCATTAACTAACTTTAGCAGCCATATTAACTTTTTAGTGTAGACCAAAATTGGGAGTTAATACATTGATTAAATAGGGTAGGATATTTTGCATCAAACCAAACTAGAATTATTGGCCAATTACTACACACTATAAGAAATAGTTTTTCTGCGTTTGTACCTTTGAATACATATTTTAAATTTTAATTTGTTTAGTTTACACCATTTTAGATTAAAAATATAATATTTATATCGGAAAATGCAGGTATGAAAAACAAAAAAAATCTATTGTTTCGATTTCTATGACTTGATATTGACGCACTGGAGATGAAAATTGACGAAATGGCTAAGAATATTTTTCTTCTGTTTTATGGGTGGTGTTCAACTAGGTTTAGCTCTCGGTGAATTTTATTGATACTGTCACAAGGAATAAATGTTCCCTTGTTAATGAAAATTACTGTTCTGGAGTGACAATGTCTGCTTGTTAATAATAAAGGATTACAGAGTGTATACTGTTCTTCTTTGTCGTACCAAAGGTAAAAATCAATACGGATGGGAGGAGTTATCGAAACCGTAATCAATTTTGGCTTGCAGCACATTTGATAAGAGTATCAGCTTACTTTTTTTACGTGTTGGTTATGGATAAAGTAATGCAACAGTGTTTTATTAAGTTTAACAGTTCTGAGGTAATGTGTTGTGTATTTTTCTTCTAATTTGGTTGTTTTATATTAACACTGAGAAATTTCATTAGCTACCTTTCAGCGACACCGTATCACCACTCTCGTGGGATGTCACCTAAAACATCCAAGAAGCGTTGAATGATTCGGCACATTATTGCGTTATCTAACATCACCACCCACCCCTCCAGACTTTGATGCTTCACCTTATCGTTCCAGTAGTACAACATGGCAAAACAATTGTTTATTTGCTGCCACCTTCTCCTCCTCCCCAAAAAACATACCCCATCACCCCGTTTATTGACCCACGCTTATGATTATGATCCGCTTTTATCAGCATGACACTCCACTTTCTCAACTTGTCAACCCACCCTCATTCGTTCCCTTTTCCGTTTTGAATTACAGCTTCGCCTTCGGGAACAGGGCGACAAGCTCGCGGCGTAAAATCTTACCACTGGCCGTTTTGGGAATTTCGTGCACGAATCGCACACCGCCGTGCAGTTGCTTCTGCTTCGACAGCCGTTCCGCCACATACTGTTGCACCTCGGCTTCGGTCAGCTTGGCACCCGGTTGCGGCACTACGAACGCCACCGGCAGCTGACCGGCGGCAGCATCCGGGCGGCCAACCACGGCACAGTCCTTAATGCTTGGGTGGGTTAGCAGCACCGCCTCTACTTCGGCCGGCGGTACCTGGAAGCCCTTGTACTTGATCAGATCCTTGATGCGGTCGACGATGTAAAAGTTTTCGTCCTCGTCAAAATAGCCCGTGTCGCCGGTGTGCAGCCAGCCGTCCCGATCGATCATGGCGCGCGTTTCTCGCTCGTTGTTAAGGTAGCCTTTCATCACGAGCGGACCTTTGACACAGATTTCGCCCGTCTGGTTGGGGCCGAGCGTACGGCCCGTCTTCACATCGACCACCTTCAGCCAGCTCAGCTTGTTCACCTTTCCGACGCTGCCGTGCACGTCCGAGGCGCGGGTCGTTACGCCGAGCGACGTTTCGCTCAACCCGTATCCCACCAGGATCATCTGCAGGTTTGGTAGGCGCTTCATCACGGCCAGCTCGAGCTCCTTGCTGAGCGGCGCCGCACCGCAGCCGATAAACACGAGCGAGCTAAGATCGTACTTGTCCACCAGTGGATGCTTGGCGAGGAAAACCATCAGCGGAGGCGCAAGGGAGGCAATCGTCACGCGGTACTTCTGGATCGTCGACAGGAATAGGGTCGGCTCGAAGCGGGGCAACGATACGAGCAGCCGTTTGTTGATTAGTGAGTGCATCAGTACCATGTACCCGTACACGTGGAAGAAGGGTAGCAGGCCGAGCGAGATCTGCTCGAACGGGATGACGTTGGCGTTTTCGCGCATGTACGCCAGCACGCACATGATGTTGTGCTGCGTCAACTGGACCGCCTTCGGCAAACCGGTGGTACCGGACGACAGCACCATCAGGCCAACCTGCTCATCCAGCTTTGCCGGCTGCGGCGTGAAGCTCACGAACTGAGCCCGGTTGCGATCGAACAGTTCGCTGAACAGCGTCACCTTGGGGTGCGGCCTCTTGTCACCAAACAGTACGGTCAACTTGATGGAGGGCACTGTACGCAGCAGCGGTTGCAGTGTGGCCATGGCTAAAGGGGAAGCGAAGATAGCACGCGGCTGGGTCTGCTTCAGCACATGCGCCAGTTCTGTCGCGGTGTAGCCGGGATTGAGCAGGATCGGTATTGCTCGCAAGTACGTCGCCGCAAACGTCACCACGGGCAGCTCGTGCCGGTTCTCGCACATCACCGCCACCACCGTGTCCTTTTTTATGCCCAACCGGTGGAACCGGTTTGCCAACCGTACGGACCGTTCCAGCACATCGGCGTACGTAAACTTTTCGTCCGTCACGCCATCGATCTGTACGGGAGCGAGAAAAGGAAAGAAAGAATTAATTAGAGTAAGCTGTTGTTAGATTCGCTCGATCGTTTTTATCGCTAATAATCAGCAGCACTGACGAATGCGACACCGTCTCCGTTCTCTTTCAGCCGCTTGATGATCAGTTCGCCCAGCGATTGGCAGCCAGCCTCGATCGGTTCCGCCAACGATCCACCGTAGAAGACGTACTTCTCGTCGGTGCTCATGCTGCTCGGTGCATCTACGCGTAACCACAGTTCACACAATACTACGCACCGCACTTGTTACGCCGTCTGATAACAATAAACGCTGTCCGCGACGAGGATGCGCATGTGTGCGTTTCGACAGCACATGGTTGTAGTGGTAGTGTTTATTTTTAACACCAATAGTGGTGTGCATTGGACCGCGGTATGTTGCGCTGTTGAAGGGCACATCCATGAACGAGGTAACGGCTTTATGATTTGGTTGTGCAACTGGTTGTGCAACTGTTCAGCCTACAATAGTAATTTAATAACATGTCAAATAGTGCGTGTGGTTCGTTGTTGTATTTCAATTCTAATATGCCTTCCCATAACATATAACTTTGACTTTTTAAATGTTGGAGCGCAGTTGTACTTTTGAAATGGAAATGTCTAGCATAGTGGCATATCAGAGCAGAAAAGCATTCTTCTTGGTTTAAACGGTCTCCTAGGTGTTGTCAATTTTTGGCTCGCTAGATGTATTATACCTTTTACTTAGATAGTCATTCCAGCAAAGAGAACAGTTCGGATGCAATTTTTACCTCTCTCCTGCGGTGTGAAGACTGGGTCGAAGACGTCCGTAATAGTTTGGCAGCGAGTAAATTGAAAAGATATCGAGTTTCTCTTATCATGGTTCATTGATGTTTCATGGATGCTAGATAGATAATATGTTAAGTTGGTAGCTTTTATAGAGGCTGTGGCTTTTTATGAAGGTTGAAATAATAGCTTATATATAAAACTAATTGTTCAGTAGTTCAGTAGTTTATTGAGAATCATTTAGCTGTTCAGAATATATTTTTGGTTTAAGTTTTCGCAGATATGAGACACACTTTCCGGTTTTCAGAAAAGTTTCCAACGTTTCTTCACTGTTTTGTTGATTTCATTGCACCCTTTTACAGTGTAAAAAACGACCAATTCACTGACGAAAGCAAAACATGCGGCTGCCCATTGCAGGACAAGGTATACGAACACTGGTTCAAGCGAGCTGCTTTCAATAGCTTTCTGAGAGATACTTGTGTGTTTCTCAATGTGCGATTGCCATGTAAAATCATGATATGCCGCTATCATTTCTTTCCAATGCTGTTGCAAACCTGATTCGAATACAAATCGCCGATATTTTCGAAACTCATGCTGAAAGAGACAATTTTGGCGAAAGAAAAACTGAGGCAATTTTTGGCCAACTGTTTCATCCAAGGAGACATAGAGTTCCTTCCTGTTCAGAGCATCATAGATATAACCTCCCTTCGTAACGAACTGCAAGCTCATCTGACTGAGCAAAAACGCTTCATTTGGTTTCGCGAACGTTAGGTTATCCGCCACCATCATCACACCAGCCAACGACATTCGGAATTCGTTTGGATCGTACACTTTCTTATTCACAATTACTTGGCAATTCCGCTGGCGAAGGTCGTAAATCGTTTTCGGGTCAGGTTCGCTAGGTGTTTCAATCAGGTAGGATATGAGTTTGGTCTCGTAGGCACACTTGAGTTGAAAGAAGATTATTATGAGAGAGAGAGCGAGCAGCTTTTCACACCGACCGGTCGAATGTAGCTTTCGCTTCTCTACACCGGTCAGAGCTAGCAGTGTCAAATTGTTGTAGATCAGAGTGGGCGCAAGACGACTTAAGACTTGTGTGATGAAGCAGATCCCCAGCAGCAGTATCCAAACCTCTAAGTTGAAGGGTTTCAAGAGGATTGTCGAGAAACTGAGAGGTTTTCCCTTGGGAGCGAATATCATCACATTGTCCATTTCGATGGCATCGACATATTGCGTAGAATGTTTACCAATGTAAAACCGGTTCACGAAGAGAAAAGGATTTGCTTCCACTATACATTGAATAAAAGTTTTCTCTCCATCACACACGATTTCCTCAAAGTGTGAAACTATTCCAAACCTCTTTAAGAAAAGTTCGTATAGATGGATATCTTCTCCTTGCACACTGTCGTCACTCAAAAAGGTGAGGGAACCTTTTGCATAACTAACGGTTGCTGTACCAATTTTCATTTGCTTTAGTCGGTTGTAGAGTAATGCTGAGGGATGAGGAAAGCCCGTATGTTCGATGACTCTCGTAGGGACGTAGTTGAAAGTGAAAAAAGTGTGGTGATTTGTGGGAATCAAAATCATGTTGACTACACCATACGACAGCAAATTTTCAGCAACACTGGGTAAAAGCATCTGATAAGTCATTTTAAAGAAGATAATAACAATGGCCTGGTATGGAATCGCGTCCAGCCAGTGGCTGCAATGTGTTGCATCCACAGCTTCATGGAGTGTGTCCATAAAGATGATTACCACGTTGGGCGAAATGAACCGTTGGCTGTAAGCCGTGTGGAGATCGGCCTGTAGTAGCACGATGTCTTCTCCTTCGGACAGCTCCTGGGCGATAGAATTTTGGATGACGGCGGGAAAATATTGATCACTGAATTGTAGCAGCCAGCAAACAAAGGTTCCGGAATGTTGGTTATTTACAAAACGTATCACCTTTGTCACATACTGTGTGACATCATTTGATCGCTGCACTGAGAAAGCTTGTATGATGGAGATCGCTATGACAGCATAAATCGTTACGGTATGAAAGTTCATCGCACACTGATAGGTTATGGCGTGTTTTATTCTGTCAGACCGTTGCACTGTTGCATTGCATTCGTTGTACCACTTTCATTATGGATAGGAAATAATTGACGGCAGGAACAATTAAGAGCACTACCATAAATTACCATGAATGGTGTTCTACGCACATTTGCTCGCCGTATAGAAAACAGGAAAAATCAAACATTTCTAATAAATTGAATTCATAGATCAATGATTTGAGATGATCTCAAATAATTTGAAATACAAGTACAAGGGTATTGCACTTTTTCATCGAGTAAAAAATAATAAGATGAAACCTTCGATTAAACTAATTTCACTACATTTTATGTTGGAAACAACTAAAATGAAATATCCAAAGTACGAAATTAAAACGGGACAATAAATTGAATTATTCATGAATCTAAAGCCATATCGCTTACTGATTCAATATTAAAGATAAGAAGAATCCATGTTTCTGATTGATTCCTACAAATTGTCCAGTCTTTAGTTGATTGCTCATAATACAGCATGAAGCTTGCTCCAGCTCTTTTCAAATTAATCATAACCATCGTATTGTTTGGCAGAAGTGCAGCAAGGAACAGAGAAAAAGATGTGATTGCATACATTGCTCGTCTCGTTGATGATCTTCAACAAAAATCAGCTGTTAGTACAATGCATGTTTGGATGCTGCAATTCACGATTGAAACAAAATATGAAGCATTGCGAAGCGAAGTGTCAAAGCGTATCAATGCACAGTACATCACCCTGCTGCAGGCCTACCACGAGAGCAAGTACAGCTCTTCCGTGCAGGATCCCAATGTAGCGATCATTCTGATAGGAAGGAACGCCCGGCTCAATGATAACGACAATATCAACCGATGGATAATGAATATTCCTACTGAATGCAATACGATTGTCCTGAGCGAGCTTATGGACACTAACGAGGCTCAG
>KB671414.1:55364-232752 GCA_000349105.1 Anopheles epiroticus | reverse complement strand
ACGAAACCGATAGCAGTTTCACAGCAAGAGAAGTTTCGAAAACTATTAGGCATCGCGGATTAGGGAGGAGTGTTAGAAACATAGTAACCCGCGATCATAGTATACATTGGGATCTGTATATATAAATAGTGGAATATTGCAAATAAATAGTTAGTCCATCTTTAACCTCCAAACCACACAGCTACTCTCAACAGTATACAAGTTTTATGTATACAAAAAGTTATCAAATGTTAAGAATAAGCTCTTCTTAGTTCTGATGCAAGCACATCACATCGCAGTAGTATTGAGAAAAAGTGGAAAATAGCAGAGAGGATCCACAAAAAAAGCTCTGAAATGTAGATGATCAAACACCAAGAATCGTGTGGAATGATCTGTAGCTTTCCGGAACCATCAGGATTCTTGCAAACGCCCATATTTCAGAGGCAATGGGTAAAATTTTATTTCCCAATCGTTTTTGATTTTCTTCGGTTGTAGTCTTTTTTATAATAAGACGTGGATTGTAGGTCGTAATTACTTCTAACGATCGTTGTCGACTGTATTTCAAATAGAACTCGGACTCGAGAATTTGAATTGAAATCACATTAATCGGAATCGGTGATAAATAATGAATGTGCACACCATGATATTAATTAAAATCCCAACACTGCAATATTGTAACGATACTACATACTTTAGTTACAATTATAGGTTCAGATTGCCTTTATACATTAAAAATATTTTTCATAAAGTCCCAGATTTTCGATAATCCGATACTAAATAATCCAGATAGTTGGCACTCTGCTGAACATATAGCATTCACACACGCGAATATTGCACTCACATACCCTTCCATACTATGTTAAGCGGCGCACTCTATGTATGTTGAGCTCGCTAGAGTGTGTAGTGATATTGAGTCCTAGGACGTCTTTTAAGGATTGGCTCGGACCTGGCTGTACAATAATTTGAATCGATTCCGGCTCATGGGTGCAGCGAGTTCGGTAACTCTATGCAAGTTCAAAACTTAGAATCTATCGAACTCGCTTGAATTGCACTCGTTTTGGCAACTCGGAATCGCGTATACTTTACTGAACTCACCAAAATCGCATGAACCTACTGAACCTACCGAGGACGCTAGACCAAAGTATCGGAACCGCGTATACGAAATCGAACCTACCGCGTCTATTGGAGCCTCAAATTCAACCCGGAGTGCTTTTAGCCCCTATCGGATTCGACTTAGTAGGTGCTCTCGGCAAAGCACAGCACATCTGGCACGCGATCCATACCGTTTCATATTTATTTGTGTTTTGTGAATGATGTTTAATCGTTAAACTATGGTAATTACAAGGTGTGAACCTAAATTTATGGCAATATCTGTTGACCAGCATTTGATTTTTTTTTAGATAAAATTCTTCTTGGGTGGCACTGCAACCCTTGTATGGTCAAGGCCCACCAGAGCACTAATGTGCTATGGCTTTTTCTGTGTTTTAGTATACCCATCCATAGCATTGTGACTTAGTGTACCCATCCATAGATTGTTAATTGTTAAAAATCTTGTGTACGGGGGGCTGTGACTTAGTGTACCCAAAGCAGGATATTCAATCCTGCCTATGGGAGGCGGCAGTGGCGCGAATGGGATTCGAATACAACGTCGGGCCTGATCATATGTCAGGCCTATACCGTTACCAATCTCATCACCGAGCCGTTTTTAGAACACCCATGCAGAAAATGCAGAAATCATATTTTTACCTTTAAGCAATGTGGATTCCTTTCTGATTCGGATTCAGTATTTTCACACAAAGATTCGGCCTCACTGAGCCATCCAAGGAACTGTGAAAAGAAAATAGCAGAAATATGTTTGGCTATAGACCTTTTTGATTCAATGTATAGAATGAAAAAATGCTGCTGCCTGAAGTAAAATAACGAACAACGCATGTCCTACCTGTTCAAATGTACGATCAAATGTTTGCAATGAATGTATGGCGGCATGAAGCTGTTTTCCTCTCGAGATTATAGAATTATTTAAGTTATTGTACCTAATGAGAAGTGGAATATTTGAAATGTTATGAATTTATAGATTTCTATTTCGTTTCTAATTACACTCTGCCAAAAGGTCCACCTACCTCAGGTTAATTGATTCCGTCATTCGCTTTATTCTCGATGTATCGTCGCACTGGTACACTGATATTAGCTTTTGGGTCAGTTGGTTGAATAATTCAATTTGATGATTAAATTTATGCAGCTCAGCATGAAACGACTGAAGAAGAAATATGTGTTCCCGTTACGGTCTCAATTGATTTGGGCCTAAGCGCTTCCCGCAGGATGGTTCCGTTTATTTACGGTGTCAAAGCTTCTTACCTTCTGCTCCTTCTGCTGAATGTCCAATACGTCCGCCGTCGTTGCTACTGGTCCCATCCTTTCTGTTATTGTCTCCATCCTGCTTAGCCAGGCGTCTATTTCCAGACGCTTCGCTTCGTACCTAACGGGGCAAAGGGGGCAGGAGGAGGAAGGGATCGTTCACAGGCACGGCCAAGAAAGAGGAAATCACATTACAACCGTATGCTAAAGCAAACAATACATTTGCATACCTTTGAGAATCCCCAAGCATGGCGGTCAGTTGGGTTTTGCGCTGTGTTACCGATTGGTTTGTTTCCTCCCATTGCTCCTTCATGCGGGGAGCTGCTAAATTGATTGAGCCAAAGATTTTGATTTATTTAAACACCAGCTCCGTGATAACAAAAACATCATCTACATATGTAGCGATAAAAAATTGGGCGTTTTGCATCGTTGGTTATGGTTGTTTTTTTAATGAACCATTCCGAAAGCAACTCCAAAAGAATGATTTCACTTAACACAATAAATTTTATTCTATTTTACAACAATTTAAACGCTTTCGATGTTTGTCAAATAGAAAAGTTAAATGGAATCCATTTTATACTTCAAACTCACCTGAATTGTTCATCGAAAACAGGCTCTCGTCATGCGATGAACGCCTTCGTGTTCGAAGATCATCCTTAGAAAGACCCATCTGACGGTTCAAGCTGTTCGTTTCTTTGTTTCGCGCGATAACAGGAAGAAGCTGCTGTTTGATAAATTCCATCTCTTGCGATCGTTGACGCTGTTGTTGACTGTTACCGTACTGCAGCTCAAGCGGCAAATGTCGATCTAACGAGCGAAACTGATGCTCCATCGGTCTTTGCGGCATAACATGCTCAATACCATTCGCGGTGTGATCGTGAAATGATCCTCCAGCATCGTATCGCAACTTTTCCATGCTAACGCCACGCTCTAATCCCATTTGCTTGGGATTCTGATCGAACCGGTCAAACTTAAAGCCTTGCGCTATGCCCGGACCGGAACCTGATGTGGCATCGAATGGATTGTCCAGCGAGGTGGCTGATCCCATCGAATTGGAATGTTTACCCATCAACTCCAGTCGTCCGAATTTCACAGGATGAGCAATGTTATTTTGCTGCTCCTCTAATTCTACAGACCGTAAGCTCATTTGCTCTTTGATGGCTCGTTCCACGTTTCGCAGTCCGCTCTCGATCCCTCGCAAAGCATCCTCCGAACCGTAGTCTTCCAGTTTAGCAGGTTTATTCGTCTTGGCTGTAGACGTTCTTTCTTTGGCCATTGCATCACTAGCCCTAGTTGGTACGGCAGTTGTCGACGTACTGGCTGTCGTAACAGTGATCGCTCCGGAAGCTCCTATTCCCACTCCAGAACCGGTGGGCTGTGGCACAGGTTGAATTATTGCAGCACCATTAGAGCTGTTCTGTGCAACGTTTGCTGACTTTTGCGGCAATGGAGGCGCACGGTTGGGTGCAATACGTTGGGACAAGAGCATACCAGCGCTGGGAATATTTTCATCCTTACTAGCCGCTCCAATAGTGGTTGGTCGTTTGCTAAGATTCTTTGGAGGTATTTCCGGCGCTTTAACACTCCCTGCACCAACACGTACTGGGATTTCAGGCGGTTTTGCATGGTTTGCGCGAAAAAGATGCGAGTTTGACGGTTCCACGCCAGCAGGACGCGTGTACGTTTCCTTCTGTGCGACGGATTGATGCTGTTCCATGACTACAGTTCTGTTTTTCTCAGAGCAATGAAAATGCACGCGCTATAGAGCCACATCAACTTACAAAACAAGTACTTAGGAGCAAAATAACGTCGACTGTTAAAACATACTGCTTGTGGCTATTGCTGTTCAATCAAATGGGACATCACACATTGGGACAGGATTGCAATGTATCGATGTGCCACTGCGTGCTGTACGGTTTTATCTTTTTTTCAATAGGTTTGCCCAATTCATGTTCTTATATATGCGCTCGACGGACAACCGAAAGCAGAGGAGGAAACTCCCAGATAGCAGGATCACACCTACTAGAACCAGGAACGAGACGCACCTTACGACTGCACCTTACTACGAAAACACACACTTACTTCGAACCTTCAGGCTTCTCCACACATCGATAGCACAGGTTTGTTAAATATCTACGTCGTCAAACACTGTAGGAATACTTTTTAATCAGGGATTGATATGTGTTATAAGCACTAACATTCGGCACACAACAATCTTAGAACCGACGAACGCAACAGCACTCGTGATACTCTGTTCAGATTCACGAAAAACGCTCTATTTCTTGTACGAATTTGCATTTAATCGATTGTAGTTGAATGTAAACTATGATAAGAAGAGTGGCAAATTAAAACTGAACTTCTTCTAAAAGCTCTTGGCACAACCACAGCCAATTGCTCTCGGTCCTTTTTGCTGCCAAGCGATACGGAAACGAGACGAACCACCTGCAAGCGGCTTACAAAAGGACATGCGCAATGCATCCTGAGGGCCCATCACACTTGGGAAACATTCCATTCCATACAATATCCGTTTCAACGTGCGAGAGAAACCGAACCCCTCAAACGTATTTTTCTGTGTCTTTTATAGGCTTTACGGTGTGTAGATATGTTGACAAACTGAACAATTATCGGGTTTCGTTCCAAGCGGATAGAATAACTCTAGTTCAATGTTGTTAAAAACTGGAATATTATAAATTTAATACTACATCTCGATGGGCTACAGCGTCTGAACGGGAGAAGTGCACAAACCGGTCAAAGAGAATTGGTGGCGTTTTTTTTGTTGTTGTTTTCTCCCTAATTGAAGGCGTTTTATGAATATGAAATGAATCTTTGATAGTTGTCGCATTCAGTGTGGAATCGCATTCTATGATTATGCAGAACTAAAAATTAAATAGTTAAGCTAAGGCTTATACTACTGCTTTGGTTCAGTTGAGTAAAACTATAACAAAGAATAATAATATTAATTTTTATTTTTATATACAGTGGACGCTCTCATAACGACTACCTTCTCGAGGTACGCGGATTATGCGTTTCAGAGAAAACCGCGTTACTTGAATTTCCGTGTAGGACGTATTTGACCAATTTCAGTGCCTGGCCGTTACTACCGAAAAAATGTTCTTGAGCCCTGAGTCTTTTTGTAGGAAAATGAATGAGAATCCCGATTCAACAGGAATTGTTTATTTATTGAAAGAAAAACATCCCAATAGATTTCTACAGCTGTGGTATAGGTAGTTTTTTTAAATTTTGGATAATCAAATCCATTGCACATGATTTTACTATTCACCGTTTGGTTAATTTTAAAAATTTAGTTGCATATTCTTTTTCATGTTCTGAAGATTTCTGAGTCATGAAGTTTTTATAATTTCTTTTCCTCATAATTTTTATTTTACTTACTTACAATAACGTAATATCACGTCAAAATCACGAAAAAGCATGGTATTTAGTGGGACTGTGTATTATCTTGCAAAAACTTTCATTCTTTTGGATAACTAAAATTATAATCAACACAAGCCGCCCATTCGTGCCATACCAGGACCAACGAACAAACTTCATCTCCGTGGCATAAACGAGGTTCAGGTGCGTCGAACTACCGCCATGGACTATTCACATTATTGTATTCTACTTTTTACTCGCTTTTTGTTTCGGTAAAAATAAGAATAACTATCTTTTGATGATTTCAGATATTTTTTTCATTTTTTTATTACCTATTGATTCAAACAAAAATTACTAAACCAGCAAAATACATGACCTATAACTTCGCACTATCCAGGCTCGTTTTCACGCGGTGGTATTTTGACACATTCTGACAGCTTCCGAAATACAACAAGACAAGAAAAAAGAACAGCGAATGTTTAGATACTTTCGCTACGTGTTTCTCACTGGAAATCGGACCAAAAGTTACTGTTTTCCATACATTTTCCACGCTTGTTCAATCCACGTTTTAAGCGCACATTTTAGTGACAAGGTGCAGCACGCGAGGAATGTGTGCAAGGTGCCTTTGAAGGCTTTATTGTACAAAGGATAATCTTGATCTGTGAAAGTAGTGATAAGAAAGAAATTAGCAGCATCTTGGAAAATACCATTCATTCTATTGTAAAGATGAATGGGCTATCCTTACGCATTTCTAACGTGAGAGCCACTGAAAATGTGAAAAAGAATTCCGAAATCCGAATGGATCTCTTCCAAGTGCCTTCTGTATACTTGACCGCAGGTATTGCAAATGATTGTTATAGATAGAAATCGTCGGCTATAATGGTTAAACATGATTTTCTTATTTTGTGTGCAGATAATACTTACCTTAACCAGCTGAATTCATCGGAAACAGTAGAGAGTCAGGTTAAAGTCTTGAAAGAGGTATGTACTGCAAAAATGAATCCGTGCGCCGGTTCAGGGATAATCGGTTTGTTGTTTTAGTACTCGTCTTTTGTGGTGGGACTGGAGGATTCATTGAAACTGCATATACAAACGATGGCAAATTTGTTCATGGATGCACCCCTAAAACATGCCGTTCGTAATACATTGGCTCGTTCACTGAGCAATCTTACTGCCAGCCGTGAAATCGTAGCGGTAAGCATAGCAAACAGCATAAAGGCACGCATAGAGCAAGATTCCAGTGGCTCGAGCGAACCTACAAGGCGCAACACAACAATATGCAACATTGGAAGCTGTTTTGAAAACTTCAAGGTGGGTTGCGAAGCTGTTCGACTCAGTTTGCAGCAACTTTTCCAATTTCTGAACAAATCCGTCATGGTGTATCTGGAACGAATGAAGTAAGTAAAAATCGAACATTTTCGCTACAATCTGCAATAATTGTGTCTTTTTCCACTTACAGCGATCAGGTTTCTCCTTCGGATAAAAGCGAGCTTTGCTTGTTTATTCATTCTGCCATCAGGATCGTGATATCTTGCTTTCAGCAATTCCCCGATCAATTGAAAGCATCGTACGAAGGGGAAAAGAATGTGGAAAAGCTTGTCCTTATTTGTTGGGACCTACTGGAAAACCCTGAAATACCGATGGATACGAAAACCAACTGCGGCATACTGATAGCGATGAATGCAAACCTGGAAAAGCGATTCTTACGCCTTGCACAGCGAGTGTTTAACGAGGACAACTCAGCGAAAAAGATGTGTCTGGTGAATGGGATCATTTGCACGATCGAAAATGAACACTTTGTTGGTCCGGACTGGAAAGGCATAGAAGTTCTGCATCAAGCAGCAACAGTGTTGAAAGACATATCCGAAGAAAACTCGGTGGAAGTAAGCATCGTGCTGGGGACGACGCGCGGATTTTTCCAGATGACTAAACGTTTGCTCAGCCTAAAGCTGGACGGTTACAAAACGTCGGAACGGAAGGAACTCGTCGACATTCTGGCAATCAACCTTCGTTACTCACTATCCCATCTAGATCATTATGTCGACAGCATACGCCATATATCACGAGATCTGCTAAAGTGTACCATACAGCTGGGCACAAGGCTGGACGACACGTTAAATGGAATAATTTACGACTACATTCGTAACGGCGCAATTAATATCAACACGAAATGCGTATTGATCGGTGCAATATCCTCGATACTGAAAGCAAAAGAGGTTCTACGTGCCATTCCCGATGTGCCCGAGTTTTTACTTCGTTCGCTTTCCTGCAATGATCATGCAAACACTAATTTGCACATTAATAATTGCTACGAATCGCTCATGATGTCGTACTCGTATGAAGAGAACAAACAAGAATGGTTCAACCGGTGGATCAACCCGATATTGACGGAAATCACAAAAGGTGGTCGAGAGGGTGCCATCACCGGAGTTGACGAGGTGGTTGAAACCAATGTAGTGACTCCTCACGAAACAGATGACACTGTAAGCGATGAGGGCAATGGAAATGATGTACGAGAAACGTTGCACGATTTGATAAGAAAAGCGATACGTGCTTACCCCGAAATCGCAATCTACATGATAGACAGTAAAATCGGTATAAGCTTCGGTTTAATACTGTCCTCGCTGGGAATTGCACGCAAAAATGGCCTCTTCGATACGGTCCAGTCGACGGACGTAATGTGGAAAAATCTTCTTTCCTATTCGAACATTCGCCAGGCTATGATATCGGCTGACGATTCAACCCGCATGTCCGCCTTGTACCTGATAACGGAGTGTCACAAGAGTACCGAAATATTCACCAAACAGGAGCTGGAATGTATTTTATTTTTCCTGGAAACGAACATTAATGTTCAGGCGGCTTCACTGCGGCAAAAGATCACATCGTGCATGAAGAGTGCGCTAAATCGCCTCCGTTCAGGTTTTTTGAGCATCATTAAGAAGTCGGACATAGATGGAAAAAGTCATTATTATTACGAGTTTGTGAAGCGGCTCCATGAGTTCTGTATCGACAATCAGTTTATCGGTGCGAACTATAGTCGGCGCGTAATTTCGTTTCAAATTCTACTCCAATTGCTGCAAATTTCGTCGTACATTTTCTACGACGACGAAAACACCAGCATGTGGAATGAAAGACAGGTCCGTATCCTACTCTCGTCGTTGAACGACAGTTACGAGTCGAACAAACACTACTCGCTGAAAGTGTTGTCCTTCTGTCCAAAACAATTCATTGAACAATTCAATAATGAACTGAACTATGAAGTCACCCGTACTCTCATGATTAGCCCACGGCCAAGCGATTCCCTCTCGGCAGCATACTATCTTGAATATCTGTGCTTCGTAAACAACACAATCGATGTCCCTCGACTGGAGATGGAACCGGCAAGCTGTACCGTCGCGGCTAAAGTCTACCGATGCTTTTTGTGGTGCGAGGAAATCCTTATGCATGGCTTCAAATTGGCAACTCACTCGTTGCTCCGTGCATCGCGCGAAAATCCTATGTTCGGGGCACTCATTTGCATTCGCCATTTGTTGAGCAAACTGGACTTTAAGGAGCTTTCACAGGATGAATGCTGGCGAACGTGCATTACCCGTTTGATTAGCACATGTGACAGTATAGCAAAAATAGTATCGGTCGTAACAAACAACTCTTCCCCAGAGGGGACATTTTTGGAAGATTTCGTACAAACAACACCGAACGAAATTACTGACATCGAAATGGAAGATGTAAATGAGGTAAAGTCAAGTGATAATGTCAACAGTTCCGCTCCAAGCATAATACAGGATGAGGCAAATGATGGCACCAAGTGTGAAACGACACCACAGATGATCCTGCTCTGCTCTTGGCGAACGATCAAGGAAATATCGTTGATATTGGGCGATATTGCCTCTCGTTCACCAATCATCGATGCGAGCAGTTCAGTTCAGATGCAGAAGGAAATTAATGGTCTGTTAACTTGTCAGCAGATTTTAAGCATCGGAAATCAATTTATCGAACTACTTTCGGAAACAAAACATAGAGGAGCTTTCGAACAAGCTTATATAGGGTTTTCCAAAATTTGTTTACGACTTTGGGGATCGCCGCATACCGAACTGCATCAGCTCCCAATGCGCTGGATTAAAGAACTTATCACTGCGATAAGCGGAGGCATTTGTACGGATGCTGAGCCATCAAATGCTAGCAGAGAGGCTTTGGAGATCAACCTGGATAAATTGTGTGTTACTCGTCGTAGTGCCGGCATTCCTTTCATCATCCAAGCGCTAATCACCTCTGAGTTACAAGTGAGCTCCACGAAAGGGCTACAATTTTGCATGAAAGCTCTGCTAGAGCTTTGCCGTGCGAATACTACAAACAGCCAGACACGCACCCATTCACTTAACATATTACGCTCGTTGTTCCGGTCAACAGATTTGGGCGAAACGGTAGGAGAATTCGTATCCGATGGAATCATGTGTGCTATAAATGGCTACGAGGCTGAGTCATGGTCGGTAAGTTTATTTTTTAAGTAAATTTCCTTACTACCAATGACCATTACTTCGAAAATCAATTACTTTAATTAAAATTATGTTACTGCAGGAACGCAACTCATCCACCTTGTTGTTCTCCGCCTTGATGGTTCGCGTTTTCGGCGTACAAAGGACCAAAGATTCAGAAAATTTGAATATTCGCAATAAGATGACAGGGAGAATATTTTTCTTAAGGTAAGGGTGGAAAAGTAATATAGGGAAAGGTCTCTAAAAGCAGCGTTGTCTCTCTTTATTTTTAGATATCCCGTGCTGTATGATTATTTTGTACATGAACTGGAAAAGGCTAGTAAAATTATTATTCAAGGTACTAGAAGCAAAAAGCTACATCCCCTTTTATTGCTTCTGAGCCGACTCTATCCATCGGCCCTAGAGGGTAGTGAGTCAAACTTAAAGGTACATTAGCGTTTATTTGTTTTACCAATGTCATCACGGTTACAGTTAAATTACAACATTAATATTTCTTACAGCTATCACGATTCGTTCCCCTCGTATCGATTTGTTCCGGTTGTGCTGAGCTGCAAACGCGCTATTTAGCAGCAAAGATCATCTCCATAATTGTGTCACCGGATCTTATGTTTGATCGCATTTGTTTATTATTGGAAAGCTTAAATCGTTCAAATAATCGCAACATGAATCCTAACTCGTTGCACGGTGCGTTGCTGCAGATTTTGTATCTGATAAAAACCAAAAATCCTGGCCTGGTAGCTGCAGCAACATCAAGCGGACAGCTGAATAATTGGATCGAGCTGTACACTGCAATATCAAATTATCTGTTTGAAGTGAAGCCCAATTTCATAATATATAGCACTATATTAGATATATTGCTAGAAATTTTAGCCAGGTTTGTGTAATTACTGCTATCTGACAATGGAACAATTCGTAAATAATTTTATTATTCGTTTATTCCAGGTGTCAACACATTATCATTGCTGAGGATGACCAGTTTATAGATGATCTGAGCAATATTATAGATTATCTGCTTAATTTGGCTAACCATAAGAAATTTTATGGCGAGCCACTGGTTTTTCAGAAAATAGTTCTGCTAAAAACGTTCATGTATCTGTATAGTGATGATGAGGCGGCAATTCGAAGCACACAATGTTTCCTGCTGCGAATTGAACCGGATGGCGAGAAGAAACAATCGCCAGAGTACATACAAGCCATGTTAAACACAATATTGCTGGTGCTGGATATAGACCATATTGGGAAGCACTGCGAAGAATATGATATCACTCCTGTGGAGGTGTTTTACTTCCGCAATATTTGCGAACTCAAGCCCGATCGGCTACGATGGCTTAAAGCCGAGTTGTTGCGCTCGCAGCATTTCCACAGCTGCTTACGGCGGCTGATCAATTTGGAAGCTGAAGATCGCAGGCAACCGTACACGATCCAGGTGAAGGCGTACCTAGTGCTAAGCTACAGTGCTGCGGCGGTGAACAACGTGCTGCTGGACAGTAAAAGTGCCCGCGAAGCTATACAGCACTTGTTCAAGACGGCAAACAGCCAACCCTATCAATTGCGAAGTGCCATGTTTCGCTGTTTGAAGCGTATGTTGCAAAACGAATCGAAGGGTTCAAGCGAGTTTACATTAAACATAGATTTTCTACCAACCCTGACTGCTGCATATCAATCGAAACCTATTAGGTGAGCAACAAGAAAGTTTCGTTTTTATAAGAAACACCGGTCACTAACAACGATAATCTTTTCTTCACAGGTTAACTGCGGTAGAATGTTTGCATACTGTTGGTAGGAAAATTTTTGACGGCAAATTACTTAATCAATACATAAGCTTCAGTTTTGCTCTGTTGAATTTATTAAGTGATGATGATTGTAGCATTCGTGCCAAAGCCTCAACAGTCGTTAGCCAACTGCATCAAGTGATTGAAAAAGTGAAACATAGTAAGTGAAAGCTGTTTAATGCTCATCTACAACTGTTTTCATTGAATGCCATTTTCCTTTGCTTTTTCTTGTAATTGCAGAGCCACTTGTAGCGACATATGCACAAAGTGCATATTTACGATTGCTGAGCAAAACAATGACTGCTCACAAGTTTACATTAAATCAGATAGTATCCGTTATTGTCATCGTATGGATTCTGAAAGAGCAGGAAGCGGAAGACGACTCCACAAACATGGACGACGTATCCGATGTATGTGAGCTGTTGGCGCACAAATCTAGGTACAGTTCTAATTTTGTGTATAAATTTTACTCGTTTCAGATAAAAGTGTTTGACAAAAATGAAGTCAATATCTACGGTGAGTTGGAATTAGCTAGAGATTACTGCATTGCTGAGCTACAACATTTAGAATCGAGCAATGCAGACTACAACATAGACAGCAATATAGAGAAAATTCAAAAGATTGTCGACAAGCATTTAAAACAACCGACGTGTATACGGGAGTTTTTACAAACCGCTGCCAAAACATCATCCAGGTTCGTTACTATCGTTCTGTAAGAACGGAGACATCGTTTCATACTTACAGTGTGCTGAAAATAAAAATTTGTAAAAAATAAATGGACATGAATGTGAACCTAAAGAAGAACGCAAGAATTCAAATGGAACGAAATGACAAAAAAAGGGGTGAGTAAAACTCGGTAACAAATATCTTGAGACAAATATTATTAAACAATTCGTTGTAAACTTCCTGTTAAAATTAACAATTATCTTTTTATTATGATGTATTATCATCTCGAAAGAATTGCCGTATCTTGCGATCATGTAATCAACAGACGGCAAGCCTATATTGCTGTAATGTTCCTTTTTTCCCCTACACTCTTTCTGTCGTTGTGGCGGGAGTTGTCTTTCTCTTCACACCAGAAGTCGAAATCTACCGAAAGTTGTACACATGCGCCATTAAACTCTACGATATGCAGCACGAGCCATGGAGCCCCCACATCGGGCACTAGCTCGAATCAGTCGAAACAGAACGACCGAAGGATTTCTAGTTCCAAAAGAGCCGTGGTAAATCGATAGTCAATCGTTTGCTAAGCTTGTGCAGTGGTACTTCTACATCATGGTAAGCAGCAGAATCTGCTCTGAAAAATATACCGTGCATGGAAAAGGCGACTATTGAGCCAACCGTGTGCTTAAAGCCGCCAGCATTGTCGACATGCGCCTTATTAGACTGCAGGGGAAAATATTTCACGTTGTGGAACGGGCTGCAGGTATAGATACATCACCTTAGCCCCATAATTGCTGAAGTTTCGTTCGACATACCTTCAACAAATTCACAAACGAAGAAATTATTACAGTTGGTTTAATGGAACTACAGCTCTCGTGCAAATACTAGCTACCGAACTCAATGTGAAAAGCGTTTAGTGCGATGGAACGCTGGCAGATTTGGCAGTGCCTAGTGAATAATCAATGATGCAGGCGAGGATGAAAGTTCGCATAAGATTGAAAGCAAAGTTTTGAGGCAATACATTACCACTGGCAAAAGTTCAACTGTTCGTGTATTATTATTGAGTACAAATCTATAAATGTTAAAAAGTGCCTCAAACTCCTGTTCGTGAGTCGTAATCATGCCTGCATAGTACCCGGTGCAGGCCCAGAAATACTTATTATACACGTTGTGCGAATCCCTTCAAGCTTACCCTCGCATATGTGTTTCTGTGTGTGCGTGTGTGAGTGTTTTTTTTTACTCGTTTACATGTCCAAAAGTGTAACTTCTTGCGACCAAATGCAGGCACGTACGAAAGCTTGTGTAAGTTTGCCAAAGTTCCGTACATGGATCATGGATGAAAATCGATGAATTTTCAAGCATTCGAGTGACTCCATGGAAGCGTGCATCGAGCTGGCCAAGTGATTAGCTAAGCTAAGCATTCGCAATGTGTCCTTTAGTGTCATTTTCCATTCTCGCTACTCTTCTTGCAGACTACGGTTGCTGCAGCTATGTTTCCGGAAGCTATCGGAATTTGATGAATGGATCAATACATGCTAGGCCGTTGCATCACTCCGTTGCTGTCATCGTTGCTGCCGTCCTTATCGTTTCGACCGCGTTGAGCATGAAGGAAAAACGATGTGCATTACCATTAATAATCACAGTAGCACAGCGAAACGATCTGGGGCCGATTTTTGCCAGTAGTTCAGATAAAACACGAGCCGAAACGGTTCAGGGATCAACGGGCAAGTGATTCAGTGGATAGCAGTAGCAGTAGTGAAAAAATCTGTACTTGAAGGTTCTTCTTGCTTACCAGTGCTATAGTTCCTTCGCCGTTTTCCACCCTAATTCACTCTTCCGGTATCATAGCTTACCTCCTAATCGTATCCTGTGTATCCCTGTCCTTCCTTGCTGCTGTACTAAAACGCCAAGCTGTATTTGATACGCGATGAATGTAGCATCGTCGTCTCCATCGTCTCGCAAACAGAAACGCCTTGGTCCTGCGCCAATAGCTTCAATGGAAGATACGACGGCTGAAGAAAAAGCACAGGTATGTTACTAGAATATACGGGGTTTCCGGGACTTTTTTTTTAACAACACAACCGTTTTGTGAACTTTTGTTCTCTAATCAATATTACGTCACTAACGTACAACTAATGCAAGCATCTTGATTGCTTGTTAGCCGAGTTGAGACACGATAGTTAATTTCTTTTAGTTTTTTGACCTTCACAACTCTTTCGGTTTTAGTTTAACAAATTGCATGATATTTTAAAAAATGTGTTAAGCACGTTTTGCCTATCGAAACGTTGGTTTAAAGCTGTTAAAAGACTTTATATAAAAAAATAGCTAGCCATCGACATTCCAGTTGCGAGTTCTGATTGAACTATGCCCTATCAGTTCAAAAGACAGGACAAACCATTTTCCGCCATGGAGGCAAGTGAGTATTTCAATAGCTCCACTGTTTATCGAGAAGCGCCTAAAATTGCCGTACCTTGAACTGGTGCCTGATTCATTTAGTCCCACATAAAACCGATTATTTAATCACGTCAGGGTAGTTCTTGGGGCTAAAAATAGATCTTTCGAATATTGAAAAGAGGTCAGGATTCTGATGTAGGGACGGATTTTCTAGGTTATTTTATTGTTGTTTTTAGTGCCGCCGTTGTTGAATGTCCCATTTTTCAAGCCTTCTCTTTTTCCCACGCCATATCCTGCCAAGAATGAAAAGGAACCACAAGACTGCAGGATGACTGTCGTTCGTATTATGAATTCTTTTCTCTTTTTTGCCAATTGCCTTTCTTAAACTGACTATTTTTTGCTTTGTATGTCTTTGGTCCTGTATTTTTTATTGTTTCGCTTGCACAGTGAGGATAGCTATTTTGTTACCCATGAAGCATGAATGCTGTTCATCTTTCACATTTGCCCCAGCAAATTGTTCTATTTACAATTCTCCTTGCTATTTTTTGTTTTCCGGCAGCTTCACGTGTTCTCTCGTTTTAAGACTTCAACGTTTTGCTCACTTAATTGCTCATTCTCATTTTTGCGCTTTTCCTCACACGTTGTCAGGTTAGCAACATTTTTGGGTTGGTTTTTACTTGTTTCCATTACATCTTGTGCATAGTTACTTTCTTTTTAATGAACTTGTTTCTGACGTGTCCTCATGATGCATAAGTCATGATAAACAATGAACGTAACCACTTAACAGGAGCTAGCAATGAAAGGGGTTTTCTCATGTGTATAGCAAATACATACAAATAATACAACCTTTATTGCCTTCACTAACCGTATAGCTAAGTTGAAAGTGTGTCTAAAAACGTTTTTTTTTTTTTGCACATTGCATTTGAAATGTGACACATGCCATCTTTTCAGTTCAGTTATCTCTATTATACTCTTTTGTGCATGTGCATGAATCCTGTTTTTAGTTTGAGTAGTATCCTGATTTTAATATCCGCTCAAAATGAGCATGTGATGCGGTTTAATGAGGCATCGATTTACATAGAGGAACGAAGTGACAGTACCGTTAAATATTTTACATAAATTACAGTTTTAATCTTACAAATAGTTTCTATAGTGCACTAAATCGCTAAGATTGTTCATTTTTACGCTGTACTAACACATTTTCTTGTAACAGAACGGCAAAAGACACACATACCATATGCAAACAGTTTTTGTATTGCCATTTTCAAATTACACAAATGTTTAGAACTAATAGTAAAATATCTTGATGAAAAAAGATAAATTAAATACGAACGATAAATTTATCAAATCATGTTCGTTTGTACAATATTTTAATATTATTATTTTTTGTTTAAAAACATGTGCGTATTTTGCTCATGAATTTCTACACAGAGTATCCTTATATATTCGATTTGAATGAAAACATTATGTAAACATTCAATAATATTAACATTCTGCCTTATGTATCCCACAATGCTAGCAATTTTGAATGCAATTTGTTGCAAGAAATTTTTATTACCAAAAATACATTAACGATGCGTTGAAAGAGAACTAAGATTCTGGGTGCCTAATATTCTACAATAGCTAAATAATTCGTGATTGCTTTTCTTTTACTTTCCACTAGATGGAGCATCAAAATCATCATAATTTGCAACGTTGGTCCCGTGAAAAATCATCAATCGATTCTGCACGTGGTTCACCGACCAAAACCAATGATTGTCCTACAGCGCTGGTACCTGCAACACCACGCATAGACATCAGTAGAGCCTCTTCCCATTCGTCCCATCATGATAGTAGAGACAGCAGTCCTGAAAATGTTTTCGAACAGGTGAATTCCGGCTCCCGTCACCGCTGGATGTCAAATGGAATTCCACGTGATGTGTGATTTGGATCGATCGACCATTTACCATTTACCACTATTTCTTATACACATCATGTTTTTGAATCTTATTTTTTCTTTTCTATGGTATGGATGAACGTCCTATAGGTCGGAACTGGCACGTTACAAGACTCTGGTGTACTTGGTTTTCGGGAGGAAGACACGCTGGACTTGCGAAACTCTACCGAGGAGCTACAATTCATGGAACCGGAGAAGGGTATTCGCGAAAAGGAAAAACCTAATACGCAAGTAAGTATCAATTTTAGCAAAGAAAATTGTATTGCGTGATGAATTGCCTATTATCTTTCGTAGGTCTTAGTGTGTACTGTGACATGATAGTCTTATCTACTTTAAGTAGAAACCCTTTTTTATTTTTCGTTAGAAAATATTTATTATATATTTTATTTGAACCTTAAAAAAATGTATGTTGTCACACAGTAGATATAAATAGACATTCGTTAAGAGTTAATTATAATGATAGAAACACAGGCGGATCATCCATACATATAGGTCCCGTATAGATAGGTGACTAGAATCAAAATTGGCTAAATAAAAATATAAACCAATTTGTAAGCTCTATATCGAAATAGTTCCGCAAACTACTACCCCTTGGGGGCCTCTTTGTATTACAATCCACCGCTGAATATAAGTAAGGTGAATGTTCGGTTACTCAAAATGATCATATGAAATAAAACGTCTAGCATAGTGTTAACTTCGTTTTACATATTGCAACTTAAAAAGCAGTTAGATTAAGAAACCATAATTGTTTACGAACAATACTACAGTAATTAAATTGTTGTTACAGATAAACTATGGATCCTGCCCAACACAACGTTACTCGCCAATCATTTGGAAGCTAGAGGAACAGTCTAGTCAGCAGCAGTACCAGTATCCTCAGCAGCAACAACACAATCGAAAGGATTCGGCTAGTTCCGAGGTAGTAGCGTTCCTCTCGATTTCTGGACGTACCAGCCGGCTCTCAAGCGTAGGCAGTCAGGGTTCAGCAAACAGCAAACTTTCGGCCACATCTGCCGTTTCTGGAATTTCTCGATCGCCTTCACCACACAAGATGCTACTTGAGACCTCTTTCTGTGGCGCAAAACCCCTGCAAGCGTATGCTGAAAGTGGTATCGTTGGAAGCAGCCTGGAACCGTCTACGGAGAAGATGCTTGAGCAGGTCATACTATCTCGAAAGAAAGATCCTACGGAAGCAGTCCTAGCGGAAGGGGTACACGTGCTATCTTCTGCGGTAGAGAATGGTTCCACCTTAGATGACGGTGTTCGCCGCGGAGGACCGGAAAGCTTTCCGCAGCAACCACCGCCTGGCGGAGGAGACACTCAATATTCGACCGGAGTGCAACAGGGTAACACTGCTGGTCATGCAAGACGCAAGTCGGATTGTGGTATGAGCACCACAAACAATCTCGAGATTCAAAACATCAAAACTAACCAAACGAGTCGTAGCGTCGGCAACAAGCGTCATATACCACCGCGCGATTTAAAGAACTCGATCGTAGGCGTCATGCCAAGTGGTACAGAGTACATCCGGATTAAGCTTAAGCCAGATCACTGTTACAGCGACAATGGTATCGCGGACAACGAACGTGTCGTAGAAAAGCTGAAAGACAGCGTTCAGGAACTGTCGGTGCCGTCAGCCCATGATCAGCATCGAACGCGTGCGTCCAGCGTTACCCGTTCGCCGTCGCCAGCAAATGTGAGTGTTTCGAGAAAAAACTCGTTTTGTTCGCTTTTAAAATTTAAAGACGGTATTTTTACTGACAAACCTAATAACCCCCTACAGCAACAGCAGCATCTGTCGCGGAAGAAGCGTACATCGACGGCTTCGAACGAGTCAGGTACAGTCGGCGGCCAAACGGATTACCCCAACGCATCGACTAACTCGACTCCGTCGAAGCAAAAGCTGGTGCTAAAAATGTTCAAATCGAAACGAGATTCAAAATCGAAATCGCCCTCGCCGATGGGTTCGGCTGCGGACGGCATTGGCCAACCGTTTTCCAATTCCGCTAATAGCGAACAGTACACTACAAGCAACATCAGTGCGGCACGATCGCCTGGATCGACAGGCTTGCGCTACTACGACGCACCGCTCGATGGACAAAGCATACATATTCCATTGCACACGCCACCAGAAGAACGGCGGCTGGGCTCATTCCGCAGTGCGACCGGTGTCACGTCGTCTTCATTTGTGGACTCAGCACCATCGGCAGCAGGTGGCGCATTTGAGAGGCAAGTGTCGATATCCGCCTCAGGAACACCGACAGGACATAGCAGCATTCTGAAACACGCCAAAACACCCAAACAGCAACGCATTGCCAACATGACGGTTACGATACACGATCGTCCCAAACCGATGCCACCGCTCAAATGCTATAGGATTGACAATCCGGACGGTAGTATTATAATTCCACTGAAATCTCCAATCGAGGATAAGGAAAATAGTTCGCATAACTGGGAGAACGTTATTGGCGAACTGTCACAGCGCATTGAAAAGCACGTTAGTGAAGAACGCGAAGATGACGAAAAGGGCTCAAAGTCTTTCCCGGCACCGTACAATGAAATTGAGCCTGCACACCCAAAGCAGGATAAAGGTCGCATCGATCATTCGATGCCTCCGCCACCTCCACCGCCACCACCGCCTGCATCCAGAGCAAAAGCACCCAAATCGTCTGTACCTGCAACGGTAGATATAGAGCTTCATAGGATGCAACAAGTTCACCAAATCACAACGGCGACGTCGGTAAGTGCTTCTATGCGTAAGAAACAGGCGGCCCTCTTTCAAATGCGCATGGGCTCAGGCAGCGAAGAGCAGATATTCAGCACCACACTGAAAGATTACACGAAGGAGATGCATCGTAACAGCTCTACTGTCAGCCAAAGCTCTGAAACATCGCTACAAAAAGCTCAGTTTGAGTCGATCGATGGTGGCGATCGCAACAATGTCCTGGTCGGCGAGTGCACTGTTGGTAGTGGTGGCGACACGCAAACAAGGAAATCGTTGGCCGGTAATTGTAGTGAGCATCCATCCGACCTACAGACAGGCGATAGAGTAACATCAACATCTTCACCTCAACAGGTCATGCAGGCGCAGGGAGCAATGTTGATGAAGGAACTACATGAGCATCATAAACAGCACCAGCTTAGGCAACAACAGAAAAAGCAGGAGCAGGAACAGCAACAACCGGAAAAGGGACAGATGCGGGACAGTTACAGCTCGCAGAGCAAGAGTACGGAAGCAACAAATGAAGATGCAACTCCAGTAGTATCACGTAGTAGTAGCCAAGCCGACTGCATAAGTAGTGATAACAAACACCACCCTCCACACCAACACCACCAGCATCAAAATCATCAACACCAGCTTCACAATCATGTCCATCGTCAAAAGCACCACAACCTTGACCATAATTCATCGGTCGAACGGCCAGGCTCAAGTGCCACCGCCGATGACGGCATGGCGTCCTCCGAGAGCGAAAAGGATTCAGAGTTTGATTCCGCTTCGATACGGGCTGGTCGTCACGCTTTACGGCCGAATATGCTCGCCATCGAGGATCACGAAAGTGCAGGTCTGGTGTTTCAAGAATCGTTCGACGACGAACTACCCTACATTCCGACAACATTACCGGAAGAGAAACCAGTAGGCATAAAGCTGGTGCCAGTGAAAGAACGCACGCATATTGATTTGAAAACGTATCCACTTGAGCGGCCCCGATCTACCACACCCATCCATCCGGGCTCGCTCGATAAATATTGCAATGATCGGTCGGGGTCTGCTGGAGGGCGAAGTATGGCAGCACGAGCGAGTGCCGGCGGTGATAAGCAAGCGACCTTACGCGACTCCACACCAAACAGTTCAAATGTGGCAAAGCTGCGCATTAGCTTGCCAGTGAAGAAGAACAGTGATGGTACTGGATCTGGAGGGGCATCGCGAGTATTCGAACATCGCTCATCCTTGGGTGCTATAACAATGACAACCACGACTGCGGGTGGAAATGCAGGAGGAACTACGAATGCTACTGGCATCGGGAGTACGGGTAGACAATATCGATCGACCTCGACGACGACGGCAATGATGTCCTCGATGGTGATCAGTAACCGTGGAATTGGATCAGAAGACTCGCCAACGCCGCCACCACTGCCTCCGCGTAAAGCGTCTACGTCGGCTTCGTCAGCAACGGCCACAGCCACACCGCCCGGTCACAAATGGATCGATGTGGAAGCAATACCAGAACTGCGAAAAGCACCGAAACGTATAACAGCAATACCACAGAAACCACAACAACAATCGTCACAAACGCGTAATGCCAGTGAGAATGCCTCTGGTTACACGCCGATCGATCGACGTGAAACAGGACCGGATGGTCAGGTGTACAATTATGTCAATCCGGAAGATTGCCAATGCGAATGCCACGAGCATGAACGGACGGTCGTCAACCCAAGCACAAGTGCCGGTGAACAGGACGATATGATGGTCTCATCACTCGAACTGGCTGATGACTGTAGGCCACTGTTGCGTTCGTCCTCATCTTCACTAACTACGGCTCCAATGGGTACTACATCGATGGTGGATGAATGTTGCACGGATCAGAAAGTGAGACCAGAAGGTGTGACACCGGACAATGAGGGGTAAAAGCACGATTAAGCGAAACCCTACAAGCTTGATGACGCACGCTTTCCTATTGTCGGACGAGATGCATCTGAAGGGATGTGAAGATCATGCGGAGAAGATCGTCTGCTGCACGTGATGGAAATCAAATAACTGAGCAAATGGTAAATGTAATTTAAAGAACTGCCGCATTGACTTCAATGGCATTGACCTGCAAGGAAATGCTGTGCATGCAAACAAAAACTAATAGTTTATAAATTGCAAAACGTTAAACAGCCACAAACATGCATTTCATATTCATTTCATATTAGTATACTGCAATATGCTACGCTGCTCGGACCATAGATATCAACACCTTACAATTTAATAATACTTAAGGAATCGCATACACAACGGAAACAATAAAACATAACCGGAAGGGACACTAATGAAGGTTACATTGACGTGTTAATCACTGTGAAGTACGGTATTTCACGGTGTATAAAACCCGGCGTAAAACAATTGGGAATTCACAGTGGTGTCTACGCTACTCATATACTTCCTCCTGGATATCCAATTATTCTCGTGCACCTCGAGTAAACGGACACCCACATAGGAGCTACTGCAACGTTTAGCTATACTCGGCTGATATATGGCACGGTACGGTGTTGATTTTGAAAATAGTTGGTAGTAATGATAGTCAAAAAACAAATTAATTGACCAACGAATATTTGGCGACTTTTCCCTTCCAGTGTTAGTTCCTCCAACATACTCAACGTTAGGATTCCAAGCTCAACCGTTTTGACACTATGGCGCGGCTCAAGGAAGCTTGCGAGATAAATAGAAGAATTAAACCTCACTCTCACGCTCATGTTCTTCGTGTTCCTTCGAAGTTCCCTTCCCGAAACATGTTCAACTATTTTTTATTCATCGATTGCGCAGCTGACGCTCGCTCACTGTACACTTGTGTTGTATTTGTATCGTTGCAAAGATATATAACGTTAAACAAATTAATAAAGAAGTCATTTAAACATCAGTTCAAAAAAGCACATTATTCTATGTTGATGAATTCTACCGTTACAGAGCTTAGGGCTTGGAAGTTTAGTACTTGGAGCAATATAGCTAATCGCATATGAACATATACGAACTTATCAATAATTGAATCTAATGTGGTATAGTTTCTAGTAAATTCGCAGGGAACTAGAGATCACGTTTTATCAAGACATAGTGTGATTTCCAATCCGTCTTCGATAAACACGATCCATGGTTGCATTCCTCCACCCTCAGAAGCATCCGATTCCTTCAGGTCTGAATTCACTTGATCTTGTTATCGAATTCGGTGCGGTTCTCTATGCCGTTCGAATTCGGTATGGTTCTCTATGCCTCATGCCGAGCGGGTTACTAACGAACACTTTTCTTGTGGAACATGACTCCATCATCCATCCAGTGGCATTCCTGTTTTGGCCACTGTTAGATGTTTGATTCGACAAACAGTTCAACTAGCTTGTGGTTCATCCTATTCACCAGCGCATTGGCGTCCTCCGACAGTATAGCTCAAGCCTCGTGCCCGTAGAAGACTACCGGTGGTACAACTGTGCGATATACGGTGTATTTCATATGTTTTTGAAATCTTCTGAATCTCAAGATTTTATTAAACCCGATGTCCGAAGATTCGATCGTACCAGGGTGGCGTAACTGCTATACCACCTCAAGGCCTCGCCACTGTTAACAATCCGCTTGTCCGTTGTCCGCTCTTCCCGTCACAACCCCGAGAACCAAGATGAACAAGCAGAATATTCCATATCTTCAGATCTCGAGTAACAGGTTAACAGGTAACAGGAGAAGGTTTTCGACGAGATCGACAACGAGAACAAATCAGACGGTTTTTTCATCGATGAACATATCGTCCATTCTAGCCCTCAACCATCATACCTGTTTAGCAAGGAGAGAGTAAAAATCGCTGTCGCAGCAAGATTAAGTTCGCCCTACTCCGGTGGGCTGGCCATGTTATACGCATGGACCCAGACATTGACGTTGAGGCGTCCAGGATAATGAATTGGAAAACAAAGGCGCGAGACCGTGAGCGGTATCGGAGTTTGTTGCAGCAGGCCAAGACTGCGGCGGTTATAGTTGGGGGCGGCTGGGTGGTCTAATTGGTAACGGCATACGCCTGTCATACGATCGGGCCTAACGTTGTATCGTTCCCCATACGTAGGATTAACAATGTTGCTATGGATGCACTCAGCACTATAAATATTCAAAAGGTTGTTGTGCCAGCCACAAGGGTACAAGGGTTGTTGTGCCAGCCAAGAAGATGTGAATAGTTGGAATCATGATACAGGTATGTTGGATCAAAAATGATGCGTGGAAATATTACTGAAAGGATTATACATTACCTCTTATAATTTACCTCTCAAATGGCTCTCTCAATTACTTTGTATGAAATTATTAATTAAACTATTTCTTCACAGTATCAATCTAAAAAAGTTTCTTGGAACCAATAGGAAAACACACAACAATACAATTCATATATCCATGTACCAATACACGCATGGATCAATGTTCGATCGTTTGAACTTACTTCAAGCTGTACAATGTCTTCAACAATCGTTAGAGAACTGACGGTACGTATTCAAGAAGGAGAGGCAGTGGAACGCTTGCGAGAAAGGGAGAATTATTTCTCATGGGCAGTTGTAACCAAACTACTACTGAACCAGCGCTCTAGATTTTATTAAAAATAATCTGATACAATACACGAGATGTCCTTTGAAATGCTTGAAATAAACATTATATGACAAAACTGTGAAGTGTTTCAAAAATTGTATTTTGTACCTAAAATGGTGTAAAAAACGTTTAATACTCTCGATCGTTTCCACACTGGAAGAGTAAAATTATATGATCCAGAAAGTTGAAAGATAATAAAATTGACAAAAAATTACTGAAATGTTTTTGGACAATGTTTTTGAACATGTATCAGACATGTTCAAATTAATACAAATCATTATTTATAAAAGCCAAATGTTAGCTCGTTATAAAAGCCAGTTACCGAGCTCGCGCATAAACCGCAGTCACGTGCTTCCCGTTCATTGGCATTAATATTGATTTTCCAGTGGAATATTTCACGAAAAACAGGCTCACCTGAAGGTGATCAAAGTTTTATTCAAAACTGCCCATGTAGCTTAACATTAAATGAGAAATACAACAATACATGAACGTTTGAGCCACGCAAATTCCTTTGGAACGTGTTAGCTGTAACGTAACAAATATAAAAATAATGTAAATATTTTTTAGGAAAGATACCGCGGAAAACGAGCCCTACTGGTTTATTTAAATTCAACTTCTTACGATGGGAGGTTTCGTTTATTTTGACATATGTTTCGTTAAAGAAATGTCATTTTTCGCCGACAACGCTATAACTGTTTCGCTCTAATTAAAGCTGCTTCTCGCTCTTTGTAGTTGTGCACTATGAGCCGATACTTCACATACATCGGACAAGCTTCTCTGTCGACGTTGTGAAACATAATGCTTTTTTGCTTTAGAAGAAGATTTGAAATTTGAAATTAAATGAATTTAGAATAAGCACATTTAATGTACAACAAACAGACCATTTAATCATGCATAACACGACCATCATCGGCCAGAATCATCCTATAATGTTTTGTAGAATAAAAACAGCGCATTTGTACACGCCGCGCCATTTACACGACGGCGAGCTTGTTGTCCTTTTCCCTTTTGTCTATCGTGAAGGGAAAGGCGAAAGAGCAAGCAAAATGTAGGACGCGCTACTACCGGTTGGTAGATGCTTGGCTCTTCGCATTCAACTTACTTCACCTGTACCGCTACGAGTGATCGCGCACGAGTCGAGGTCCAGCCGTACAGCGCGTGCTAGCAGCTGCGGGACGAAATGTTATTCAGACAAGAAGCGCTGCAAGTGATTCGTTAGCATTTGCCAAATTGTGGTTCCCGCTCTTCCCATCTGTCTACCGCATCCAGAAAGAAGAACAGATAGACAGGACTGGACTCGTGCTTAACTTCATGCAAACAGTTCCAGTGTGTGGTGTGTGCGGTGCTTTGCCCGAATTAAAGGGTGCTGGTTGCAGACGTGCCCGACAAAAGCCGTATATTGAGTTTCATCGTTTCCGGTAGGTCCGATCGAGAAATGACAAGCTTGTGCATCTCAGTTACTGAAAGATAGAAATATTTATGTGAAACACACAGAAATATCGCAGTGCTTGTGGTGTGCTGCGCCCTAGCTAGCATTCGTTCGTGGCGGTGTGTGACAAATTTGTTTTACCGAACGCCAAACTGCTGTAATGTGCTGTGAAACTTTTAATCTAAAAGTGAGCGTCCTTTAGATGCTCCCGATTCGATCTCGCTGTCAGTGAATTACATTAGTGTGTTAAAAGGTGCAGAAAGGAAAGTACCATCTTCAAACCAACAAATTCATGTAACGCGCACTGGTAAAAAAAACGGTATTTTGGATGAGCTAAGCCGCCATCATTGTAAGAGAGGGTCTGCTGCAGATCCACCGCTGGTATCGGGAGTGGTGAAACGAGAAAGTGAAGGGGTGCTCTAATGAAAATAGCGTGGTGTGGTTTTCTTACTCGGAGTCGTCGGGTGCAATTTGAAAGTGCATATGCGTGTGCATCATAATAACCGTCATCGTTAGAGTCAATGCTTAACCGTCGTCGACCGTTGGTGAAAGAAGAGGCCAGCAGTTTCACATTTGCTTCTACCGTTTGTGGCCAATTTCGGGGTAGCGTTTTCAGTGTAGTCCTTTAAGCAGGGCTAGCGGTAAACTGGATAACTGCTTTTCGAAGCCACATACACACACACACACATACACACCCTTTGCGCCTCACTGTGAAGCGACACAGCCAAGCATCGTAAAGTCTGCATGGCTGCTGCGTTCTCTTTTTCCTCCTACACCACGAGGCGATGAAGATGTTCGTGTGAAAATTTTCGGGTGAAATTTACTAAAGTGCGCGCGCGGCATTGTATTTTGTTGTTAAAGCAAAAAGGTAAAGTAGGCAAACGCGCTCTGAGAAGCAACCCAAGTGCCAGTAGAGAGAAGCCGTTCGGAGCTAGAGGCGAAAATAGGAAGAAAAAAAAGTGCTACGGCTAAAACGCGTATATTTTTTCCTGCCTGGTTTATCCGTTTATGTGTGCAGTATGGAGAAGCATCAGCGACAGCAGCAGCAATAGAGAGCTGCGAAGTGCGAGTGTGCGTAAGCGAGTGAAGTGAGCATTGTGGAAGTGAGAAGGAAGAGTGACGAGAGTGACCTACAGTGTGGAACGCAGGGCAACGGCAATCGATCCTCCCGTCCCAGGCAACGGTCGAATCGGAGATCGTGCAAAGGGTCTGACATCCCGGCAGAGGGTACAAGTGACGCGGGAAACGGAAAGGCGAACCATTGCTCGCATTTTTCTGTGTATGCTTGTATTTTCATTTTTACTTTCCGTCGCCTTTCCTATTCCCTGCCGTGATCGGCCTGTGTTCTGTGTTAGTTGAAGTTTTGGCCGTTTATTGGAATTTAATTCCCTCTTACCCGCACGGTTACGTTAAAGCGCACGCTCACGCCGTGGCTTTACGTTAAAGGCACATACAATGAATTGGATTTACATCTTAGCCTGCATTTATGTATCATCACAATTCCTGCTGCTCAAGGTAAGTTGCAAATTTTAAGTGGCGAGTTTTATAAATGGCCTACTGGCTTGCTCCTTATTTTATTTGCCTCCTACAGTACACGTCCACGTCCACAACATATCCAAATCCTTGGTAACTTCTCTGTGGTGCAGTTGCCAGGTCTTTGCGAACTTACACCATGTTGCCATGGGTTCAAATCCTGACCTGGCCAAGCCTCCTGTTTTTCAGTGCTGTCTATATTGCTTTGAAAATGCCTATCATTCACCCATAGGAAGCTTGGACAGCTAGCAAACTATCATTCAATAACAAAATGCTATACTGTTTGGACCGCCATTAACTACAAAACGAGTAAAATAAAAAAAACGTTGAAAATTCAACTTAAGTACAAAAAGTGATTGAAAAGGTAGAGGAAAGATGAGCAAAAAGAAAAAATGGTAAATATTGCAAAAGATTCTTTCTCTCTTTTTCCTTGGTGGAGAATGTGTGTTGTATGCAAGCAAAAAAGTCCTATCTCATTGCCTCAAAGTAAGGAAATGCACGATTCAGTTCACGCTGCGTGCATCCCATCAGCATCGTTCGGCGATGGATGATGCACTCTAAAATTCGCCCAAAACGATCTTGCCTTTAATTTTCACGTAGTGACGAAAGCATCTTTGCGTTTCTCTTTTGATGCGTTTTTTTTTGTTGCTGTTGCTTTTTAGGTAAAGCTTGTTATTATTCGTCGTCTCGAAAGCTTCCATTCCACGCGAATGGTGCAGTTTTGTTTCTTCTTTTTCCCTTAGCACTCACTCCCTCCCTTTTGCATCATCATTCACAAATGTATTTATACGCGTTTTTTTATGTTTCCTTTTCTCGACGTTTTTCGCCTTTCCCTCGCGTATCCATCCGTCCTCCCAGTGCATGCAAGAAAGGTGTACTTTAGTATGTCAGCATTCACCTCGCGAGAGAGTTAAAACGATGCCACCTGGCTTTGAGTCGGATGGGTATGGGTATAACAACTGCCGTCTACCACCAGTGTGTGCGTACAATGGCGAAATAAACGAGCCGGTATTTAACTGTGTGCGTACAGCGACGTTTACTGTACAATATACCCACACACACACATGATGCCTGCCAGCGGGATTTCTCCTCGTCGAATCGCTTGCGTGGAGGACGTTTAACGTCTGTTGGTTGGTGATGTTTCCTCCATTCAACACGGGCTAAATTTACTGTTTTTCGGCTTACAACAATCTTTTTTGAATTTTATAAATGCAGCTCATGCTCATTATTCTTATAACGTGATTTAGGCTTGCGGTTTGGCGTAAAAAGAGCAACAATCTAGCCTATACTACAAGCTATAAACTACAGCAGAGTCTTCCGCTTCCGACACTGGTTTGAAATTGCTGCTATATTTACAAGGGTGAAAACATCTGCTTAGTGCTACAAGTAGGAATAGTGCCTCACTCCTCCCTTTGCTAAAAGGCCCGCGGTTCTTGTGTTTGCAACAATGGTGTTGCGTATGTTTTACATGCATGTTTAGTTTTCATACGATGATTTCTCGGTTGTTAAAACAAATCTGTTGGTAGTACTACACAACAACAGTTTTTTGTTTGTTCAGGCATCCGCAAAAGTAGGAAATGTTATTTTTTCTGTTTTGTTTAAAGCTAACTTGTTTTTTCAAAAAAAAAAAATCTTAAGTCTTAGACTGGTTTTCGGATATTTTATAAATTTTATCCTTGCCAGATGCCATAAAAAAGCGTACAACATAATTGGTTCGGAAGAGATTTAGCTTTTACTTGTGTTCTATATCATTTGGAAAGAAAATCCTCCCTTCAAACTACCTGCTCGAAAGAAGGGTCTTCCTAAGAAGGGTATCCGTATTTAACTGGGTAGGATTTTGTTCATGTTCTTACTGCAGATCTGTTTGTTAGTGTGTGGCTCGTACAGATTGAGCTTCACAAAAAGGGATGAGATATTGTTGTTCTAAAAATTCTGATGGATCAGAATACTCGCGTTTCAACGAAAAGAACCATAGCAAAGAGTTGGCAAGAGAAGAAACTTTAGCACGTAAGGGCTATGAGCCCATTTTTAGCTGATGTTAATATAAATATAAGTAGCAATACGGTCTGGCCGTTAGTACTAAATGAAAAAAATATAAATATAACTGTGCAGAAAACCTGGGAAATTGGAGCTGTAATTACCAATAAAAATTGGTGCAATTATAAAGGAATTTCATGACAATAAAAAGTATGAAAAATGCGTCAGCTAGACTTAAACTTTACGTGGGTATAGTAGCCTTTTATACATCATAGATATATAGATGTATTAAGACTTCAATTACTTTGGTTATTACATGATATAAATTTGCTTCCTTAAACTGGAATATTCATCATAAATTTGTCAGAAATTTTTCACACGTACGTAGCCAGGGTTGTATTGCCTATCGTCTATCCACCATTTTTAATTATAACGTTCCTTTCTTTTTCATTATCTCACACATGAATAGTTGTGTTGCAATATTATTAGAAAATGTTAACAAGTCTTTATTATTAGAATATGTTAACAAGTTTATCTCGAAGGCTGTAAGCAAGGAAACGGAATGAAAAAATGGAACTAAAACAAAATCCTAGCTTAAGTGGTTCCTGCATTCTCAAATGATAGAAGGATCATGTCACTTCTCGCGCTATTTGAATGATCATCATGGATTATCATGCACTCATTGAATGATCGTATTTTTTAAATATACCATCTTGATCTGTGAATTATGTAATTTTGTTTTGTACTGTATCACGTCTGGTTGATCACTTCCGGGGTGAAGGTTCCGTTCCTTGTAATGATAACTGTGTTCCTGTATAATGACAATTATCTAACATCTTCTAGAGTAGCACAACAGCCCTTTTAGGATCAATAGGGAAGGAAGAAATGAAGGGCATTAGCACTTAGAGTATAGTTAGAAATGCACATGGGAAGCGGTAGTGATTCAAATGGGATTCGAAACGACGTCCGGCCTTACGACAGGTCTTAACAGAGTTTTCACTTGGCCGCCCCGATTAACTAGCTATTCGGTATTAAAAGTCTCGAAAGCTAGAAATGCCTGACATGATGTTAGGAAGCTGTCAAATAAAGAAAAACAGTGTCCAGTCGTATCCACCAAGTCGATGTATAATTTCATGACCTTTAAATGTAAAATAATTTCATTCAGCTTGATTGAAATTATTTTAATGTTTAGAACCCCGCTCTTCTTGCACAGCCTAACGACTTCGCTTCCAAATTCGACAACGGTGTGATGGCTTTATTTCGAAGAAGGACTCTTACAAACCTGGGTTCTCTCCCAGCTTCCCAGCTATGGTATAATGTCCGTACTTGAAATATTATGTACCGACCAACAGGATTTGTACAAAACGTATGTAACGTTTGTACAAAATTGTCACCAATTGTGCCCACTAATGGAAAGCAATTTTGGGATAAAGAAGTGATGATTAACCTGAGTCGTACCACTTAAATTGCGTGTGTTCACGTCTTTGGCTGTGGGAAGAATGTTTACTGGAAACGACGGATCGCATCCGAACACACAAACTTACACAAACACAAATCCTTAGCACAATGTGGAAGCAGAAATGCTTAACCATCAAGAAATGCAGAAAGGTTTTTAATCATTCGGCTTTGGTCAAGATTGCGCGACGGCCCCACTGCGCTTGGAATGCGCGATACAAGGAGCATAGCGAAAAGTATTTTGGTAAAAGCTGTGAAACGGTCTCCAAGCCTCCGTTCCGTTTCGACTTAGAACAATCGTTTGGTGTTGTGTCAAATCATCGAATTTCAGCAGCGTGATCGTGAATTATTTGCTTGAAAATTTGGTTTTGTTTGAGCTGCTGCTGCTGCTGCTGCTGCTGCTCACCAGTATCAGGTTTTACAAGCCTGAAATCCTCCCATGCCTCTTTTTTGCATCAAACGTACTCGCTGAACTTTCAATGGATGGGAAAATCTTGAATAACAAAAAGTGGCAAAAGAAATGGGTATTTTGTGCTTTCTTCTTTGGGTGTGTTTTCGTTTCCTCTCCGTTGCACGATTTTTTTGGTGGTTCTCATTCTTATTATTCGCCGGGTCCGTTTTTTTTTTTTCGTTATTGCTGTTGCCTGATATATTACTCTGCTGCACCTGGAGAAGAGTTCCATCGAATCGAATGCAGTGTGTGAGCGTTGCACACCTTTTCGAGCAGGGCATAAGGAGCAGGTCATGCTTGTTGGGTGCGTGTGTATATGTTGTGTGCTGGGAATCGCTTTTTTTTTGGCAAGCATGCCATGTGCAACAATGAAAAAGCGGTTATAGAAAGTATGTAAACATATAACGTGGAAATAAGAAATCATTTTTATTCATCATTCTTTCTTATAGTCAAAATAGATTAAAACAACGCATATCCTTACAATATTGTTTTTTTTACACGATCGTGAGGAAGATTCTGGCTAGCAATGATGTATCTGGCTGTCAAAAAAAGATATACGCTCTTTAGTGGTGCTCCCGCTACCTTTATCCAGTGTTAGGGTGTGTATAAGTTTGAGTGCTGGTTTGTAGGAGAGAACTAATCTGTCGCTGATCAGAGAATCATTGGCACAGTGTGCAAAAAAAAGGTGAAGAAGAAAATGTGAACGAAGGAGAAGATGCTAAACAGTGAAAAGAGATGCAAAGGAAAAGAAAAACAAAAGCAAACGAAAATTAAAAGGGAATCATGAGGACTGATCTTAAGCGACCGCGTGGTGCACAAATACAGGTTTTGAGCGGACGAACGGACGGAAGAATAAATGCTTCTCTCCGCTGTAGGAAGGTAAAAGACCACCACACAACACTACTATACAGCATGATGATGCACACGTGATCGCACGCGATCTTTCCCCAAGCGAAGAGAAGCGGACGACGACTGCGACCCGCGGGCGGCACGATGGGTGGGGGTTGCGTTGGGTGGCAAAAATCGCTAGAATTAGCACGCCCGTGAAAGAGATAGAGAGATAGAGAGAGAGGAGGCGCACATATTGGATAGGGCGCAAAAGCGCGCGGCGGCACGTAAAGGTTTTGTTGGTGTGCTGGAGAAAAAGCAGCGTGCATGTTTTCGTCCGCGCAGGAAGATGATTGTGGTGATGGGATATGAGGGGGGGGGGGGGGGAGGGGTATCAGAAGATGGCGCGAGGTATCAGCATGCGCCAGGTGAAGGCGAGAGCCAGCGATCGAGTTGCTTTGTGTGTTAGTGTTGGTGGTACGGCGCGAATGAAGGAAGTGTAGCGGAGCGAAGGATCGATGGGTAGAAAAAGGGAAACAGAACGAGAAGCAGCGTGTGGCGGTCGGTCGGTCGGTCGGTCAGGTCGTGTTGCTTGGATGTGGGGAGAAGTGCAAGCAAGCGCGAGGTGTGGTGGCGGTTAGAGGCGAGTGGCGCATGAAATGGATGAATTGTTTCCCACGGTTCGGGCGAACGGATGAGCGAGCGAATGAACGAATAAACCGGCAAAAGCCGTCGAGAATAGCAATGCCAGCAGCAGCAGCAGCAGCAGCAGCAGCAGCAGCAGTACCATGGAGGGCAATAACAAAAATAGCAGCAGCTCTCCAGGTCGCCTGCAACGAAGGAATGGGTAAAACGCAGCAAGGCAAAAGAAGACGAGCGAATGAGCAATCGGGTAAAACGCAAACGAATGTTAAATTTTTGTTAAAACCAGATGAGGAGGAAGGGATGGCAGGAGAAGCGAAGTGTAGTAGATTGGATGGGTGGGGGAGGAAGCCCGGTTGTTGGCGATGGGTGGCAGGTGGCGTGCGAATGAACGAAAGAAGAAGCTTATGACGACATTAAAACAAATGCTATGTAATATCAAAGCTGTAAATGCTTTTATATATACTCACACACACACACGCACTTAGGCCGTGCAAGTAAAGTAAGTGGTGGTGGCGATGGAATTTCTAATATCTATTGCCATCTATTCATTTGCTTGGGCTGGGCGCACGTCCATTCTCTTCTTTGCTTGATGTCTCCCATCGAACACTGTTGCACGATTCATAGTATAAGGTAGTGTGACGCGGAAGACGACAGCGAATAGGTGAACAAAAGAGAGTAGAACTGTACGGTTGGAGAAGGTTTGAAGATGAGCAAAAGCATAAAGTAACGAAGGTAGTGTGCACATTTAGGAGCAGAGGTAGCTCCATATGCTGGAGCCGCAGTCTCTCGATAAGACCGTACCAGCAAACACCATAGTGTGTGCTACCTACCCTTGGGGCAAATTAGGTCTTTGCTTTGGGGTTTGCTGCGAGCGAAGAAAGGATTCTAGGTAGGAGAGGAGATGGAAATTGGAAATTGGAAGATGGAGATGTGGGAGACTTTGTCGATTTCTCACAAACGCACAAATATTTGCTAGACTGCGGACCCCCAAGTGAGACCGGTTCTTTACTGTCGGCACCCGCTTGGATTCCCTGGGTCTACTCGCCCGGTCCGCTCACGAATGAATCATCGCTTTGAACGTGTATCCGTTTTCGCGTTGAGTTGCTGTAACAGGATGAGGACACGTATTTAAACTATGATCTAAGTATTCAATGTTGTTGCTTGTTAAGTAGCGCTTTGAGGTGTGTTAGTGTTATTAAGAATACGTACTTGTCGAGCTGGTTATCCTTGAGTTGATCTTAAAAAGAATGATGGTGCTTCGAAACCTGTGGTTACTGTCATTCACCGTGTTGTAACAGGGAAAAGCAAATAGTATGGTTAAGCAATTTGCTGTAAAAATTATGTCACCGTTTTAGTTTGCTAATCTAATTGTTCATAAGTAATACGGCCTGGTCATTTCTACTGAACAAAAAATCTCAAATAGTTCATAAACGCCCCACGGTAAATAAGGTTAGATGTTACCTTGTCTTATCACGTAACCAAAAAGGTTGCTTTTTGTGAGTTGGACGATCCGGTTGCAGTCACTGAAGATTAACACCTCATCTTGATTTACGTAAATTGTCTGTTAAGGACGCTTTCGGATTGATTGAGCAGTTAAAAATCAATTATCACTGTTGATAACATTTGAGACAGCAGCAAGAAAGCGTCAAACATGCCATGCCTAATGGAAACATGTTTAATCATTAAGAGGATAACCTTTAGGAAGGGATATGTGGCTCGCGAAGTTTTTTTTTTGTTGTTCTATAAAATGTTATTTTAAGTTGCTTATAGATTCCTTATAAATAAACTTACTTGAAAAGGAAGTTAAAAATTTCAAGAGCATTGGAATAGCCGATGAAAAATATTGCTAACATAACAAAGAGAACCTTTAAAATAGTAGCTTAATTGTCTCCTTCTTAGATGACTCATCCGGGAAAGGTATAAAGTCAAACATTTTTAAGTGATGCGACCTCTGCATAAAAAAGTTTGTGTTCGACCTCTGCATAAGAAAAGTTTGATGCTTGGAAATGATGGCAAATTTTCAAAAATATTGATATGATAAATGTAAAATATCTTTGCACATGATCGTTAGCCGATTTTTATCTAAATTTATATGGAAACTTAGAAAAAAGTTTAAAATAGTCATTATTTATGACAGTATGGCAGTAAAAAATAGTAAAATTTGAATGATTTGTGAACAACTGACGAGATACTTAAATTGCTGACTTTCGAATCGACGCTGTCTGGTTAGATTTCAATTTGTAAATTTGTTGAACAATTATCATTATTTTAGTCCTTACTTTTTACTGATCTGGCGTTTTTTCGTTTCAAATACCGATGCAGCAACAAGGAAGCGCTTCCTGCACCACACATTTTTACACTCTGTAAAGAGTCTTCCTTGAAGAATTGATTGAAAGAGGAAAATAAGCAAAAGGGTTAGCGTGTAGAATTCGCAGAGAATAGGCAGTGATTCAAGTACAGATCAATAGAACGAAATTGAGCAAGCATTGATCGTCACTTCAAAAGGAAAGTGGATAAAAAAAACCATACCCAGTTACATTTAACCAGCGCGCCTCGTAAGATCTTCGGCTGGCTTGGCTTCATAGAGAGGCTGTTGTTAATGGTTGGGAGCCATGTACAACACTTTAGTTGATTCTGTTGTTACTCTTTTCTTCCTTTTTTATTGAAAGCTTCAGGCGGGAAAAGGCGTGTCTTGCGACTGTCGCTGCAAGAACTACTGCTTCGAGGCGCCGAGAATGTTTTAGTCGGTAGTGTTTTGGTGTTTTGTCTCGATTATACTCAGGCGAAGAGAAAACACCAGAATAAAAGGATGGTGTAAAGTGTGGTCAATCCGGTGGGTGGGAATAACAGAAGGTGTATGCTCCCTCCGAGTTCCTCCTTTGATTACGATCGTCAAAATTGATTGTATTAAAGATGGTATCTATAGTTTATTTATGTGGCGTTTACGCCGGGTATGAAGAAAGAGAGATAGGGAGATAGGAAAATAGAGAGAAGTTGATAGAGTAATTAAGACCGATGGAGAGAGAGCGAGAGCTGGGTGGAATGTGCTGTACGCGCAATGTATTTTTGAGAGAAACAAAAATAGTGGTGAAATGATGATTTGTGTGATGACTGATAAAAGAAATTTAACGCTTAGCATAACGCAGTTCGTTTAGCAATAAAAAATGAAGAAATGCACATCGGGAAAGATGGAGGCAAATGGTACTTCCTACTTGTTGGCTACTGCTGTAACATCATTCAACAAAATAGCAAGCTTAATAAAAAGCACCGTGAAACAAGCATACAAAATCGCATTTAAAATAAAATGAAAATACCAATGAAAGGTGGCTTGCTTCCACTTCTCAATCTCCCTCTCTCTTTTTCTCTCTCTCTCTCTCTTCCTCACTTCTTTGCCCTTAAGTAGTCGTAACAATGCTTATAGATTTTTAGGGCCTTGGTATCCAGCGGAGCCTGCCATCGAACACGGGCAGTACAGGAAGGGCGGTTTGCGTGGGAAGATGTGGGGAGTCTCAGGCCTCCGTCTCCTCCTCCGTTCCACTTGAGGATCGCTCGCTTGCAAGGTGGTGAAGCTAGGAAGAAAGAGAACGGAGTGATGGTTTTGGACTATTGATGGAATTGCCATTAATGCGCCTATTGAAATGTAGAGGTTTGTTAACCGACTTGTGTTGAACCGGTAAATTTGATCAGTAAACTCATCAACTGGCGATCGGGCGTAGAGAGATTGACGCGCAGTGAACAGACAAACAGATCTGAAGGGAGAAGGGAAGTAAAGCGACGAGGAGCATATGATCATTTATGCTGGGTGGGCGAATGATGGGGATCAAGCAAAATCAACTGTTAGTGTTAATTTTTTATTTTCGTTACTTTTGTACCATGCGCTTTGTTGCTGTTGTGATGGTTGTTGTTTTTACTTGCCTTTTTCCTTTTTTTCTGTTAACAATTATAGTGAGAGAAGATTAAGGCACGGAAAAGGTAAAGAGAATCAACCCTCAATCCCAAGTCCCCTTTTTTCTTTCCGCCACTGAAGCGAGAAGCGGAGATCGGGCAACGGGCGTTGGCTACTGAAGAAGCACACACCGTTCCTGCCGTTTTGCGTGATCATGCATTCGGGAGTTATTTCATTCTTTACCCAATTCGGTCGTTTGGAGCATGGTTGCCACCAAATCTTGCATGACTATAGCCCAGCCAAGCACCCTACCTTTCGGGATAACACCCCTTGCCATCACCATCGCTCTCGTGCGATGTCATGTTTAACTATCTAAATGATCTTCCGTTCCCTTCCACGGCCTCTGCAGGTGAGCGAGCGAAATTAAAGAGAGGAAAGATCGTTTCTGTGTTAATTTCTTAGATAAAAAATCAGGATCTCACCGTGCTCTTGATGATGAAATATTGTTTTCTTTTGCTTTTGATTGAACGAAGCTTGGACGTTGTAAGCAAATGCTTACGCCCGGGCTTCATTCATGCGTGGCTACAGTCATTGTAAATTATCTAAATTAGGATGTTTAACAACAACTATTTTTGTGTTTCCTCGAATGTGCTGCTTTAGTAGTTAGTGGAACTCGCAGTTCTTAACGTTCCGTGTGCATGTTTCGTATCTTGTCACTTTCAAACATTCAGCAGCATAGAATCCATATTGCGGAAGCGTACTTCGTCCCTTTTTGGGTATTGAATATCCTAGCTGATGAATCTCAACAACTACAAAAAAAAAACGAACGTGCTTCAAGCACTCCGGCGTTCAACTAACACACGCGCACACCAACTGTTGTTTGCTGTTTCGTCTTGTTGATATTTTCTTGGTTCAGTTCCTTTTTTTTCGTTCACTTCCGGTTGCTTGTTTTGCACCGGATGACACTGAGAAGCTGTTGCTGCTGCTTGGTTGATGATGGTGACTTAGTTTTCTGCCAGATGCACGCGTATTTTAAGGACACAGACATGATTCTGCAGGTAGACTTACGAGGCGTACGAGGAAATAAGAAATAGCAATATGGACACATACACGCACGCACACAACGATCGCACGGAAAACAGGAAATCTGCCGCTTCCGGTCTGCTGTTTTTGTGTCCGTTAATAACAGGAGGACGGGAGAACCTGGAAAAAGCATACTTGGTACCTTTGTAGAAAGGTGATGAGAAACATTGGCGTGATGGAAGATTTTTTTTTCGATTGGCTGAAATTAAACGGTTTTAATATAATCAGCAACTTTTCGGTAGTACTAATATCCGGATGTAAAGGAAAAATTATTTTGTTCAAATAACTCGTTGGGCTTTTAACCTAGATATTCCAATCACTTGTATTTGTATGTAGCAACATGCTTGTAACAATTGAAGTTATTTTATAATAATACTTAATTTGTTGTTATAGTAAGCCAACTTATACTTTTGGACCTTTATAGAAGTAGTCTAATGTCTTCAGATTTATTTTATGCTTATATTACGAACTTACATTCTTCAACCTTGTCCTTGTACTGTAGAACACTGAATTGTTTTTCATTTAATTTATTGTTTTTAAAGTCTAATAACATTTTTTATTTTGCTTAATAATTGCAACTGTTGTTGTGACTGTTATTAAGACAAACCGGAAAGAATAAATCTCTTTCAATAGACATCTTATTTTAAAATGATTTTGTAACTTGTCATTGTTGTACAGCAAAAGATTTTATTATAAAGTAAATCATTCCAAGCACCTAATAAAGTACGACGTTTCCCTTCGTGCAAATATTGTAACAGAAAAGGCTTAAACATTATTTTCTCTTTCATCTGCACTCTTGTGGAGATGTGAGCCTTTGAAGAATAAAACAAAGTACCTTGGGGTTTATGTGTTCGTCTGGTTTTATCTCTGAACGTTCCCACTCACCGTCCGTTTTGAGTTTTAATTTGGTAGTTTTATTATCGCACTGTAATTGGGATCTACTCAAGTGCATTACGACGAATTTTATATCAATGCTTATCATTACACGTACAGTTTAAAGTGTTTATGGTTCTCTCATTGTCGTAATTTGCCGTCCCATCCTTTGGTTTATGGTTTGGTGGACTGGCCCGGATTTGTTTCTAAACCAAGCTATCCAATATTTCTGATTGCTCACAAGAACGTCAGTTCGAATAGGTGGACTGTTCCACAATGTTTCGTATTGCAACAACTTGATGTCGAGCGTCATGATTTTGTAAAAGTTTCTCACATGCTTTCTTTGGATTCTTTGATTGTTGAAGTCTTGATGCATTTTCGTATCGACATCTGGGTAAAGTTTGACCATTTTATTTTCTCGACCACTTTTATTTTCTCGACATTTGCATGTTGCATAAAATGCATCAATTTTCTTATTTTTTACACTTTTTTAATCCACCTGTTTTGTTTCCTGTCTCCGACAAATTAAATAATAAATAACCAAAAATATGTCACTTAACATGAAGAACTTTGAATTATTGCAAATAATTTATTTAAAATTATTATATCTACTATTTTTTTTAATTTAGGCAATTACAGTTAGGTGGTTTATCTTACATACTAGTCGTTAATCTAGCAAAAGCTTTCTTGGATCTATTTAATTTATTAAAATACAGAACTGCCAATAAAAGCCTACACAACAAAGAAACAACATTGAATCAAGAGATCTGTTTTCATTAGGCTCTTCATTGTATTTCTCGTTGGCAGGATGTAGTATGTGTGTTTATAAGCCTACGTGCGCAACTGTACGTACGAGAGAAGCCTGATGTGGGCATTCGTTTGTTTGCTGTTGCTCGATTGGTTTCACGATCACTTACAAGAATTACGACCTTTTCACACAAACGCTTTTCTCATTGCAAGCTACAATTCAAGTGCTTCTACGTACACATGATTCACTCGCTCCTCACTCGTTTGGTGAATGTTGTGCATAAATATACTGCTTCTGAAATTTGGCGTTTAATCATATCCCTGCCTTTTTTGCTTCTCTTTTTTACCCATAGGTTGCCGGATCTGGGCTATTTGAGTTGGAGCTGCGATACTTTCAAAACGAAAAAAGCATCGACCACAACGAAAAATGCTGCTCGGAAAAGGAGGATGGGCAGGGCCGGTGCATCGGTACCTGCAAAACCAGGTTTCGGGCTTGCCTGAAGCACTACCAAGCCACAATCGATACAACCTCGCCCTGCACCTTTGGTGACGTCATAACGCCCGTGCTGGAAGGGACGACGCTGAACTTTACAGCGATTTCTGGCAGAGAGGGAGGATTTACTAATCCCATCCGTTTTCCGTTCGAGTTCAATTGGCCGGTAAGTGTAGTTTGTAAAAACGAATTTTTAATGTAATAGACAAAACAGGGCATCATAAAGTGCATTTTTAAATATCTAAATCTTCCTACAACTGTCATGTCACGTCTAGGAAGATGGCATTATTAGACAAGGCCAGAAAGAATATGTGAACTGGGGGAAAAACGTAAAAATATACCTGTCTTTTCTGGTCACTTTCCAAAGCGATGAAACACAACAGCTGCTTCCCGTTGAAATGAAAAAAAAACTCTGCCGGATGTATGTTTCAGCCGTTTCCTAGCTGTTTCGGTATATTATTTTTCGAAACACTTTCAATCTGTTTCTATCAATCGTATGTTATTTGTGTTTATTGTGTTGTTTTACATTTGTAGGTCATGTACACAAAAGCATGTACACGCATATGACATATTTATAAATTCCAAAAATAATTAAAAAATCATGAAGACAAACACGTGTGAAACAGAAAAATGAGGTGTAACTTTTAGTACTTACTCTTTGTAAAAAATGGGGGAGTTTATGTGTGTAATGGTATCGTTTTGATTTGTTAGCAATACATATTTCTTAGATGCAGACAGAACATTTCAGTTTAACAATTAAAATGAAAGCGGACTTAGTTATATACCAGGTATAATTTTGATTCGATAGTGTGGGCTTTATCACTTTAATGTTTAATATGTATCCTGAAGCTAATGTCAGTAATGCCAGCTACAGTATGATTTTTAAAATTTTCAATGGATTTAAAGCGCTGGGATCCATTGACATTGTAGAACCGTGCAACAATTCCCAACAAGGCAGTTGCCACGCTTATTAAAAATCTGTTGAATGATCTTCCCCATGGCTGAGAACTTTTATTGACAGTTACTCAAGTATAGTGTTGGTTTGCTGGTTCGCTTTGCTTACGTTGCAATTGCAGTACAGTTCAAGAAGACGTTTGGGTGAGCGTTATGCGAAAGCCGCCCGGGGTAGGCCACCTTTAAGTGAGAAGGTGGAATGTTTCAGACAGACTACGTGTGTTCATGATTGAAATTGCAGTAGCATAAAGTAACTGGAGATGGGTAGGTTGACAAGAACGGGATGACACTTGTGATGCGCGAGCGATGTGAATGCAAAAATATCTGCCCCAATATGAAGCAGATGTTGTGGGCTTTGGCTGATGCTAGAGAGTAGCAACAAGCATAAAACACACAACGATTGATGGTAAAACGACCAACTGCCGCGCGAGAAGTGTAAGCAGATAAGCGACGCATAAGCAAATGGCCATCTAGTCAACCAGCCAGCCGGCCCTCTAACCAAAGCGACTGTGTGCAATGGTATCATCATGCCTGCAGAATGCGACTGTGCGGTGTTGTGGGAAAGCGGGAAAGGTCGATCTTAAAATGCGCCATGTGGTAACAAAGCTACACACACCACAAAAAAAACTGCTGGGAACGATGAGCTGCAGAAAGAAAAAAAAAACAAAATAAAAAAAGGACATAAAATCCAAAAAAGCACAAACCTTGTAATACGGAGGAAACAGAATGAGAGACATGCTTGAAACAGCGGTAGGCGGCGAAATAGTCGTCGTCTGGTGCGTTTGCTCCCAAGGCAGCAGTAGCTAAGCAGGACGCAAAGGCAGGGCGGCAGCAGCAGCATGCTTTCGTTTCTTCACTTTGTTGGAAAACATCTGCTATTCAGGTTTTCGGAGCGTCTTCGCCCGTACCGTCGTGCTGTTCGTGTGCGGAGTACCTTAGGCTGCTGCCAAATGTTCATCGATATGTACCTGTGTTTGTTTTAAAGCAGGGTCGAGAAACCTTTTTTTTACAGATAAGGGCCATATTAACATATGACAGTAACGAGCATTCGTAGCTCGGATTTCGTTTCAGTTTTTTAAAGCAATTTTTTATAAGATGCAATCGGATTTTTAGGCTAAAGTTACTAAGTAAAAATGAACACATGCCAAAAGGTGAATAATAATGTTGAGCACATTTTATAAAAAGTCATCATTCATAATATTGATGCGGTTCGATTTTCTCAGTAGCTTTTTTCGTTGTGGTTAAATTAAATATGGTTCCTTTGATAAATTTACTAAGTGTATAAATTCGTCCATAAGTAAATTAGTATCACAACAGTTGTTTCTTCTTAGTTAGAATATGAAAATATTTTTAGGATTTTAATGTCAAGAATAGTAAAGAAAAATAAAAAAATCACCAGTTTGTTTCATCAGGCTAAAGATATATAAGTTAAATATTAAATTGTCCAGCTGCAATTCTATCTAACTGATAGGAGTAACTTTGGAGCAATATCTGTCTAAAATAAATAACTTAAATTACAAAACAAAATCACAAGATTAATTTAACAATTTAACACGACTGATAAATATATAGTACAGATACGCTGCCAATTTTGTAATAAAATCTTCTTTTGTTACATAAACTGTCAGTTGAAAACAATGTTCTGATTATACTAGTCTATCAACAGCATATAAATACCATTTTCTTAATTAATATTGTGATAATATAATAATATTAGCATGTATCAAGACTAGAAAATATCATCAATAGTGCATGGAATGGAACTTATTTCCAGGATTGTTTTTTCAGCATTTGCGTCACGGTAACCGGTAAAGTTATCAAAAACTGCCTGAATAAAATAGTTGGTTTACCTGGCTGCGTGCGTTAATATATGATTGAGTGCTCTGGGCGCGTGACACAAGGTACACAGACGCACAATGCTGATATTGTATCATATACTGATGCGAGGCACTTCCTCTTAACGCACCCCGTTAACCGTTCGTGTGTCGCCACGGTCATAAGGAAAGCAGCGTTTAAATTATGGTGGTAGCATCGCGCTTGTTGCAGCTGTTCGTTCTACGGGGCTCGTCTTTGGCGATGATGTGTACCTTTTTATTTATTTAAATGGAGCCCCAATCTTTCGTCGATTGTATTGGGATATATTTGAGCCTACAGTCGATATTTAACAGTTTGTTTGTTTTTTTTTATAGTTGAATCGATTTATACTTTGATGCTCGTTTCAATTAAAAAAATCTTAATTGACAAGGAAAAAGTAACTAAAAATAGGTTGAGATAATATTAGCAATGTTACAGTATTTTTTATGCTACGGAACAAAATATTAATCAATCGTGCAAATAACCAGGCTTTTTGTCCGATATTTAGCATGCAATAGAATCTTAATCAATGAATTCTGTATGTAGAATTATGTATTTCAGGAAATTTCCGTTCTTGTTCGTTCGATTTTATTGTTCCGCAGATTTGCAAATGACAAAAATTTGTAATTTTCATGAAATATCGAAAGACCAACCCAACACCATTCTGTCGGCAGCTTAAGATTTGTGATAAATTCGTGAATTCTGCTAAAACATCATATACATTTTTGTTATTATTTCTTTTGAAATTCAGTCGAAACACAGTACCTATATCACAAAATATTTTATTAGTTTTTCCTATAGTCATTGTGCTGCTGAAAGTTCTTCCGTACGAGAGTAAACATTATTCTGGAAGAATGGCCAGATGCTGTATTGCTTACAGGTAAATACTCTTCCGAAAAATGGTACAATCTGTGCATATTTTATGCTTGAAATGTGTTGGTAAGAGATGAAGTGTGATCAGATATGGTAGAGACGGAGTTTAAATACAACCTGCTTCGTGAAGTTCGTGCTCTTATGCGACATTCTCTTTTTAGACCCCTTGCGGTGCACTAAGCAAGGAATGTGATCGGAATGCATGTTTCCTTCGCAGTTGCCGTTTGGGTAGAGAGGATTTTAAAGAGTTTTACTTGTTTTCCTCCGACATTACTTCTTCTCTTTGGAGTGCTGCTTAAAAGACACAAAGAAAGTGTATAGCAACGTTAATTTGTGCATACACATTTATTTAAAATTACTTTAAAAAAAAGAGAAGAAATTATGTTTTTAGCTACCCTATAATTTGAAATCGGAACTATTATTAGAAGGGCCATAATAGTCAAAAGTTCTTCTGATGATATCATGTTCGGAAAAAGATGTATACTACCATGCTTAATTTGAATTATTGCATGTATATGAGTGGAATACTTGTGAGGCGGATCTATAACAAATTCATTAATTTTTAATTCAATGTAATACGAAGCAGAAGAAGTAAATCAAACATTTATAAAAATGAAGTCTGTTTTATCACATGTTTTAGTATAATAAAATGATTCATACCTTCGTTTTTTCTGTCGTTAAAACAGCATAAATAAACGAAATGTTTTCTTAAATGATACTATACGTTCTGCTTTGGTGGTATATTGCTACTTGTCATTTATTAAAAACATCGTTAATTTATTTAAATTGTACACATAAAATGTAGACAGAGAAGTTCAAGACAGTGGTATGGTCGATTATTCTCCTCAGTGGTTATGATAAATGAAAATGGGTAGAAGACACCGGTACCGAGACCTAGACGTTAATGCAATCTTTACTGTACAATCGACGGCAAGAAATAAGAGTGAGACGACGCTTATGTGCCGCCACAGTCAGTGGATCAGGTGTGCATGGTACCAAAGCCTCTATAAAAATAAAGTAAAATAAGGTGTGCTAGGTGTAAACGGGAGCATAAGAATGTACTACAATTACAAAACCGTCTGGCAAGAGTGCAGAACCAGTATTGTTAAAAAGCAGGCGAACAGAACTGCATTAAACAAGCAACCAAAACAAGTCACCTACAGCAAGCAGACGACTGCAACGTCGGCACTGTATGGCGACACACATTCAATTGAGTGACAACGATGACGACGATCCATCTGTCCCCACCGTCGGCATTGGATTCCTGGCTGAACGGATAAAGGGTTACAGTCGTTGAACGAAGAGGTGGAGGTGGTCCGGGGGATTGGCTGGTGGAGGGCGGAGAATTTTCCAGGGGACCAGAATGGTAATTGAAAACAACAACAGCAGCAGTAACAAAAATAAATCTTCAATCTCCCTTCATGGCGGGCACAGGTGAGCAGCAGCGATTGTGCCGCCGTTGTTTGAGGAAAAATGAGGTTGAGATGGATAGAACTGAAGAATCGCAGAAATCAGCCAGCCATCAAAGCAAACCATCCGAGCAAAGGAAGAACTAAAACAGCATTGAATCGTTCATCAAAGTAACCATCCATCCAGGGCAGAGTAGAGCCGTGGTGGAGCGTGCAGCACACGCGGGCAGACGTAGTCAAAGGCAACCAACCAGCATAATCTAATTGAGCACAAACCAACCGCTGCCAGCCGTCGTCGGCGTTCCGTATAGTCGGTCGGGGTCGTGTTGGATGGAGCCAGATGGAAAAGTATATTTTTATACCCGTAACTATGTATATACTTCGCTGTTAGTGTGTGTGTGTGTGTGCGCGCGCGCGCCATACAACACATATACAGCGACATGAGAGAAAAAGAGAGAGAGGGAGAGAGAGAGAGAGTAAGCGAGAGGATCGTGTTTTTGCGTTTTTTATATTATTTTTCGTTACCCTTTCCTGGTCAATTCTACACTGATGCCCATGCCCTCTACACCTTGCCATCAGTCCAACATAGTATCATCTTGCATTTTTCGCTACCTTGGAGACGTTGCCGCTGCACATGTTTCCTCCATCGGTGTCGTCTCACCTGTTAGCGCGCTGTTGCCTTTCATATTGTTAAGCGACTCCAAAGCTCCAAAGTATCTATGAACTAATCAAACATAAACCATCTTTCATAAACTGGCTTTCATATTTCATATAAAAGAAAAAATAATTTCTATACCTTTTGAAATTATCCCAAAAGGAAATAGTTGTCATGCTCACGTTTTTAGTTCTTAGGAGCATTGGAAAGATTAAACGCCATCAATATGTGAGTGAAAGGACACCTCGGATTTTTAATAAACGGACTTTGGTTCATGAACTTGATGAAGAACATATTGATACATAATAATCCCATAAACAGTATGACTCTTTATGCAAAGTTTTTAACTATTGCTATCTGTCATTCATGCTTCTTTTCATAAATGTTATTTGCTTAGTTATTTGGCCATTATGTGGCTTGAATGTACCAGGAGGCTTTTACTGAGCTTTTACTCAGAGATTGTTAGTTTGTAAGCTCCGTGAAGTCCTATGAAGTCGACGAAAACATTCTAAATGGAAAAAGTATTAACTATACTTGTAGAATTATTTTTGGGGATTTTCCACGGTTTGAAAGACCTTACAATTTTTTTAAGTGGTTCAGTATAGCCCCGATTGCCTTTATGGTATATATATTGATTCAGATTCAGTTATACTTTCTTACCTTGGGTATCTAGTGAAAAAAAAAAGAATAAAACATGAAACATCTGGAAATTGTGTGCTTACCCAGTGAATGCTTCAAGTTTCATTTTTCACTTCGGTGTTGTCTATTAAGGAATGCATATAAAAAGAACATAAGATCATGCTTCATTTTTAACCAATGTGTTCACATCTTCCCACAAAGAATCGTACAGATTTGTACGATAAAAAATCGTATTCGTGTTGTGCTTATGTGCCAGAGTAAAGAATGTATTGCTTCGGATTCTGTTTCTCGTGGAATGCGTAGCATTTTTCGTTTATTGCAACTGGCATTTGAACCATCCGCCATCCATACGATATCATCTGCCGAAAGATGCTGAGCTAAAACAGTAATCAATATTCTCGATCTATTTTAAAATTTTCAATTTGTGTTCCTTCTTATTATTCCGCAAGAGCGTCCTGATTATTCATTTGACTTTTAATTCTTACTCTTTTACTTTTGTGCATACTTCGTACATCGATTATTTTATGCAAAATGTTTGAAGAACTGCATTGTTGCTTGTTGTAGAAATGCAAATGAAACTGGTAAAAACATTTATAGAGCTGCTTGATTTGGCAGGATATTTCTATCGTATTTGAAAATTATATTTTTTCGCATTACTCTGGCACCCTTTTCTCAAACAGGTTTGTTGCAAATCTACAGTGGCTTAGCGTTCTTACGTTTCATAGCTTATGGAACTATTGCTTGGAGGCGGGACGCAGTTAGTAACTGTAACCATTCGCCTAGCCAGACCGACATAAGTCCCGACCAACAGGTTACGGGGCAACAGCAAGTGTATTTCTCACTGCACACACACAAGCGGTCAGCTTTCCGCTTCTTTCGCATGAAAGCGATGGCGGTGTGAGGTGCATTTGCAAAATATGGCACATGGAATTTGTCAAACCTTCTTAATCCATTAGCATGGCATCTACCCCAAACATTCCAGGGAGCATGGGGGAAGCAGTATGGGGCTGTGTGGTTGGTTTCTAGCATGTATATTATGACCGCGTTGGCGAAAAGTCGTTGGGGTAGTCAACTAAGTTCGGAACGACCTTCAATAGATGTGGCTGGCAAGCTGCTGGACACGCGGTGTGTGTTTCTGACCCCGTAGAGGTAAATTTTAAAATAAAAAGCCTGTTTGTGTAATGTTTCGTAAGAGGAGTTTTGTTATTTGTGGTGTGTATGTTGTCTGCGTTGTCAATTGAAACGGTCACACGATTTACGAAGGGAAAGTGAGTGCGCTTGAGTGAGTGCAAGACGTTAGTAACGGCCTGTATAGCGAATGCATTAGTTGAGTGCTAATTATGTTAAGATTTTAGTGAACCAAACTATTCTCTCCACTGTAGTTTTGTAGATAATATTGTAATTGTTTGTTTTCATACTTTAGTAAAAATGGTTTTTTTCTCTTTGTTTATTTCAGGGATACTTTACACTTATCATAGAAGCATGGCACGATACAAACGAAACAACGACCCGTTCTCCAGGTAAATAATTAATGTAACTTTCTTCTGATTTTGTTACCGTTCGTCGTGGTAAACCCGTTGCGAGATTCGGAAGTTCATGAACCGATTTTTAATTGGTCAATTACTATTTGCACGTCGCAGTACGGTTCTCCGGGTATTGGCGTTATTTACCTGTACATGAGCGTTTCAGCTACAGGTTGTAAAGGGTTGATGTCGTCGTTATTTGTCGTATGCGTTTACCATAAACAAAAAAAAACAAAAACAACCAACAGTAAAACAACTTCCAGAAAGTGGGCTGCTTTGATAGTACTGTTTATAAAGTAATAATTATGCATTTCTTTTCTTCTGCGTAACCAGGCACCCTCATTTCCCGTCTCTCAATTCAACGCATACTGGAAGTTTCGGCCGAATGGACGGAAGACAGTTACAACTCATCGCACACGATGATGCGGTATGCGTTCCGGGTGACGTGCGATACGAACTACTACGGAGCAGGCTGTGCCAATTTGTGCCGCAAGCGGGACGATCAATTTGGCCATTACACCTGCTCACCGCTCGGTCAACGTGTTTGTCTGTCCGGTTGGCAGGGAGAATACTGTACCATTGGTAAGTACCTCAGTGAAGGGGCGCACGCGTTTAGAGTAGCAAACTGCAGGGTTGCGAAACCACACTGTATTGTACAGTATTACATGTTTAAATTTTTTTTCATCTATTCTTTGCACTAATCATTGTATTAGTCAGTACAAAAGCATAGTCATTTATTGCAAGTTTTTCTATAGTTTTTATACTTTATATCACCGAAAGCTTCGTTTGGACTTCTAAAAATCTGATTAAAAAATATAATCAAAAATTAATTGTGTTTTTTTTATTTTATCAATACACAGCTCAATGTACTCCCGGATGCCTTCATGGGCACTGCAGCAAGCCGTACGAATGCATGTAAGTATTACAGCTTGCGCCATATCACGACACGGTCACACAAGCGAGCAGCCTGTTTTTTCCCCATGATCCTTTGCCTTAAGTCACCTTCACCTGCATTTCCTCCTCTCCTCAGCTCCCATGCATGCACATTCTGTATGCAATTAATATACCCCATGCACCGACACCTCCTGTCCTCTCTTAGCGACTCTGTGCTGTGTGCTGCTAGCGCCGTGTGATGCACATGAAGAAGAGGTTTTTAATATTTATCTTGCTTTCTCTCTTGTATTTTGTTTCTTTGCTCTGCTTCTTAGTTGCCAATCGGGATGGAAAGGACCGCTGTGCGATGAATGTGAACCGTATCCTGGTTGCCTGCACGGTACATGCAAAAAACCCTGGGAGTGCCTTTGCAAGGAAGGCTGGGGAGGGTTGTTTTGCAATCAGGATCTAAACTACTGCACCAACCACAAGCCGTGCCTGAACGGGGGCACCTGCTTTAATACGGGCCAAGGTTTGTACACGTGTCAGTGTCTTCCGGGCTATAAGGGTACCGAATGTGAGCTTAGTATCACTAGCTGCACTGATCAGCCTTGTCTGCATGGTGCCACCTGCACCTCAACAGCCGATGGTGAAACATCGATAGACACTGATGGACGCAAATATCAGTGCCATTGCGCGAAAGGATGGATGGGAAGGCACTGCGAGCGAGAGGCTATAACATGCGCTGAAAAGCCTTGTCATCAAGGAACCTGCATTGACGTGATGCCTTCTTCATCTTCCTCCTCGTCGTCATCAACATCAGCCAACTTCCGCTGTGATTGCCCGCCCGGATATAGCGGGACGGCGTGCGAGATCAAATCTGGCGAATGTTATTCCAACTACTGTGCCAATGGTGGGACCTGTCACGTGGCCGGACCATCTTCTTCGTCTTCCTCGTCATCATCTTCGTCTTCGTCATCATCGTTATCGACCCTTTTCGGATCGGGAAGCAATAGTAACAACAATGATGGAGGGAACGGAATGCTGATGTGCCTCTGTCCAGATGGGTTTGTCGGCGATCGTTGTGAGGAAAACGTGGACGATTGCGTCGGTAATCCATGCTTAAACGGTGGCACGTGTGTTGATGCAAATAATCACTTCAAATGCCAGTGCGTTCCCGGATTCATTGGAACGCACTGCGAGGAAAAGGTGGATCTATGTCTCACAAAACCCTGCGCGAACGGAGGAATATGCACCAATCTAGAAAACGATTACAAGTGCCAATGTCGTGCAGGTTTTACCGGTAAGGATTGCAGTGGGGACGTAGACGAATGTAATTCGGCCCCATGCCGGAATGGAGGCACGTGCATCAATAGGGTGAACAGCTACCAGTGTGTATGTGCCGGCGGTTATCGGGGACACTCCTGTGAGGAAGAATCTGCTGCCGCTGTTCAACGGGATGCTGCCATGGATGGGAATGAATTTCATCATCATCACCATCATCCGCAGCAGCAGCAACGGCACAGTGGGAGTGAAGGAGTAGACGCTAGCAGTCGCACTGCCGATGGGCTAAGCAGTGGTCAAATCGTGCTAATAGCAATGTTCTCAATTTCGACACCCCTGCTAGCGTTCATTGCGACTACGATCGTTATCTGCCTGAAGCGCAAGCGCCAGCGGGAACAGGAAAAGGATGATGCAGAAGCTAGAAAACAAAATGAACAAAATGCTTCTCACAATCTTTCTGCATCCTCCCACCATCATCACCATCACCTGCAGCAGCAGCAGCAGCAACATCAGCAACAGCAGCAACAGCTTCACCATCAACAGTCATCATCATCGTCGGGGTCGTCTGGAGCGCTGCTTCATTCAGCCTCACAGCAGCAGCAGCAGCAGCAACAGCAATATCATAACGGGTTTCATAACCATCTCCAGTCCTCTGGCCAGAAGCGGAATAGTAGCAATACACTTTCCAACTTTGACAGCTCGCATCACATGATTAAGAACACATGGGACAAAAGCATCAACAACATGCCGTCTCCACCAACAACGGCCAGTGGCAGCGCTGGTGGTAGTGGAGGGAGCGGTAGTGCTGGATGCAGCAGCAACGGTGCTAGCGGTGGTGTCGGAACCACTGCACTATTGCTTGGTGGAGCAAACATGGATGACAATAGTTGCCTAATGGTTCCCGGGGCAGCAGTAGGTGGCAGCAGTGGCACCGGAAATGCTGGAATAGGTGCTGTCGGTAGTGCTGCTGGTGCTTTACTGTATCTGAGCACTGCCGATGACGTACCGACGATGGCGTCTTGTTCGACCTTGCAACGTGCCAAATCTCAGAAGCAGCTCAACACCGATCCGTCGTTGCTGCTGCAGCAGCAGCATCAAAACCACCATCATAATGCTATGTTATCGCAAACATCGGCATCATCTCTACATACCTCAGCAAATGGCTCCTCGATAGGAGGAAGTACTGTACCCTCTACGGGGACACCCTGCACCAATGGAAGCGGGAAGGACATATTTGACAAACGCATATCGGTTTTGTCCGAATCGGGACGATTATGCCATCCTCGGTGGAACGCAGCCACTTCGGCGGGCGTAGTGGGCGGTAGTCATTCAGTTGTAGGACCTTGCAGTCCACCACACATTTAATCGCTATTGAGCCTGTTAGGTATTATAATTCATATTGCCGTTCCATTTAACTTCATTTCAACCAAAAGAGCTCTAGAAAAGCAGCGAAACACATACACCTAAAGGTGTATGCGTACATAATCGGCCAGATCTTTGTGTTTATAGAAGAGGGATAATTTAAATGAATGTCCATATTATCTGTAGAACCCAATTATTCCTTAGGATTGGCAATGGATAACTGGGAGTGTAAATTATGCTTTTGTTTTATTATCTTTTAAGACATCTTCTTACTTTCTTAATATAAGAGGATCATATTTGAACTCAAGGCAAAGTGACGCTAATTGGTAAAACAGTTACCTTCGCCACCATAATATTTTCAACGATCATTTCTTCTACGTGGCCCGAGGTGAGATATCCGCACAGATATTGTCTCTCTTAAAATCTTCTACTAATTGGATACTAGATAAGTAATGTTTTGTTTTTTTTTTTCGCAAATTCTATTCCATAGGACTTGTTTTAATTATTCCTTAATTAATGAACATTATCGTTTTGAAAAACTCGTTTTCTCTCAAGCATTTACTGCTTAACACAAAATTACTACCTTTCCTCTTTTTTTATTGACATATCATAATAATCACAGCACAACTGCTCAGTTGCTGTTCGAATTTTAGCTTCAGTACGGTGATTTTTAATGTAATCAAGTGAGAAAACTTACGTTTTATTGCAGTTTTACACTTCTTTGCGCTGCACCTCATAGATTAGAAGATCCGGTGTGTTGAAATTAAAAATTGTTTAAGTAAAGTTCCTAAAGAAAGCAGAATCTTATAGTGTAAACCAGAAGTTATAAAACGTTGTAAACCAGCCGTGTAAATGAATGATAGGATCGTACCTGCGTCGTTGCGCAGATTAGAATGAAACTCTAAGCATACACTTACGGTCAGTGTTACAAGGTACATCTTTAGTACAACCTTTTTATACATTGATTCCAATTGGCCAGTAAGTACTTAACGCTGCGAACTTTTTTTTTTCATATCCATTGTTGTTGCTCATGTTAATTCGCACAGTTACACAAAATCAGTTAACTTTTAGATTTATTTAACAAATGTCTTGTGGCACTCTCGTTATGATGAGTGATTCATAATTCTAGCAATTTAATTCATATAATTTGCACCCACTGATAGGCGTGTGTGTGCCTAAAATGGTACACAGAATGAGAATTTACTAGAAGCATCAAAATCTGGCCTGTTCGGCTTTATCATACTGTCAGTTTGTCTCGATATTTGCCATGTATTGTGTTATATTAAAAGCGATAGAGAAGTATGATATAATTGTATAAAAGATGCATAAACTTTGACGTTCTCTCTTTATGATGTTATTCCACGTGTGTCTATTTTAGGCATTTTTTATTAAAGCAAATTAAAGCTAAACCGCCAATTGCTGGATAAGATGCAAAGCAAGGCTGATATCCGAGTGAATTTTTTGTGATGTAATTCTCACTCCGTATAATGCATAGAAGGGCTTTGTTGGAAGACATCAGCAACAGCAACAACATGGTATTGCGATCCCAATATAGATGCAGTATAATGCATGATCTATGATGTGTGCTATGTGACATTGCATTAATCTAATTAGGGTAAATAAACTTTATGACCGAAACAAAACCATATCGCTGCACATCTTCAACCATGTCAATTGCAAGTTTACTTACACAAAGGCTTCACAACATTTGAAAAGGTTCAATACTCACGGCTCTCAGACTGGGTACCAAAGCAACAGCTGGTTTTGATTGAATTTATTAGCATCCTCAACATATCTTTCTTCTTTCTTTGAAACAAACGTTTCAGTATGCAACACATTTCCCATTAAAAAGTTTAAATCACCTGTGGTAAATCATAGGTACCATGAGTCCACTACGCTTTTTCGTGGCAAAAATGTGATACAGTGTAGTATGTAGAGAAACAATTAAATATTACAAGGTGTATTAATAATTACAATCATGTTTCATACGATGAACAATACAGATAAGGTCCACAAATTACGTTAGCGTGACGAAATAATTACGAATCAAATGTGGAGGCATTCGTAAAAAGGAAGGACGGAACCAAGACTAAGTCAATTATTAAGAACCGTTTGGGTTATGAAACTACTATCAATGGGTTTGAGTGGACATGGCGTAGTTTTGAAAACAAACTTAATGCAATTGCATAAAACCAGACTCTCCAGTTCATGCCTAAACCAATAATTCATATACTATCAGCCAACAGCAAAATAGCATTACATCTTAATAAGGCAACGAAATGACTGAACTGAATTTGTACATTTTATAGCGGATATTATTGGATTACTATTTACTGGGGATAATAATGTTATTAATTATTTCGCCGATTATGATAATTAACGATACTATTATACACACACACACACACTCACACACTGTACTGTAACTATTTTTCGAGGGATACAACCATTTTTTCACGCACATCCTATTGAAGTGCGAACCTAATTTCTACGTCCTGCATCGTTTATGTGGGATAATGTTAGCTTTCCAACCTGTACATGGAGTAAATATAATTGTATCTATTTATTTATCATGCTTGTTTTCAAGTGTGTATTTTGCAAGGAAAGTACCCTGCGCAAAGGTCAGACAAATTGGTTGGAATTGTGTAACATTCCAACTAAGAACATCTGCTTTGTACAGAATAGAACGCAGAACTAGTAGAACGTGTCAAACAAATTGCAGACGATTTTATAGAAATGGTGTTTGAAACCAAAATCAGTCAATCACGTCAAGCAACGCTGTACATTTCTGCAGCGTGGTGTATTGATCAGTGTTAGTGTACAGTAGCGAACTAATATACGATTATAATCAATTTAAGCTGTAAGATTTATTGTAAAGAAATAATTTTCTAGCAAGGAATGTAATCGTAGGAATGGCGTGTATATTGTAACCCACTTAAGGTCGAATGGATGTACAGAGTGTTCATTCTGATATTTTGTAGGTCTTATTATAAATAAAATCATGAAACAAATTGACTTGAAACGATCATTTTGTGTTTGTTTTATTGTAACACAACTTCAAATATCCGAAATATGAGATTATTGCCAACAAAACATGACAGGTAAAAAAATATAAACATGGTTATTATCAGCAACATCGTTTTTCACAATTACTAATAATTGTCTTTTGAGGCTGTTGGATTTAATGTAACAGATGAGTGTGTAATAAATGAATGGATAATTTTGACAAGAATTTTCTTCTTTCAAATGAAAATAGTAGCGACAGTCTTGAAAGCTAATGTGGCATTGAAGTCAAATCAATCAATCAATCAATTGTGACGATCTTAAGAAAATGGCGATACGAGAGTAATACTCCGTACGGGTTGTTCTCAAGATACAGGGTGCTTCAATAACGCAGGTATTTGTAGCTAAGCGGATTTTAAGTAATTTTGACCGAGCTCTTTCACATGAACTGAAAAAAGGAAAAATAAATTGCAAATCCTTGTTTAAAACAGACATGTCACACATACAGTGGCACGATGTGTTGAGTTTCTAAACGAGAAGGTAAGTTAGGTCCTCGATAATATTGGTAGCGGAATATGCTTATGTCCTACGATCATTTTTTTGTGTAGGTTTTCACAGCGCAGAAATGATAAAACATCTAAAATGGTCTTAAAAATGATAACTATTAGCTATCATTCATCAACTATTCCATCCGGAAAAATCCCTAGCGTTCAACAATGATAGCCATAGCCATAGCATGTTAATAATATTCCGATGGAAAATTCTGTGTTTGGAACTATTTTCGGTTATTCTGTTGTTATTCTGATGGTGTACAAAGCATATTATACACAAGTATATTAAAATACAAAAATATAACGTGTGATGTGTGATTAAGCCTACAGTAATAACGGATCCATTAAAAAGAAGATACAACCGTTTCCGATTACGTTTAAATCACATGATAGGCATGGGGGATGGCTACTGGTTTGAGATTCGAACGTAATCGAACGCGATTCAACCGTGTTGGAACGCATCTAAACGTGATAGTATGCGAATCGAAGCAGGCTGCTCATGATTCGACGCAAATAGCACGCAATCCAAAGTAGGCGACATGTGATTCCAACTTAACCGGAAACAGGTGTAAAAAATGCATTTAATACATTTCAATGTTGGTACATTTCTATTTATATTCCACTTACAAAAACAGGAAGTAAATCAATGAACAATTACAATGACAAAACAATACTCAAAACTCCTATTTTTTCCGCAACAATAATGAGTATACATTTAAAGTTTTTTGAAAACAATTAGGCAACTTAAATAAACAGAAAGATTATCAGTATCCCTTTAGTATTCTGTATAGATTTCTGTCTGCGCTGCATTGATTACATGATTGGTCATAGTGGATCGAATACCATTCGGAAAGTATTCGGAAAGAAAGGATGGAGTTCTTTTAGTCCCTTTTTGTTTCCTGCGTTTCCTGCTTTTGCCTCTATTCAACCTTGTGCGTAGATGTGCTAAGGATCATTTTCTTGCTGAAAGTATTTTCATGAGGTTAGTGTTTTTTTTTTCTTGGACATAGATTATAGGTTATATCTGAGATTGTTCAAATATCCGAATTTGTTCATGGTAGTATCATTTAACTGCACAATATCAGCTAGCTGTATTCCTGCATCTTCCTGTACTATGCTTGACTTTTAGGGTCAAATGCGGTCTCTCCAGAGTCAAATTTGAAATTTATTCAAACTATCTGGATTCCCTCAGATCACAGATTAACGTTGGTCTCGTAAAGCTTTCTAACATACTCCTTGGCAAAGTTCTGTTGTTTCTTCATGTAAATCTTGTATCCTAGCGACACTTTTCGCCCGTCGTCGCAGATTTTTCTTGTGAGCAACTTAACGAAAAGTATTCAAACTGGCATTGTTATAATGAAGGTTTGTGTTGCGATATAAGTTTTGGCTTTCGTACCATGTCCAGATGAGAAACGGGCAATCGTGTTACGAAAATGTTTTTTTTTTAATTAACTTCGCTGTCTTGGCCTGCTGCAAAAAACTCCGAAACCGCTCACGGTCTGGGCGCCGTCGTCTGCCAATCCGTTATCCCGGCCTTGATGGTGGACGCCTCTACGCCTCCTCTATCCATGCGGAGGGCCTAAGAGGACTTTACGGACTGGGTCGTCCGGGTCCATGCGTATAACATAGCAAGCCCGCCGGAGCCGGGTGAGCTTTATCCACGGCACAACAGGAAGGTCGTTGTACAGCTCGTACAGCTCGTCGTTGTATCGGCTCCTCCATTGTCCCTCCTCCCGTATAGGGCCAACAATCCTCCTGAACATCTTCCTCTCGAGCGCGCCCAAGAGGGTTTCGTTAGATTTGGACAGAGTCCTTATCTCAGAAGCATACGTGAGTACCGGAACTATATAGGTGCTATGTAGTTCCAGCTTCGTCCGTCGCGACAGGTTTTGTGAGGTGAAATGCTTCCTCAGGATATAGAAAGACCGGCTGGCCGCCAGCATCCGTGCGCGCAGCTCGACTTCTATGCTGATGTCGGTGCTGACTTTTAACCCGAGATAGGTGAAATTTGGGACGACTTCGAAAGTGCGTTCACATATACGTATGTCACCCCTACGTAAATCGGCATTTGTTAGTAGGGCCGCTGGTGGTGCCACCATCAGTTTGGTCTTTGCTTCGTTAATCTGCAACCCGAGGTCTTCTGCCGCCTGCTCGATCCTTTGGTAGGCTTCCACCACATAGGAGAGCCGCAATTCAATGATACGCATGTCAAAATCTCGGTTGACTTGTAGAAGATGATTCCCGAAGTTTCCCCCTCCGAGTTGCAAATGGCCCTCTCTAGCATCTGGTTGAAGATGAGACATGCAAGACCATCCCTCTGGACCTTTGATAGTAGCAAAGGGCCCCGAGAGTTTTCCATCCACCTTCACTCGGCATGTGACATTGGTCATGGTCATTCTTGATAGCCTGATCAGTTTGGCTAGGATTCCAAGAGAGCTCAGTGCGTCATAAAGTTTTACCCTATGCTATGCTGTCATATGCGCCTTTGAAATCTATGAAGAGATGAAATGTTGTTCAGCTGCTGTTCTGCCATCTTCTGCAAGATCTACCGCATGGTGAAGAACTGATCAGTGGTCGATTTCCCGTTTCGGAATCCTCTTTGATAGTGTTCAACTATCAATTCGACGTATGGGGCAAGTCGATCCTGTAGGATCAGGTAGAATATTTTGTTGGCAGTATTCAACACTGTAATACCCCTGTAGTTGTTGCAGTCCTACTTATCTCCCTTCTATGTGCAGTCCAACTTATATGGGATGAATGATGCCGAGTTTCCAGTCACAAGGCGTTTATTCGCCATTCCATACCTCAGTCACAATTTGATGAATTTAATTTTCTCGTCAGCGACCCATTCGGCACGAGGCGTAGAGGAGCACAGCGAGCTCGTTGGCTGGATCAAGTGGAGCTCAACCTGTCGGAGATCGGATGCAACCGTGGCTGGAGGACTGCAGCCCTGGTCCGAGTTTCCTGGAAGCGGATTGGCGACCTGGCCATGTCTTTTAGACGTGCTCGGATATGAGCGGGCCAAAGAAGAAGAAGAAGAATTTTCTAATATTGCATCCCCGTTTTTGAGTAGTTCAGCTGTGATTCTCCGTCGGTTTCGGGTACCGATGAACAATCCAAGTAGCCATGCGTTATTACGCGAATTGCATTTTTATGGTCGCTTTAGTACCTCTACAAATCGTCGTTTTTTATTCTTCTTCTTCTTCGGTGGCACAACAACCCCTGTGGGGTCAAGGCCTAACCACAGCTTGGCTCTTTCTGTGACTGAGTGTACACTGAGTGTATCCTTATCAAGATTGTTAATACATATATGCGTATGAGGGGTTGTGATTTAGTGTACCTATAGCAGGATATTAAATCCTGCGTATGGGGGGCGGCAGCGATCTGTATGAGATTCGAACCGACGACGGGCCATTTGAGGGGCCAGAGCGCCGTTATCACTAGACCACCGATCCGGCCCAAACCCCGGCAGCCGATCGTTTTTTATAGTTTTCCAAAAATTGTCGATTTTACAATTCATCCGCAGACTAAATTTCCATAAAATCAGGTAAGTTTTGCAAAAATTTTGTATCGATTGCAGCAGATACAAAGAACTCTTTCATGATACAGTAACAATTATCACCTTCATTGCTTGGCAAACGACCCGACTATTGATGTACCCACCATCAAGTAACCCGACTTAAAAGGACCATACTAGTGAGGTTCTACTGTAATTCGAAACTATTCTTTAAAAAAGTTTTTAAAAACTAAGGAAAATGTTTTTAAATCGATTTGTAATGATCACTACCTATTTTTCATCCCTTCAAGTACAACGGTCTTGGTTTATCCATCTCCATCTTCTCTTCGTTTATACTGCGTACTGAACACTTTGCTCAATTGTGCCATCACTACTTTCCGCGACAGCGAAAATTGTAAACATTCCAGCGTGCGTTTTTCCAAAGGCGATGTGCGCATGATCGATTGGAAGAAAAACACATCTGACAGATATTTTCCATACCTTCGCCTACAAACAGCTGGAATGCTGTGCGCTTCGCAGTGTTTAGCTGAAATTGACCGTGTTCGCAAGTGATCAACCCTTCGTATCGCGAAACAGAAAAAAAGAAAAAAAAATGTAGAGAGTGCATTTCCTGCACACCCTTTACGTAATCGTTATTTGCAAAAAAAAAAGTAAAGTTACGAATAAAAGCAAAGTTTGTTTGCTAACAATTGTGCTAATGCAATTCCGCGGCTTGCAAACCGTCTGTGCAACACAGTTCGTTTTTGTGGTGTGAAAATGTGCAGGGAGTGGCCAAATAACAGAGTTTTGTGCTGCTATGGCGTTGTTTTAGAAGATGTAAATTATATCTGATCGATGGTTGAATGTGTGCAGTAGCGCGGAAGTGATTGTTGGATACTTTTTTTTTTTTAAATATTGGTAGAGAAGAAAAGTAAAAATCTGTCCTAATGACGGGGAGCTTTAGGATACAACTAATCAACATGAATACCAGAAATGCAGCTTGTAAGTGTGCAAAACACGGGAAGAGGGATTTTTTCAATGGACATATTGGAGTTAGTGTTCTTCAAAAAGAAAAAGTAGAAGATATAGGAATCTGCCGAGGATTCCAGCGGGAGAAAAATGTTGTTTTGCTCATATCATCATATGAATGGATAACACACTTAATGGCAGTCAATTTTGACCACCAATCTAGGTCATGGTCCTTAAAAAAACTAAAAAGACTAGAACATGTTCCTTAATTGGAAGAGTAGATGGTAAATTTATTTAGAAATTCAACCATGGTAGAAATGGAATACCTAAAGCAACAAAAAACTGATTTTATTTTAATTGTTTAACAATTTTCTTTTTAAAAAATGCCTACAACTATTAACAAACCAACCTTGACAAATGGTGGAAAAAGATATCGAATTTATGGGGTTTAGGTTTATTGTTGGATAAGCTGTTCGAAAAGCATCGAAATATTGAAATATTGAATGGATGTTTTTTGCATTAAGCTCAACCCTTTCTTGGCTTAAACGATATCGGAGGTCATGCATATCGTTGCTGGACTTTCTAGATTTATTAACACTAAGTGGTTGAATAGTCATAATCGTCTCCACGGGGTCCTAGAGTTGAACCCAGTTGTGTCTTGTGAGCACCGGCTCTGTTGTCGCCTCCACCACCGGACTTCAAATTATATTAAATAATCCTCAATTTTTTTAATTTATTATCAATCATAATTTGTCTTAAAATAAAAAATAAAAAAAAATAGGTGTAGTATGATTTACCCGCATGTTGTTAATTTTCGAATAAAGTGCTATCGAAAGCCTCTAGAAATTGTTATGACATTTTAAGGTGTGTCTGAAAATCAACATCATACATGCTATAATTCAGCATCGTTAATTTGTTAAATTGTGCTTGTAATTTTGGGTTTTTCCGATTAAAACTGCGAAACAGGCCAGCAAGAAGCAGTTCTGTGGCGAAAAATGAATTTCACAGTGGAAATTTAAAGAAAAGGGATTCAGTAGGTTGTCAGTGTGCAGACTTTATTTTTGTAGACTACAAAAGGCCTATTGACCTCCGGTAACGTGAATCAGTCTATTTTTGAACCGATTTGGCAATAGTTTTTAGATACCTTTAAATTATTGTAAAGTAAAAATATTGTCATAGTCTGTTTTTTTTTTAAATAAAATATAGCTCCCAAGTATCCTATCTGAGAGTATAGTTAATAGTTTCACGATAAGTCATTCTAAAACTGGTGCAGCTGGAAATGAAATCAGAGGAAATTCAATAAATGCGTTTACGCATGGCTTTGGATGAACACATTTGTATGTAAAAAAAGTGAATAATAGGATAATTTTTCGTAAAACAATCAAAGAATAGCCAAATCCTGATTTCTTTACATAAATAATCAAATTCTACAGTTAAGTTCAAATGCTTCATTAGAATAAACCACACAGTTTACTTTAAATGAATATATTTTAGACGAAAAAACCAGTTGAAAAAAGAACACAATCATTAATGTAGTGACATGTAAGACATTATAAAACACAAAGCAGACACATAAATAAAAAATGCAAATTCTTGGAATTGATGGCTGGTTACGATTTGTATTTACGTAGTAACGACCAGGCCGTGATTAATGATTAAGAAGGGAAAAATAGGTGAAAATAATTATTATAAACATGGAAATGATTGTGGCATTATGCACTTATTTTTCTTACTACAACAGTTCAAGCAAAGTTGCGGTGTTTACACGATTTCCATGTCCGACTGCTGGCTAACCAGGCACCGGGACCCACCGGATCAGAAGTAGCCAACACCATCAAATACTTCTCTCAAACTTTACTAAGTAAGTTTTATTGTCTTATAGTACTTTTTACAGGAAACATTATATTGAACCAAAGCGCAATCGTAATACCCGCCTATGCTTAAGATTTTCATTCCCAAGCAGACAAAGTCTTCAGATCATTGCTCACATATCTTCCTCACCGTAGTTTAGTGTTAGAAATGAACCATAAATTAGACGCCTAAGAGAATATTCCACTTCACAATGTGTTAATCTATTTCCTTCTTTTGCAGCCGTTCTAAAGGATGTCCCTTGTTCCCCGCTCGAAATGATTAAGGATCCATCATTGGATCAAATCCGGATGTCCAGCTATCCCAACTTGGAGTACCAAAATCTTTACAACGCCCTTACCATGCTGCTAGACGTAGCGTCCAACATCCAGTCAGGATTGCATCTCTTCGGGAAGGCGTTTCTGCAGTGTTTAGGATGCATACTGCCATTCCTGGATAGAGATCTCATCGACAACTTACCCTACCTGACCGCATCTAGCATTTCCGTACTGCCACCTTCGCTGCATCAGGACATCATCAACTATCTCTGTTACTACATTCTTCCCTTTACAATCAGTAAGTAGGGCGTTTCCTATGTTTCGCTTCGTAAACGTAAGTTTCTCCGTTCATTGTAGCCATATGAACGCTTGGAAGTTGCAAGTGGACAGTTGCATTGAACGGTGTGCGTTTTTCTGGCCCACGCTATTAATCTGGTTTTTCGCATGCGCTTCTGAAGGTCTAAAGGCATGTTGTGCTATGTTTGCAAGGCCGTACAAGAGGAAGGAAATGGGTTTGTTTTCTGTTCCACCGACAAGCCATGTTTGGTTCTGTACCGTACCTGGCAAAACATTGTTTCTTTCACAAAAAGCTAAATTTAAGCAAACCAAAAGTGAAACGAAACATTTTTCCAACTCAATTTATAATGCACAAAAAGCCTGTGTGGTACGCTGGTAGTAAAAAAAAATCGGAACCGTTGGCAATGCACTAACAATAAATTAACATCATTTTTGCTTTCCACTGTTGCATTGGATTGCCGTTTTGCGGTGTTTATGTTTCCCACTTATTAGATACATTTTTTGTCGTTTCTTTCGATACATTTTTCATTTTTACATGAACCATTCTTAATCGACGCTTCGATCAAGCAGCGCGCCAAAGTGACGACGATCAGGAATGCCACGCGTGCCAATCGGTATCGGCCGTCATTATGCTGGTGTTCCAGTACTCCACCAACCCGGCTCACCACTGTCAGCTGCTTGAATGTTTAATGCGATTGAAGCACAACGTCGCCAAAGACCTCCTGTGTGTGATCGGCTATGGAACTGCGATGTCGCGCGCTTCTGCCGCCAAGCTGCTGTTCTACTACTGGCCCGCCTTCGATCCGAACTTGTTTGATCGGAAGGGTCTGCTGTGCAAGTTCACCAACGATCTGGTGCCATTCGTCTGCCAACGTGAATCGTGCCCGAATGCGGGCAATGCGGAGGCTGTGAAAGTGTGCTACGATCACTGCATCAGCATTCTGTACGCATCGGATGCGCCACCGCCACTCTACCTGTGCATCGAGTGCGCCAACGAGATACATCGCGACCATCGGAATCTTACGTTCGGGGACATTTTACATCCGATGCAGCAGGTTTCGATGGTGTGCGAGAATAAGGTTAGTGTGCGGTGAAAATGATTGGTGAACAAATTTTTCATGTAGTCACAATACGAAATTGATTTCAATTGTTTGTCATACAATTCTTAATAGTACGGTTTGATTCTTTCATTTTTAGAATTGCCGATCGCATGAAAAATCTGCCGTATCGATATGCTTTTCGAACGAGTGTGCCAGCTACAACGGAAATCACCCTATACGGTACTGTCTGCAGTGTCACGGTAATCGTCACAATAGCCGCCGTGGCATCGATCACATCGTCCATCGCAGTCTGCCACCGATGATGATGATGGATGCCGAAATGCAAACGTATCTAGTAGAATCTGTGATCAGTCTGCTACGCGAAGCCAAACCACTGAACGTGGACTTTCGCAAGGACTTGTCAATGCAGGAAACAAAAGCCAATAGCTCCGGCACGAATGGAGGAACCGAACAACAGGTCGACATATTGACGCTGGAGGAGCGTCAATTGCTCGGACGTTACGGCATATGGTTGCTGGTGGGACGCTGCACACCGACGGTGGATACACCGGTGGAAATTTTGGGCCGTCTGCTGTCGATGCTCTTCCATTGGTTTCATGTGACTGCGTACTCGTACGACGGCCAGACCGAGAGTACGCTAGAAAAGCTGAAGCAAGACCACATATGCAGCTGGCTGAAGGAAGTGCGCATTAGCCATTACAAAGAGTTTATTGACTGTTTGCTACCGCATCCACCCGAGTACTCGCGGGTTGGAGGCCACTGGGATTCGTTAGCCTCGCGAACGTCCCATCTGAAGGAGGGCCTGCAGCGGTTGATTTGTTTGATACCGTACGAAATCATCACACAGGAGATCTGGGACACAGTGATGCCCCACTGGATGGAAGCAATTACAAACGATGTGCCGGAAAAGGAACTGATCGAGTTGAAGATCGTACTGAACAAAATACTGGATGCGGAAATGTCACCGTTAGGATTTGACGCAAAAGCCATGTACAATTTTGTAGCGATACGGTTTGAAAAGACTACCGCCAAGGTGCAGCAGCAGGCTCTTTACTGGTTGCAGAACTTGACCAAGCTGGAAATTGTCATACCGTTACCGCAGTTGTTTGCGATGTTTGGCGACGGTGTGCGTATTATGAAGCACGGCGTGCAGGCTGAAATAAACAAATCGAAGGATTCGAGTCGCGGTGGATCGAGCGGTGGCAGTGGTGCCAAATTCTTCAAGGAAAGAGACTTACAACCACCCAGACGAAGTTCCATTTGTAAGTTAATAGGAGATCACCAAGTGTTCGACAGTGAAACGGTAACTTTTTTGCTTCACTTTAGCTCCTGTGGTCGAGGATGAATCAGGCAACACGTCGGCTATTTCAGACGATGAAGTGCCTATGAGCAAGTGCATGGAATTTTCGACTGATGCCGAACACAACCTCACGTGCTGCGTACTGATGTTAGATATTCTGTTGCGACAGGTGCGCGTTAGCATGACACACCAGTGGCGTTCGATTTATTGTGTTATTTTTTAATATCGTCTTTACGATTTTAGATGGAGCTTCAGGAAATTGAGATGCATTCGGGCATCTACACGACCGTCGCAGAAAACGTATGCCGTTTGCTCAAATGCATGGTAACAGCTGCAAACGTAGGCATGGGCAATCACAGCTGCAGGTTGATGGTAAGCACTGACTGAAGCGGATGAGCCAAGAGAGACAATCTAGTTTGATATTCATGTTACAGGATTGCGCATATTGTGAAACATCTGTCATGTGGCATCAGCTTTCGACGAAGCTGGTTCAATACCTGGCTCCGGTGAACCCTGTTAATCCACCCGATGTATGTTTCAAGTGTTGTAAATGACAGCAAAACTTGAAAGTGGAGGTAATTTCTTACAGTTTCTACGTTTGATACCGTTTTACAGCCTCCTTTGCAGACGGTTATTGACGATGAGAAAACTCGCAAAAGTCCTCCCGAGCTCGAAAAAGAAGTTAAATCGAACGAACGTGACATGTCGCTGTCGATGGCGCCGTTACACATACCGCTTGGGCCATTAGGTAAGGCTACCTAGTCACATATGATTTATTTCCAGTTTAAGTTTTTACATTTTCTCATTTTCGTACACAAAATTATAGTTTTGAAGTTTTTGTGTTTGTAGCATTATTATGATTTTCAGCTACCAGTATAGTCCGATTTGTTTTTGTGAAATGGACGAACCGGTTTTCGAAATAGTAAAAAAAGGAAAACATCAACCGAGTTATAGGCTCTTTGCGCGCTAGAAAACAGCACATGCCTTATGCTGAAAAGCTTTTTGGCTTATCACTTTAGGAAAACTATTTTCACATAAATACCTTGTAACAGTGAAGTGAATGATCATTTCTGTATTAGATATTTTGAAACGAATTTGTTACAAAAAACAATGGTCTGATTCCTTTTCTAGCAAGTTGAATTGCTTTATTTTCTGCGGTAGCTTACAACAGGAACGAGAGCAAAACAACTACCTATTTAACGAAGCCAAAAGTCATTGCTCTTATTAAGGAATATTACAAAGTGTGTTACATGATATGAGTTTGTGAGTCTCTAGAGAAATCAACACGGGTAGTTTATATTTTTCACAAGCAAATTGTGCAAAAGTCAGATCTATAGTTTAGAATGTACATAAAAATTTGAGGAAAAGTTTAACAGCATTTAAACCATTTGCAGTAATGACACATTCTTTAGTTATGTTTGAAAACCAAACAACCGAATCGAAAATACTCGCGATATCGTTCATCCATTCCTAATGTACATGTGTATATGTCTCTTTTTCGTTTTTATATCAACCGTCACTAAAAAAAAAAAAACAATACCGTACACTGCCAACTCACCTTATAAACACTTACACTCACCAAACATGATTGAAAAACAAAAAAATACCAACATGTACGAAACCAAATACTTCAAAACCGAAAACCAAAACCAAAAAAATATAAGTCATGCCTTCTATTCTTGATGATGCCGGAAAAGTCATTATAATGGCAGGTGAATGTCTTCCGTAATTCTGACGCTTGCTATGCATTTTTTGTTCGTTATTCAATGCCTCTGCAAATGAATTTATAAAAATTTTCGTAGGTCAATTTTATAAAACCATTTTCTAATACGCTCCTGTCCTGTATTTATTAACATCTAAAACAAACGATCCATTTATGCATCGTAAAAAAGCACATTGATGCAAATGCTTAATACTTCTTGTTTGTTTTTTTTTTATAGTACAAACACTCACAATATGTTGAGATTTCCCTTTTTTTCGTTTATGTGATGATAGTAACTTGATAGTAAATGTGTTGAACTGATAGTAGTAGCGGTTTGAATTTAGACTCGTAGACGAATCTTTGGTCTGTCCAATTTCAAGTTGAGTTGAAAAATAAGCAAAATAATCACAGTTATGAGCACGGTACGTTTGCGTTACACATAGTACTGCTTAGTAAAACATGTTCACAATTAGCATTTGCAGGTAGAATCATCCGCATGCAATCTGTAGACATTGTTGAAAGTCTTTAGTATAAAGTGTTTGAGTTGAGTGCTAAAAGGATTTCGCTTTACATATTTATAACCCACTCTTAACACGTTTACGCTTACAGGGCAGCTGCAAAAAAAAAAGACGATTTATAGACCCAACAATAATATATTTTTTCTGTTTCTGTTTCCATTTTTCTCTTCTCATCCTTTCTTCTAATCTTGTTATCGTCGATCTACTTGCCTTTAGGTCCAGTACCGGTAGCAGTTCCACAGCCGGAACCTCATTCGGTTGGTGGTGTATTAGTACATATGCCGCATGTTTGTTCTGTATGTATTATATTAACTGTCTTCTATCTTCTCTAATGCATTCATCACCACAGTGTATAAAACACACAGCTAGCACATCTGTCGATTGATATGAAACCAAAATCAGCGCACAGTCACTTGCAAACTATGAGCGAGCTAATCTTTCGAATGCCATCGTTTGTTTCTACCAATTTAATTTATGTCTCATAGCATTGGGCTGGACGCGTGCAGCACTTCAATGGTGCTCGCATATATTCTTTACTCATTTGTACCCTTGTTTCACAGCTTTGGGGTGTGGATGACTCTCGCAAGCCATTGTTTTGTCATTGGGTGAAATTACTGGAGGTAAACTGTGTTCAGCGCAGACTCCCACAGCCGTGGCCCACATTAAACTGTGCTATTGTACAGTACAGTTTCGTCATCTGATGTTTTAACAAAAAATGTGTTTTTAAACACATCAATTATCAATTAACATGTACATGAGTATTTTTTAATACTGTGAGGCTTGAAAATTTGGTATGGAAATGGAGCCTGGGATTAAGTGTAAAAATGGATTTTTTTCCGTTAGAACGGTTATAATGATAAAAAAATGGATTATGAATGCTAAGAATTTAGCTCAGAATCATTCACCAGTATATTTTATCAATGTGTTTAAATACGTGCACAGAGAACAGCTTTCCACAGGTACTCTGTAGATTTCGTGAGCTTTATCTTTGTCGTTTCACTGTGTCTCTTTAATTAATTTTTCTCGATTTTTTTTTCATTTGAACGTCTTATTTGCCTATCTGTACTATGTCACATTTTTTCGTGGGTAATTGTGTCGTTTTTTTTTCTTTTGATATTGTTCTATTTCTGTTCTATTTCGTCTACGTGGTGTGGGACTGTTTGCGTTCAATTGTCTATCTAAATTCAAGCAAAGGTCGCGAAAACATTTTGCAAATATGTCTCTCTATCCTTCTCTCTCTCTCTCTCTCTCTCTGGGTGTGCAATTGAGATGTTAAATATGTTTAAAACACATAATTGTCTCTAATTGTGATGCAGCTAAATGCTGCAACGTGTGTGCGTGTGTGTGTATATGTGTCCGATGCATGGATTAAGATAACGTTAACGACTCTTTATTGTGCTTAGATCATGACTGCCACAGTGGAAACGGTTTCGGAACAATTGGACCTGGCCGCCATAATGCCTTCAGAAAAGGTAGTACCAGCGGTGGCTCGCTCCGTTACACTATCTGAGGCCGATGTCGGTAAGCCTAGAACGTATGGAAGGGAGACGATCTAATGCATCATTCATTGCTCTTTATATGTTCTGCAATTCCCTTGTTCCAGCTACTGCTACGGTGCAGATAGCCAAACCAAACGTTATTGGCGAAAGCAGCTCTGAAGGTGGTGGCCTTGATTCGGAAAATCCAGACGGATCCCATCCCTACGATGGGGACGAAGAGTTTTGGCACACATCGGTTGGAAAGTTTAAATTTTCAATTGACACGTTGCCTCAATCATTGCAGTTCATCTATCAACTGCTAAAAGAAATTCCCCACATCGATAAAGCTGACATACTGTACTACGTACTGCAGTGTTTGAACGTGATGGTGTTGCACGGGGATGCATTCGTGAAGGCGGCACGCGATAATCGTGGATTCTTCATCTGGTGTCAGGAGAATATGCTGATCAAAAAGTATGTACCGTTTATTGATCTTTCACTAAATTCTGTCGCGCGTAACTCGTTCGAAATCGAAGGAGCCGGAGAAAATGCCAAATACCATACTAGAAAATCATTAGATCAATTAAACCAAATGCAGAAAAAAATATGTACAAAAACGATTGCAACATTTCAATACAGTAAATCTCCAAATCATAGTGGTAATTGAGCATATCATTTTTTAATGCTTGTGTTGTTACGATACAGTCTTTTCTCGCGTTACGCGGATTATGCGTGCCAGAGAAAACAGCTTGCAACAACTTGAATCTACGCGACAGTAGAATTTGACCAATTGCAACAAAAATACTGACCGAACCTTATAGTTTATGTGTGTAAAAACGGTGTTTTGCTCGTTAATTACTCATTTCAATGCATTTGTATAGAATATCAGATTAGTTCATTATTTTTTTATTAGTTTAGAAACTTTGCCAGAAATTAAAATTGTTTTTCATTTGCTGAATCGTCGAAACCAATCAGCAAACTTGGTCCATGAAGCTGTAAAATTTCCAAAACTGCGTAACTGGAGAACCACGTGGCTCAGAATAAGACTGTACTTAGAAAAAAAAACTCATTCAAGATCCTTTATTTATTTTCATCTTTTTGTGTTGTATCTCTTATACAAATGCCCAGTTAAAGATTCCTTGTACTAAATACGAAACCTCGATAAAGACATGCCAGCGTTACAATTATCTCTCCATTTAATTTCTCCTTTCAGCTTGTGGGAACTGTGCACCGCTGCACAGTCGCACATTTGCCAAGTAACTGTGCCAACTTTACTGCACTGCATCACGCTTCCAATGGGTTCAGATGTGTTCTGGAAGGTAATTCAAGAGGCGTTCCATGATGCCGACTGGAGAGTTCGGTTCGAGGCGGTAGAACGAGTCACAGGTACGTTGTATCTATACGCCGAAGATGTACAGCATCAGCATAAGCAGCGAAAAAGCTAATCGAACGGTCCGATTTGCAGTTATTACTCGTTTTATGGACAGCACTCCGTTGCGCGCCGAAGTTAGCCTTCAAACATCGCTAGCCACCGCGTTTTGCCATCTAATTGCGGCGTGCGACGATATCAATGTGCATGTGGCACAACGTGCTACGCTCTACCTCGGCACTATTCACGATTATGCCATTCAAGCGTTACTGTATTGTCTTGAGAGTCAGTTTGACAAATTCATTGTCGACCGGCCAGTGGTGCTGCAGTCCATCTATCAGCTACACAATTCGCTATCGGACCGCAAGGTGCTGACGTGGGAATTTTTCCTAAACCGATTCGACACACTGTTTGTGGAAGCGCAGGTAAATCTGGAGCGCGTTGGAGACATTTCGTATTTGCGCGATCTACGAAACAGTGAAAACGGGAGCGAGATCCTTTCGACAAAGATTAACAAAGCACGGGAAGCACTTAGTCAGTCGGATACGACCGGCAGCATGTCAAAGACGTTGAGTGCTTCCTTCGGTACCAAATGGCCGTACAAGCGCACGATGTCCGCGCCGGCAACGATAATACCCCGGCAGGAATCCAAAATCGGTACGATATCTTTTTGTTGCAGGTGATTCGGTGTGGCGCCAAGATCCTATCCACCTAATTGTTTTGCAATTGACTTTCCCGTCACGTTTACGCGTGTCGCTTTATTTACAGAAAAAGAAAAAGTTTACAGTCGCCAAGTGTCTGCACCGATTTTGAAACGGAAGAGCTCTCGTTTTGGGCTAGGTAAGGGACCGTGCATCGATCGCGGTGGGAAGGTGACAACTGTATTGGTGTTTGATCATTTCCGCTGTCCCTCGTCTCCATTATTCGTCGGTTTTGCTGCTTGTTTCCACTGACCAAAATGCCTGCGCTGTGTTTTGCAGATGGACACGTTCATTCGATCAGCGGCCAGAATGAAGATTTCCACATGGGTAGCCTGTATCGAGTGATCGATCTAGAAGAAGCAGACAAGGAAACGATCCACCTGCTTGTCTTCCTACTGATGCAGTTCATGTCCCGGCCCGATCTGGTGAGCGTCCGTTCGATGCATTTATGCTAAAGTATCGTTCGTTCTTATTGATTCTGCTTTAACGTTGGTTTCGTTTTGTCTGTGCTTTTTCCTTTCTTCCCCTTTTCCGGCATATGACTTCCTGACACGCTACCCTTTTTATGTTTCTCTTTTTCCTTTTGCCGCATTCGGAACTCGGATTTAATGCACACACCGCGTATACTGCGTATACCTGTGTATCACGACTGGCTGAGCGAAGGCTTATCCCACGGATGAGAAACCTCTGTTCAAAATTCAGTCCATCGTGCTCCGGCACCTGTATCTACTTTTGGGCTACAATCAGGGGGAAAAGTTCTTCCACGTGTCGCCGGCCCGCCTGCGCTGTTCATCCGTATTCAACGCGTTTATGGCCAATCTCCCGCAGGTGCTTGATCAGAACCATCAAATGGGTTGGCTGCTACTGCCGACCGTTATCCAGCTGCTGCTTTACGCACCGAACCAGGCGAACGGAGGTATTATGCCACCGGGGACAGCTAGTGGAGCAGATCAAAATCACCACAATAATGTCGTAACGTACAACTTTTCCATCTGGTACCTGGAGCCGCATGTGCGCCGAAACTGGTTAATGTCGTTGCTGGTCATCCTGTACAAGTACCAGTATAATCAGGCTGCAATGGCCGATCAGGTGCAGAATTTGATACGCCTTGTTATCAATTCGCTGGATGCACAGTTTCACAAATGTCGCCGTATTCCGACCACCATCATTATGGATTACTCGGCCACGCGCTTACGCAATCAAAGTCAACCCTCGCTGGGAGCCACCTCAGAGCTGGGGGATGAGAAGCGCCAGATAAACGATAGCAGTCCTCCGTACAGTCCGCTTCAAACTGCCACACTTTCATTGTACGGCTGCGAAGAATCTTCCAAGGGACGCTCTTCCAGAGGCAAGGGCAGTGGTAACAAGACTCGCAAGCATGCTGAGGTGGACGGAGATGACACCGAATCAGAGCTGGTCGTCATACCGGAGAGCGACGTGAGTGACAGTACTATTCAAGAGAGCAGTGTGCAGGTGCGTGAGCTTTAGCATATTTTGCACGGTGCATAGTATTTATTTTTAATGACCACGTGAAAAATCTGTTATTTAAAATCAAATTAATTCATTGTAACACGTCATGCATCCTCTTATGAACAGGGATCACTGGAAGATACGGCAAGCAATGATGATGATTCCAATGCGCTGAAACCGGACACGTCTGGTAAGATGAAGGAAGGCCTAGCTAGCCTTAGTCGAACGAATCTTTCGATTATTTGCGGAGCTCCAAAAACCGTGCCCGGAGCACAACATCATGCAACTCAACCGACAAAATCGAAGAAATCCCAGCCAACGGTAACGCCAGAGCAAACAGATGCAGCAAGCGGCAGCAATACAAGCCAAAAAGATGTTGAGAAAGGATCCACTGCTAATAGACCGGAAAAGCCAGAAAAAACAAGCAGTAATATTTTCCGTATGCCTTCAGCATTTCAAATGGGCTCGCAAAAATGCTCCGTACAGGAGGGCGTCCGTATGATGGTCACATCATCTATGCTAGGTCAACCGAAAGCGCAAGCAATTTTGAATCCCTTTGCTAATGTGCAGAAAGCAATTGTAGTGACGCAAAGCACCAGTAGTGTTAGCAGCGTGTCAAATGGTTCAAGGGACGTAGCATCGAAAACAAGCCAACCGTGTGGTAAGCAAGGTAAGATAGAGTTATAATATGATATTGCACGTTTTATGGGAAAATATTCAAATGATTTTTTTTTTCGAAACAGTCGTTGATGTCAATTCTCATTCTTTGCAAGTCATTTTTTTTTTAATTTCTTGCAACAGCACCTGGGTGTCAATTTGAGAATTAATATTACAGGACAGGACAGGGCTACAGGACTAAAGGCCGAAAGGTTATCAAACTTATTAATTGAATTATTGTGTTGTAATTCATTGTACAATTATTTTATTTGTTTCTTAAAATCTTATTTTCTTCCAATTTATGAATGATTTTTTTTTAATTTTATCCATAATACGACATGTTTCACTATTATAGTTGAGTATTTCGTTGTTGAAGCAGTTAAAAACAATGAAGAATGCAGAAATACTATGTATGAATTTTACACTCGACTAATAGCACCTGCGTGACAATCCGTATTTATACGGATTTTTTTATATAAAAATTTACACCCTACCACAACTCCTCTGTCCATTTGTGACTTTATGAGCATGTCGTCTAGTTCCATGCGTATAACATGGCCAGCCCGCCGGAGCCAGACAAGCTTAAACCACTTCACAACGGTAGAATCGTTGTACAGTTCGTAATAGTATCGCCTCTTCCTCTAGAGCATCTTCCTCTAGAACTCGACTAGGAGGGTTTCGTCCGATTCGGACAGAGACCATGTCTCAGAGGTATTCGTGAGTAGCGGAACCATATAGGAGCTATGTAGGATGTAGCCCCAGCTTCGACCGTCGCGACAAGTTTTGTGAGGTGAAATGCTTCCTCAGACTATAGAATGACCGGGTGCATGATCGGTATTTGTTAGTAGGGCCGCAATGGTGGTGCCACCATCAGTTTGGTCTATGCCTAGTTAATCTGCATCCCGATGTCTTTTGCCGCCTGCTCGATCCATTGATACGCATGTCAAGATCTAGGTAGACTTGTAGAAGATGATTCCCGAAGTTTCCCCCTCCGAGTTGCAAATGGCCCTCTCAAGCATCAGGTTGAAGAAGAGACAAGCAAGACCATCCCCCTGGTAGATCTTTGGTAGTAGCAAAGGGCCCCGAGATTTTTCCATCCACCCTCACTCGGCATGTGATGTTGGTCATGGTCATTCTTGATAGCCTGATCAGTTTTGCCCGAATTCCAAAAGAGCTCATTGATTACTCATACCTTAGTCACAATTTGATGAATTTCATTTTCTAGTCTTTCTCTCCCGTATTTGACCAGTTCTGATGTGATTCCGATAATTGATACATGATAAGATAATTCATATGTGATAATTGAACCGTCGGATAGTTTTTCGAGTTTCTTCGATCGTAGGTGGCACTGGCAAGATATCATCCGCTTGTGGAGCGTCTTGAGCTAGTTGAGCAATTCATGAAAGTGCTGAGCCCATCGTGAGTGGTCCTTTGGCTGGTTTACTGACCAGATCTCTATTACGAAGTTGTTTAGGTGTCCTGCTATATTTTAGTAAAACTTTCTATTGGGTCCGTACGCTTGTCCTGTTGGTTCAGTTTCCCACATTTCTTCCTTTTCCCAGGAGTTTTTCTCAGTGCGGAGAATTTTTTTCTCTGTTTTTCTGAGCCACTTATACTCTTCCTTCTTGTACATCCCACAACCAGATTGCTCGCGGCAGGGGGTTTGGATCAATCTTCTATTATTATCGTTGGTGTACTCTTGTAAACTGTGACAAACAATGTAGTGGCGGTATATTGGTTCCCTGCCGATTTTTGCGATGAAATCCCCCAGGATGAGGATGACGTCATACCTCGGGCAGGATTTAATGATTTTTTCTAGGCGTCCATGGAACAGGTCCTTCTCCTCGTCATCTTTGCCTTCGGTGTCATTTGAACGATTATAAGGCTTAGATTGAGGGACCTGCCTCGCATGCGTAGAGTGCAGACCCTATCACTGATAGCCTTGAAGCCCATGATGGATAAAATCCATATCAAAAAATAAAAAAAAATATCCGAGAGAATCGTAAACAAGCCTTAATCCTATCCAATCTCAAACAAATCAGCACCCAGTCAAATCTCAATCCAATCGAACCCCGATAAGATTTGGATTTGATCGAGTCCGTCATCAGATCGGATCGATAAATCTTCCGACTCTTGAATCTCATAATTCATTTTGTTTGATAGTTTATAAAATAGAAAAAGGGCGTCATCTGGTTAAAGATACATTTTTAATAGATACATGCATTGTGAAATAAAAAATAATACATAAAAAAACACATAAAAAATTAACATGAAATTCGTGACACAAAACGAATACTACTTACGAACGCAAATCGGGACATCTACAATTGTCGTGATGATTGTTGTTGCACAGAATGAAGAAAACCATTTATTGCATATTATTATTTGAGTTTCCTGCGCATCCTAACAGTTCCCTTTTTTCGACTAGACGATCTTCCTGGGTGCAAAAAACCTGCCAATACATCCAGCGGGCCACAAGACTCTGATCAAACGAATCGAGGATCTGCCAAAGATCCGCATAAAACTAAGTTACCTTGCGAAGGATTCAGTGCCACATCCGTACAACCACCACCTGACACGAACGAGCGTAACCCTTCGTTGTTTGATACTGCATTAGAATCGCCAAAAACAGCGAACAGTGCTGTTCCCACCATTCCTGCAGGATTAGCCAAAAGCTATATTCAACAGTTACCAATCCCAACGCCAGAACGACTGCTTCCCATAGGCCAATATGCAACAGAAAGTGTAAGCACTATCGTGGAACGAGTACGCGAAGGATTCGCCCTCCAAGAAGGAGGGCCAAGCTCCAATGAAACTACCGATGATCGTTCCGATGTAAGTAAAACTAGCACTTATCTAAATAGCTTAATTAACTTCAGCTTCTTTCTCGCATATCAGAGTGCTACCAGTTGCTGCCATCCAAGAGATGTGTCATCGTCATCTCCGAGAAAGTTAACGAAACAAAGTGCTTTAGACTCACCACCACAAGCCCTGGATAATGAAAATGATCTTACCGAAGCTGGAACAGGCAATCCTTACCCTCAGCACACTGTCACTGAAAGTGAGCCAACAGTATCTGGTGGCAATATAAAAGAAACTCCACCGCCTCAGAAACATTCAAAACGAACGAAACTGTTTAATGATGGTCAAAAGGACACACGCGTCAAGTATGCTGGCTCTTGGGCTCCGGAAACCAGAGACGATGGGTCGGAAGTTGATGATCCGGAGAGCTCATCATGCCCGGAAAAATCAGTAAGTTAATGTACTATAAACTAATACCTACAATAATTAAGGATAGGCAATCGCGTATCTGCCATTCTTATAAAATTAGTGTTGTAATAAAATTGCAATATCGTTGAAATTCACGCCTTTACTTTGTTTAATGCCTTGCAGAGCAGTCTGCGGGTTGGAGACGAGTGTATCTGTCATCGCTGTACAGAGTGCGGAGCCGTGAAAGAGGAGTATACAGATGAAGAAATGGGCATTATGTTGATCGTGCTTGGCACCTTCATCCACCGGGAACCTTCTCTTGGAGCTCCTTTCTTACCAGAAATTCTAACGATCGTATCAAGGTACGCAACACGCAACATAGCTAATCATGGATCCGGTTTTTGATAGTGGACGTTAGAACTGTGGTTCTAATTCTCATCCATAAATATTTTTAACACATTTTCTAATAGAATTACAATTTTTCTAATCTTCCAGAATTTCTCTTCATCCCACATTTCCGTGGCGTTGTGAAAGTCTAACTCACCTACCAGGAGGTTCACAATCAGTGGCGCATCAGTTCATTCGATGTGTACTGCACCAGCTTGCCCCCAACGGTGTGTTTTATCAAGTATTTTTAACACAGAAAGATGGTACGTATGCGTTGTAGAATACCCTAAAGTGTATTGCAAGTGTGTAAAGGTGCAATACAACGGGACTGACTATTTGGGTTCTTGCAGAAACCAGCCGTAAACGGTTTTATCGTAGCGTGTCAAATAGTTTGAACGATTTTTGTGAGCTAAACCCAACCAGCCCCATCCAGATGCTTGCTGAAACGTTGAATGCAAAGAAAACACTGCCAATCGATCTGTTGCCCGTGATCTTTCGTAATCTGGCCGAATATCTACAGTGTGTTCCGATAGACTGCATCGCAGGCAGCGTATGGTTGCCAGTGATACAAGCACTGGACAGTTTGCTCCGCCGCGTTATACTTATACTGGGCAGTATTAGCGGTTCCGAGCATCTGCTTGACATTATGGTGGCCGTATTGAAGGTACCACAACTGTCTAAGGTAAGGGTATATACTTCGGATTGTTAGGAATATGTTACCAAACAATATTAATTAATGTCATCTTATTTTAGAGCATTTTGGAACCATTTTCTAAAATCATAAGCTACGCAATACAGAATCTCCACTTAACACAGAAGGTGCTGGTCGAGATTTGCAGCTTAAGCGGACGGGCCTTTGCCAAAGAGCGGGACAAGCTGTACCTAGGACGGCAAATTGTGTTTGACCTCGTGCAAGCACTCAAGTTCAAAATCAATGTACCAGATAACAATCTGTTACTTTTGGTCGGATTTCTGCTACAAGACGCGGGTGGAATTCTACCACCCGGTATCATTGGAGACATTGCTGCAGGGGAACCCTTTGTTCATGCGAACTGCAACATTTCCGAATGCATGCGACAACCTTATCTAAACGATATTCTAGAGTTTTTGGCCGATTTTCATACGCTGAGTAAGATTAAGGTAAGCAACGTTGATGAACCACTTGTAAAAGTATATCGTTTTTTCACTTTACATGCCTGCACATATATCCTTAATTACAGAATTTGAAAGCGTCCAACAGCACGCCGGGCCTATGCGAAGATACCATAGGTGGTGTACTGAAGGGTGCCATCGCACAATACCTTGCACTAGAAATGTCACGTGGCAATTCCAAGGATAGCCGAACAGTCTCGAAATATCTCCCTTGGTTGAACAATGCACCCTCATCTTTGCAGCAAGGGTAAGAAAGTAGCTTAATGCGTTACCAAACTATATAATGTTGAATACTAATCTTTTCTCTGTCAATCTAGCCCAAAAGAATTCACAGAATGCGTTGGCCACATGCGTTTACTGTCGTGGCTTCTGATGGGGTCCCTAACCCACACTGCATTGATCGTGAGGCGTATAGGAGCCGGTACGGCAACACCACACCAAACTCACCTGCGAAACAGTGCCGTGATTATTCAGCCCGTACCACAAGAGGCCAGCTGTCACATAGCCGACCATGTGCAAGTAATTTTTGCTGGATTTGCGGAACAATCGAAAACGTCTGTGCTGCATATGTCGTCATTATTCCACGCTTTTACGTTGTGCCAGCTATGGACGGTTTATCTTGAGCAGGTCGCAAGCTTGGCAGCAATTTCGTCTGAAGCATACAACACCACCCTTAGCGTGCTGTTCGAGTTTTGGGCTAAAGTTACTCCATGCATCCTGCAGCTTGTGTCGCACTCAAAGGTAGTAGAATATGGTTTGATGATGAAACTCTCTTTATGCTATCGTTATGCTCATTTATCTTCTCACTAGTTGTCGGAAAGTGTCAACCTTCATTTTCTGGGTTTGTTGGAATCATTGAAGGAAACTAGATCCACCATACTGGCCAAATTGTTGCCCCTCTGGACGCCAGTACTATCATCCAATACGCAACTGTCAGGTACATTGCACGTTCGCTTGCAAAACTGCCGTGATGCCGTCCCTAATATCGAGGAACAGGATTTCCACGCATCGGAAGCTCTGTTGAAATGGCTACAGCGACTTCAGTTTAAAATGGGACAGATAGAGCTGCAATCGTCTACGGCCACCCAATTTTATTCGATTTAAGAATGTTCATCTTTGGAAGATCAATTTATGAGTGTTCATTTAAACCTAGACATAAGGTGGCCCCCGCAAGTACTACTTCCCAATGCCCCAGATTAACTATCCTGCTATGGGTACAGTGAATCACAGAAAAGCCAAATCCATTCGGCGCTCAGACTAGGGGCAAGGCTTGATCACCGATGATTGTGGTGCCAAATATGATGAATATTAAGTTAACTTGAACTATTATTTCGTTGCTCTCGTAGTATGGTATCATTTGATCATCATAATGTAACTTGAAAGTCACTGAATATCAAACAATTCTGTAATGATGCAAACATCTAGGAGGATGAAGTCCTATACAATAGTGATGGGCAGTTCGACCCGAGCCAATTGGGTCGGAGCCATCCGTAAGCGACACGGAGCGGTTTGGGTCGCATACCTAACCCAACGAGTTCGGGTCGACCCGTGGGTCCAGCAAACCATATGCGAATTCCATCCGTTGGTTTTGGTCAACCCGTTGGTGCAATGGATTCGGGTCGACCCGAACCTAGGTTGACCCGACCGAACTCGCATCGAACGGGTCGAACTCGCATATGCTGCATCCACGGGTCGATCCGAACCCATTGCACCCACGAGTCGAACTCGCTTCATTCAGCGTCGAACTCGGGTCCGGGTTCGATCCGGTCGATCACTACTATACAGTACATTTTTGGAAATCGGCAGCATTATTTCTGAACGTTGATTTTATGCGGTTTAAGTTCAAACAACTTTTTGATTCCGTTAATAGCATAATTATTATAATTTCATAAATCGTGTTTTTTTTGCATTATTACAGTTGTTAAACTAGGTGCCGATCATGCACACAGAAATATTTTTTATGAGTTTTTTTTTTCATTTTAAAAGGAATTTCTTTAAATGAGAATTCTATTTTGAAACGAATATCTATGGAATTCCAACGTTATTACAAAATGAATGTGTAAGACGAAACATCTGGAACGAAACCCGGATGGGCCGTATGGTCGATTATTGATATTACAAAATATTGAACAGAATGCAAAGCAAATATATATGAACACACCATCCGTAGGACATTTACAATAGGAATAGAGTTTTGACCTTTAGTGGCCAATGTCAAGGAACTTGAATGTTAACAAAAGCACCAGTATTGATGTTGTATACCATTGTAACCGTTGTTCAGAAATAAAATAATTGTTGGTAAACTTGCACACTAAGAAATACGGCCTGGCCGTCACTACCGAATAAAAAAAACTTGCACACTTGCTTACCTTAAAACATCCTTCACATTTGTACTATCATCATGTATAAAGTAGTGTTGATAAAGCAGTATGTGTTTTTTTTTTCTTCGTTGTTATTCAAACTCTCTGTATGTGGCTTTCTTAAAGCAACGTTCAACATCACCACACTGGCTTAGTAGATAGTCGAGTCCTCTCATGACAAAACAAACGAAAGAAATGGGATTAATTCGAAGCGTTAGTTAATTTTTCCAGTATCTTCTTTAAGCGTGACGGTACGATTAAAGATAAGTTTTTCGTTTTTGCTATCCGGATCTACGGAGAAGTAACCGATACGCTCGAATTGATATTTATCGTACACCTTACTGTTACTCACGGACGCATCGACATAGCCACACAACGTGCGTATTGTGTTCGAAGCACAGTCGCTCAAAAACCCATTTGGCACCTCGTTACTATCTTCTGGATTTTTATGCATAAACAGTTTCTCATACAAGCGTACCTCTACGGGGACGGGTTTAGCTACCCAGTGTATGTAAGCCTTCGGTTTCTCGGTAGCAGTGCACGGCTCCATTCGACATATTAGTTCGTCGATGGAATCCGATTTTCGAACAGTGCTCTCTACCCGCAACATGGATCCAATGTATTTCAATCCAACAGGTTGTCCAGGCGTTAAACGGCGGAAGGATTTATCAGCCTTTTCCATGAAATCGGTACGCTCTATATATACGACACGGTCGAACCATACCATGTGGGTACCTTTCTCGGGTGCATTTGGGAAATCGGGCACAGATAGTTGAATCGGTCCTTCGTGCGGATAACCGGTAATGGTAATCTTCAACGGTTCCAGAATAGCCATCGTGCGTGGTGCAGTCAGATTCAACACATCCCTAACAGACGCTTCGAGAGCGGCAGGATCAATGGAGGTTTGTGCGCCGGTAAGACCCATCTGAGCACAGAAATTATTGATCGCTTCTGCTGGATAGCCCTTGCGACGCAAAGCTGACAATGTAAACAGTCTTGGATCGTCCCAATCGTTAACAATATCTGAAAAAAATAATTAAACAGCATTTAAAACTATGTGAAGATTACAGAATGAGACATGGTGTAATATTGAGCCATACTTTCAGTAATCAGTTTGTTGATCTTGCGCTTCGAAACGACGGTATAGTTCACGTTAAGTCGTGCATATTCCCACTGCACTGGGCAGTATATGTTGAGCGCATTGCACAGCCAATAGTAGGAAGATCGCCGCGATTGGAATTCCTTCGTGCATAATGAATGGGTGATGTCCTCCAAACTATCGCACAAGCAGTGCGTGTAGTCGTACGTCGGATAGATGCACCACTTCGAACCGGTCCGGTGGTGCGGAATAAACTTGATCCTGTACGCGACTGGATCCATTTTTCCTTCCTCCAGGGTAATTTTCATGCGCAGTGTTGCGGCACCTTCGTCAATTTTTCCATTCTTCATGTCCTCGAACAGCTGCAGACTTTCTTCGATAGGCCGATTGCGCCACTTGGACGGTTCGGTAGTAAAGCCCTTCATCTGCTCAGCTGTTTGATGGCACACGTAAGCCATATCTTTCCTTATAAGTTGCACGGCAAACTCATACAATTGTTGGAAGTAGTCGGAAGAGTACGTAATTTTGAATGGCTTGTATCCCAGCCACTCGACGATGTCTCGTATGCCTGTTACAAATTTCTCCTCTTCCTTTTCCGGATTGGTATCGTCGTAGCGCAGGAAGCAAACACCTTCGTTTGCTGCCGCGTAGGCAAAGTTGATGTTGATAGCTTTAGCGTGGCCAATATGAAGAATTCCATTCGGTTCGGGAGGGAAGCGGGTACGCACCTTTCCACCGGTTCGTTGCAGGTGTTCCTTCAACAAGCGTTCAGTGTCGGGTGTAACGACATACCCGTCGGTTTTAAAGTTTTCACCGGGACGATGGAAATCGACATTACGCATCAGATCTACCATACTCCTTGGACCTTCCACCGGACTAACGGTGGACAGTTCATCGGCTGAGGCCACTTTCGATGTGGTAACAGGAGCAGCTGTTTCACGGCGTTTTTTCCCCACTTTCTCCTCATCCGCAGCCGTTTTTGGCCCTAGCAAATCAAACATTTGCACGTCCACCTCACTTTTGAGCGCCTTACCATCAACCCACGGCAAGGTGGATCGAATTTCACTCAACAGTTTGCCAACATTAAAGCGATAACGTTGGTCAACAATTTCGTCCTTATACTTGCCGATAGTTGTCTCGACCGCTCGCTCTATTTCTTCCGGTGTCACTACTACACCGACTCCGCAAGCCGCATCGAATGCCGCCTCGTCAAACGTAGCTTTGGTCACGTTGGCAAGAACATAATCCAGCGCGGTGTCCACACGCAAACTTGTATTCAGGCTGTGATCAAGTATTTTTCTCACAATTAATTCCAAATGTTGTGCGCTTTGTGGTTTTATCTTCGAGCATGCCTGGAATAGTAGCGGCTTTTGGGATGCATCTAGCTCCACACCCGGCGGAACGTAGGAAAAGGCACGTGTAATTGTTGCAGTAAGTGTGACGTTTTTAAGCGTTTCCTTTATTTTTTGTTCATTCAGCCCGAGAGATGTAAGGTGCTCCATGGTGGCTGACTAGAAGGAATCGTTAGAAACGCTGTATGTTTAGTAATGTACAATAAATTAATACACAACAGATGAAAAAGGCTTTCACGAACACGTATGATGAAATAGTTGACAGTGATTGACTGAGCAGTGCAGAACACTGTGGGCATCTCAGCTGACATTTCGAAGAAGAAAGATTTGTTAAATTGATATTTAAAAAATCAGTTTAGGACAATAAAAATTTGAATAAATTATGCTGTATTACTCAACATATTTTCACATTCTACTTATTTGTGAAGTGTGTTTTCAAAAGCATTACAGCGTGTGTGTTCCACTTCGTCACAAAACAAACTTCTGATTTAAAATCTTGTCATCATCTTGACTTTTCTTTAATTTCAAATAAAATGTGCAAATATTTTGAAATAAAAAAAAAACAATACTTCGGTGTACATCGCATTTAAGTGATGATTTGTTATGGCTGAACTAATTGAATTATCTGTATTTAAGCGAAAAATCCTAGATTTGTTCCACTGTCTGATGTTATGCATTGTGTAGCCGTGGCCTACGCATGTGTCAACGTCAAATATGGAAAAATAACAACACAATTCAGCAGCAGTAACACAACGTGCGCCGGCTGCAGATTTGCTATTATTTAATATTTGTAGCTGCGCTTAACTCTACGTAAGATGTTTTCGATTGTTATACGTGGACTACGATGCACAATTTCTCCGCCATTTGTGCGTGTGAATTGTACGGTAAGTGAAGAAAACATAGAAATCGAAACGGGTGTTTGTAATGGGAAAGAATTGTGTATTGTATTTACAGTCCCATTTTCATCGGTCGGTTGTCCATAACACGGAAGATGTAGAAAGCGTCCAGAAGGCAAAAATAAGTAAAGCAATGAAAGCCTATTTAGAACGAGCGAAAGAGTATGAAAGCTGCATGGAAACTGCGCGTCTGGAGTACAAACTTGGAAAGCGACACTTGGCCAACATGATGGGAGCGGATGTGGAAACATTTAGTCAGCAGGATATCGACCAGGCGGTGCAATATTTGTTCCCTTCTGGCCTCTATGACCCGGCTGCACGGCCAACGATGAAGCCTCCGGAAGAGTTTATACCCAGAAAAAAGGGCGCTGAATTTGATGAAACTGGTCGACCATTTCACCCGTTGTTTTATACGGGGCGTCCTAACTTCTTTCAGCTGTTGTTTGTAAGCTATTGTACTCCCAGTGTCCTGTAAATGGTTTTATAATATAACATGCTGAAAATTATCTTTCTAGGATATTGTTGAAAATGTCAACAAACTTAATGCACTGGAAGATGGTACGCGATTGAAAGGCAAATCATTGGATTCCATCGGAAAAAAGCTGTAAGTAATTTGAATGGGTTAATGAGTTGAAATGGTGATGTGCATTATGAAGGAAAATGATTAAGTAAGTTCAATATTTTTTCGTTTGATCAGTTCATTTAAATCATTGACAACGTGAATCAATTCTCCCTCTATGCAATTAAACTTCCTCGCGAGAATTCATAACTCTTCTATACCTAAATCACTCTGAATGAGTCAGCACTCCGTCCCGAATCGTTACTAGCAAGTGAGCTGAACCACAGCAAGTTAGTTCCTGGTCGCCACGGAGAGTTAACTTATCCATTTAACTCTTAAAGAGTTATTCAACATGCGAGTGAAACTCTTAAAGAGTGAGTTAAAGACATAAACACACTTATCTGGTTCATAAACTCGGAGGTTAAATTGCGCCTATGATTAATTACTAATTACTAAGTTAAAACACACAATAATTGCATTTTTTATTTCATATTATACGCTTACATCTTATAGAGATACTACAGGATCTGAATGGTTGCCCAAAGAATTGTTGGAAAAGAAAATTGTAGAGACTATTTCTGACATAGAGTATGACAATTTTATCAGCGCGATGACCCGTCTCGAAAACCATCCACTGTCTGAGCGTGCTAAGGACTTCATCTATGAATACAGAAAGCCACTGATTTCAAAACTAGAGAACGATACCATTCCTGCACCTCAGCATGACGCTGATGGGCGCCAGTATGTTACGATATATGGTAGGCAATATGTCTGTGTGTTTGAGGTTTTAATTAAACAGGTGGTTAATTAGCATATGTATGTATTATTTCCTTTAGAGTGTTTGCGTAAAACTGCACGCGGAGATGTGACGGTAAAATTTCCCGGAACTGGCAAAATTGAAGTTAACGGACAAGATTTACGCAGTGTAGGAAGCACACAACAACGGGAACAGGTAAGTAGTGTAGTTTATTAAGTTGACTATGATAAACAGCAAAGAAGTACAGTAGGTGACCGCTAACTTGTTGCTTTTTAACTGGATGTTTGCTGACTGAGCAGTCAGCCAGTTAAAAAAAAACACTTAAACATCAAAACAGGAAACATCCGGAATCTCGTTAAGAGTGCGTCAGCGTTAAATTATAAATCAACTTAAGGAGATTCGTCTTCTGTTAATATTTCGTTCTCGCTTAATATTATTGGACACCATCAAATTATTAAGTATAGTTTAAAGCAATGCAAAAAGTGCCCAAATTCAACGCCAAAGGGAACAGGACATGCAGAATAAATTTCTTCTTAATCTTCTCTTATCGAGCAGAATGTTACCTTTTTGTACCTTATAGAACCTGTGTTTCATAAAAAATCACAAAGGTGTACAGCTCTATACAGGTTTTTGAATAATCCGGCTCCAGAGTTACCTTTAATATTTATTTTGATACGTTGCACAGTTGAAATGACACGCCAGTTAGCGAACAGTGGGTGGTATCGCATAAGAAATCACGATTCAATTACGAACGAAGCAAAGTTGACGATCGAAATAGAAATCGACACGAAATAGGTATCGCAAACGTCTTTAATGTTCGATAACTGGTGGTATGTTTACAGCTAGTTAGCGGTCACCTACTGTATTATTTATATAAACATTCTTCCTGTGAGGGGCCGTTAATGGAGTCCAATGACGTGTCGTTCTTCTCCACACAAATCCCGGGGTACAAATCCCATCTGAACCGTTTCCTCTACTCTAGTGAGAGTTGACTATCTAACTACTAACATGGTGGTATTACAAAGACTAGTAAACCAGTAGAATGCAGTCAAGTGACCGAGTGACGAATGTCTCATTCTGAGCAAAGTCACTATATTATACAGACAGACAGACAGACAAGTGGCCGAAGGTAAAAACGAAGCATACATAGCAAAGCTGCGATGGGATATAACGCGGAAATGTGCAGAAGAATATAAAACGGTTTGAAAGAATATAGAAACGAGTTCATCGCATGAAAAAAGTGTTTTGAACAGGAAGAAAAGCAGGAACTTGAACGAACACGAAAGACGCCCTTGCGCTCTGCGTGCCACTAGAAAGTTTTATCAAAAGATAGCACAACAACTTCAGATCTAGATCTGTCCTGCTATCGTAATAAAGATGGAGATCTGATCACTAACCAGCCAGAGGTACTCTCGCGTAGGGCTCAGCAATTTGATGAACTACTTAACGAACAGCTTGAGGCTCCACAAGTGGATGATATCAACATGAAATAAAATTCATCTAAATGTGACAGACGTATGAAACGCCGAATCAATGCCTTGTAATCTCGGTATCATACACTCCATATACAAGAGGGGAAATAAGGTAGACTGCATTAACTTCAAGTGTTTCACGGTGTTGATAACTGCCTATAAAATCTTCTTCCTGATTCTTCAAGATCGATTTACCCCATACGCTGAATCAATAGTTGAACACTATCAAAGAGTATTCCGAAACGGAAAATCGACCACTAACCAGATTTTCACCATGCGACAAATCTTGGAGAAGATGGCAGAACAACTTTTAACACATGCCAAGTGTAGGTGAATTTAATACTCTCAGGGTCTTTTGTTGCCACCAAAGGTCTGTGCAAGGGGATGGTGTTGCATGTCTCTTCTTCAACCTGGTGCTACTTCGTTTGGGTCATGTACGGATAGGTGAACGCGCTTTCGAAGCCGTTCAAAATTTCACCTATCTCTGGTCTAAAGTCAGCACTGACTATAGTATATATGTTGAGCTGTGCATAAGGATGCTGGCGACTAGCCAATCATTCTACATCCTGAGAAAGCATTTTACCTCACAACATCTGTCGCGACGGACAAAGCTGGGATATAATTGCACCTATATAGTCCCGATACTCACGTATGCCTCTAAGACATGGACTCTATCCAAAACTGACGAAACCCTCCTTGCCGCGTTAGAGATGAAGATGCTTAGGAGGATTGTTGGCCCCATACGTGAGGAGGAACAATGGCTAAGCCGAAAAAATGACAACCTGATCGACCCAGCCCGTTACGTCCGACCCAGCCCGTCCGTCCACATGAACAGAGGAGGCGTGTCAGGTCCAAAATGAGGTGGGAGGATGGCGTAGAGGCGTCCGCCATCAAGGCCGGGATAACGGGTTATCAGACGACGGCACGAGACCGTGAGCGGTTTCGAAGTTTGCTGCAGCAGGCCAAGACCGCAAAGCGCTTGTTGCGGCAGCAATTCGAATGACATTTGATAGATTTCGTAGTTCTTTGAATACCTATATATCTTTCAATATACTTGAATCTGGAAAGGTTAATTTCATTCAAAGGTACATGTAAATTATACTTTCATGAATCATTTAAGATTCGTAGGACTCAAAGTAAAGAATCAATTCGTTGATCGAATGACTCTTCATTAAAGATTCATATGAATGATTCCTTTACAAACATTCATAAACCACAATACTAATTTTGTGGCCTGAATTGAATTCCAGAATCCAAGGCTAAAGTTTGAACGAAGAAACTCCTCACTCACAGAAACTCATTTGAGTTACTTGAGTGTCAAAGTTGTGATCTACAGGAACGCATTTGAGCCTATTAGTATTATTTTTGGCCATTTTCCTGTCTCATTATTATAACAACGTCAATGCTACTTGGAAGTTATTTTACAGTTTATAGACAACCTTTCAAAAATTCCAGGAAAACTGAATAAGACAAAACGTTAGACCAGATTTGATGCATCATATGCTTAATTTTGTTTATTAGAATCACATTTGATTTGATTAGCAGGCATTATTATACTGATATTACAGTGTGTCTATTATTATTAAATTGAAAAAAAGAGAAAACTATTTTTACATAATTGTAGATTACCATTGGTGAAGTCTAAAGCAAATACAATTGGAGCGTGATCTTAAAATATCCCCAACTATGTGTAGGAGTACAAGTTTGCCAGAATGATACTTATCTGCTCTGAACAGTTAATGAAGACGATGGCGGGTTTTCAAAATATTATCTCATGGTATAAAATGTACGCGTTAAATCACATCTATGTGTCGTTACAATGGACAGTACGCGAATGAAAATATTTGGACGCTTTCGCGTTCTCGTTAAAAATCAATGAAAGTAATCTTCAGAATAGAGAGTAGCACCATGTACCATTATGTATAAGATGTAACTTCTACTGGACGGGCGATGATGACATTCGTGTTGATAATGTGAGGAATCGATCGTTAGTTCGATTGGATGTTGTGTTTTTGACCTTTGTTCAACAATTCTAGCACCTGACGAAGCATATGATGACCCTCCTCTACTGATGATCGCAGCTCTGCTATCTCCGTCGCAATGTTGCTAATGTAATCATTGTGTTCATCTAATTTATTGGTGAGACCGTACAGCGTTGGCGTGTCATAAACATATCCAAACTTTGCAGTATGATCGCTATTTGGTGTTGGTACTCCCAACCCTCCGTTGGCAGTCCGACGACAGTTGAATGCAGTAAGGTTATTGCTATTCGAGCGATCATAGATTTTGGACTGCATCCCATTTGCCATGAGCGACACTTTCTGTGGCTCGTAAGGCACGTTGCGACGCATGGTAGAGAAACTTTTTCTGACGTAGTGTTTCTTTTGTTTCGCTACCTCGTACGCTGCCATCATGATGTCCCTGGGAAGTCTTGTTTCTCCTGGGTTAAGAGGTTTGACGCTCAGCACGACACGGTATGCTTGTGGCGAGACAAGCGCAGTGTAATAGAGCAAATTACGTAGCCAGTTTGGTAACCAACCGTTGAAAAGAGCAGACTCAATGTAGGAAATCAGTTTCGTTTGACGGACAAGCTTTGACAGACCAGCCGTTTTCTTTAATCCTTGTATGTCGTGCACAGCAATACCAATCAGCAGGTTCATTAGAATTACTGTTACAAACAATAGAAACAGTACAAAGGTAATTTGGGCGCTGATCTCAAGTAAAAACGGTGGATCCTTGCCATCGGGATCATTGATCAGCAGTTCCAGATCTTGTTCGCCCGTCATCATCACTAGTACAGTGATAAAGCCCATGAAAGGATTGGCAAACGATGAGGAAGACGGAAAGATGACACAAAAACTGATGGTAAAGCCTATTAACATGCACGAATAGGCCATGAACAGTTTGGCAAATTCAACCTGCACCTTGGTGTACATGGCGACGTATGCACCGAACACAGGTAACTGGCCTATCATAAGCATCAAATTGGTCCAACCAAGTAGTACTGCGAAAGCTCCTACATGATTCTGCCACGTGTAGGTCCGCTTGGTATAAATGTACGAGATAACGAATACGCTTAGTATGATGAACCATTCGATTGCATTTTCTGTCTGCGTAACGTAATGCTTTAGCGAGGTATATCCGGTAATGCCGTAGATTTTACGACAAATCTCTATAGCCGTAATTGCCACTAAAACCATCCACTGCATTTCAATCACGAACGGGTTGTTGCGCAACATATCCCCAAAGATGGACTGCTTTTGGCAAAGCTCCTGCTCCTGGATAGTTTCCTTCATGTCTTTACTACCGTTATAGCAGTTGTGTGCTAACGCTGTAAGCACGTACAGTGTTAGAAATAGCACAAAGGTGAAGCAAAAAAGCAACCGTGCAATGTAGTATTTGCGTATTTTGTTCCACTTAATGTAGAGGAATGCTGAGCAGAGGGGATGCTGCAGAAATTCCTTTTGCCCATCGTCAACGAATGTGTTTAGGTAGCTGATTTCTCTCGGGTGACAATGCTGCAGGATACTGCGAAAGTCTAGCTCCAGTTCCACCTCCCGGCTGGATGAATCTTGAGAGTGCGTTAATGTGATGGCTGCATCTAGCTTGCATTGTATGACCGCCAGCGAGGCCGGAGTTTTACGACTAATAATATTGAGTGCACTGGTTCCCTTGCGTGACTTCATCGTAACATCCGCACCATGGTAAAGCAATGTTTCCACGCAAGGACCTAGTGCGTCCAGTGCCGCAAGGTGTAGCGCGGTAAATCCGTACTCATCTCGTTGGTTAACATTAGCACCCCATGTAATCAACGTTTCTATCATCTCGACGGCGGTATCAGATTTGCTAACAGCAGTATGCAGCGGCGTGCGTTGATCGTAATCGACCATGTTCGGATCACAGCCACCGAGTTTTAGAAGGGCCTCGACACAATCCGCATTTCCACTGCGGGCCGCCAAATGCAGTGGCGTGAAGCCTCGACGATTTCGTGCCCGGACATCTGCTCCACGTGCTAGCAGCTGGGTCACGCAGTCCAAATTGCCCTCATCTGCGGCCAGATGCAACGCAGTCATTTGTTTATCGCTTTGGTGAATACGGATGTTTGGATCGGCATCTGGACACTCCAGCAATGCAGCAAGGCACTGGGCATGGCCAAGGTCGGCGGCAAGATGGATTGGGTTCGTTCCGTTGCGTTCGAGCGCGTTCACATTTGAACCGTGAGCTATGAAGAATCGTAGACAGTCGATGGCATTGGACCGAACGGCACAGTGGAGCAATGATTCTTCACAGTGTTGCTTGTTCGTTGGCACGTCAATGCGAGCCCCGTTTTTAATCAGCAGCTCAGCAGTAGCTAAAGAATTACCGAATGCGGCACAGTGTAATGGTGTGTACCATTTCGGTTGCATGTTAACGTCCAGACCATGCTGAATGAGAAATGCACAACATTCGGTGCACCCGCTGAACGAGGCGAGATGAAGTGCCGTCAAACCGTTGCTATCACAAAAATAAATATCAGCTCCAAGCCGGACACACTGCTCAAGCAGATGAAACTTTCGTAGAAAGGCCGCCCACAGAAAGCAAATATTTTTCTCAAGTTGCTGTCCTCCAACGTTGCCACTGCTATTAGCAGAGGAGTTTGTCGTTGAGGTATTGGTTGTTGGGCCCACTGATGGGGGTGTTGATATTACATTCAGCAGCTGCTCAAGAGTCGCACAGTCAAGCATAGGATCGGTTTCGAAGCTTTCGAGCAGTGTCACCCGACCACCAGCAAGCCGCATTTGCTCCGTGAGAGATATACGAATGATGTCATTGCAGAGCTGGGCACTGGATTCGGAGTAACATTCGTCGTAGCTGTCGTAGAGATTCGGTGCACCCTCGGCCGGCGGGGATGGCCCTACTTCCATATACTCATAACTGTCAACGTACGATTTACGTCCATTAGGTTGACCTGTTCCACTGGGCGATGTAGCTGTTTTGGTGTTTGTATTTGTCGTGGAGGCAAAGCTTCCATTTACCGTTGCTGCAGACGAGCTATGATTGTCTGCAGGAGAAGGTTTAGGTCCAGTAGCTACACCGCTTACATTATTTTGTGTGATCATGGTCTTGTCGCTATTGTCGATACGCGTTTCATTTTCACTCTCGAACACTTCTGTCAATGCGGCCTCTGGATCCACCGGTTGTGCTCCGGTATCTTTTTTCGAAGTTGCATTAAATCTGTAAATCACAAGAGAGATAGGTTGCTAAACGACTTTTTTGTAGCTTTAAAATGATGGTATGCATTTAAAAATATTAATTCTTAATTATTTTAGGGATCAAAGTGTCGGAACCATGCTAGTAAAAGACACATAATTCAAATCAGGTATGGCTTACCGTGCACTCAATCGGGGAAACTTGATGGATCCATTCTCAATGCAGCTTATCGTTCGAAATATTCTAGGCGGTCGTACCGGAGGTGTCGATGATTGTGGAAGTGTCGATGGTGGCGTTGTACTATCACTGTCTTTAAAGCCATAATTGTCCATTTTGTTTGTTTTCCACCAGCTGATAGTCAGACGTTAGTCAGCCGGATGATACTTTGTTGAAGTTTAATGTGGTTTGTTTAATCAGTTAGATCACAGTTGTTAAACTATATTGTTTCGAGCGTCACTATTGTTGCTCCGGCCACCCGTAAATGGTGATCATTCGCTGGCGTTAGAAATAGAATACCCATAGCATAGTTGTGGCATTTCATTCTGTTCGTTCCATGTGGGGTTTGGGGTAGCGAAGGTGTTTGGTTCAATTTTTTTTACTGTCTTTTTTTTCAATCCTCTGTGACCTGTTCGTTCTGAATTACAGAGGATGATGTCGCGGGAAGTGGACGGCTATTGATCAGATCGTTTCTGTTCGCTACTAGAGGATGATGATCTGCACTATACCTGAAATGTAGTCACGAAAAAGAGACACAAAGCTTTATATACAATGGACAGGAATAAAAGAGAGGAGGTGAATCGTTACGAAGCAGTATACATAAAACTCGATTAAAAAAAAAAAGAAATCGGCGGTGGGAGACATAACGGAAGAGCCGACCGATCTTGATTTTGTGTTGACTCGTATTTGAAACGAGTTTTTGCACACACAAAAAAAAAACACGTCGTTTTGGCTAGTTGCTACGGCCGGACAACGAAATGATTATCATTCAACAAAATGTTGCTTCGTTTGCTGTAGTCAAAATCCAATGGTTGTACTGATTGTTTTATTGAACTTTTAGAAAACAACGAATTAAGTGTAAAAAATTTGATGCTTTGACAATTTTGTACATTACTTTAACTGAATTAATACGTATAATCACGTAAGGGTACGAGAAATATGCACATTATAATGACGGTGTTCGGTATGAATGTTGAATGGTATCGTTCGAGAATATGTTTTAAATATATTGTTACCATGCGAATGTAATACGTTGAATTTGTTGCGAACGTTACGGGGGGATGATATTATGTCTTAATTGCGGTTTTTGCACACGATTTTGCATTGCAATAAATTGAAAAATATGAATGCAACCCAACACCAATATCTGATTAGCACGCCTCTTGTGGTGGGAATCGTCTCAAAAAGCAACGACGAAATGTGCGACGAGGAGATCAACAATGGAAACAATCTATTTCATTTGTGCAGCTCACGGATATATAAACTAAGAGGTGGCAAGGCGCGGTACAAAATCACGATCAATTTTTCTTATCACAAATACACATACACGCGCACATCGCATTTAACTGCAATCATTTGAACATCATGTTGCTTGCATACTATGCGATGCTGGAGTAGCACGCTCTGCTCTGTTTAACTTATCACAATGAATATATTGAAAACTATTTTCGAACATTCATTGTACATTCCGGAAACCACATCTTCACGTCACATTCAATGAAAGGAAAAAACACAAAACAGAAAATAAAACAAAAGCAAGCAAACTTTACCATACTTTTACTTGCAATTCGAAAATCAAATATAAGTAAAGCTTGTGAGCTTACTGAGTAACGCAACACTTTACACCTTACGAACCTGATCACACTAACGGAGTTGAAAAAGAACCGTCGACAGGCACACGACGATCATGCACGGTGGTATCTGTCAGACTAGCGGCTGATTCAAAATAGTGCCGAGCGTTGTCTCGGTCCCGCAATTGTCTGCTGTTGTCTGATCGAAAGCTGTAGAGAACAAACAAAACGGCAAAAGATCAGCACATATCAGAGCTCCATCCCATTGTATATGCAGCGAACAACGATCATGCTCGGGGATGTAGCTACCGATTTCTAACTTGTTCTTCTTGGTGATAACAATCCATCCAGGGATGAAGCGTGTCGAAACAATCTAAACCGATCAAATAGAGATAAACGAATGAAATGAGTCGTTTGGAAGAGAGCAAGAGCAAATGTTTGATCGTGATGCTTCTCTCAATAGCATGCATAGGCCCGTGGAAACAACATACGGTCAAAAAGTACCAACACACCGATAGAAATATGTTCTCCACAAAGAAGTTACTTTATGTTAGTGAAATAATCTGTTCGGTAAAGAAAGGAGGAGCAAGAAACATCCCTGAAAATATTGTTTTGAATTACTTATGCACACAAATGCTGTAGACGAGAAAGTATGCACAAACGGAAACGAGAAACACTGGTTAGATGAAGTTTTGGATGAAGTAGGGGAACACGGGGCCATTTGGGCACCTTGCATGTAGGCTTAACCACATATTTAAAACCAATTTTAAGATGCAAAATCTGTTCATTGCATTATTTTGTGAGTACCATGTCGATTCTATATGCTATAACAATAAAGATAAATAGGAACTAATATTGGAAAGAAAAAAAAACGATTTAGTTTTTCCATTATTTCAAATGTATTGTGCCACTCCGTACTGGGATAATCCTACAGTGAGCCAAATGGAATTCCGGACACTTTCAAAGTCAGTAGTTTTTTACTTTCCGTTCTATTTTTACAAACATGCTGCAAAGTACATATTTTTTTACTTATCAATTATTCTTTGCACACCTTCCTACGAAGCAAATGCAAAAGAAACGGTGCTAAAATTCGTCGCCACGCACCGTAACAAACAATAGAATGTAGAAGGTCCAACAATCACCAGCCAAACTGAAAACCGTACAGTTGAGTATTCATCGTATTCAGACTCAACTTTATTTTACCTTTTATTCAATATTTTGTACAGTTACCATTAGCTTCAATAACAGCTTTTAGACGCCTGGGCATACTTTCTACTATTTTTTACCTATTTCAGAGCATATTTCTCCCCATTCTTTTTAAATAACTGCTTCTAACTGTACCTTATTGGTTACACGGTGAAATTGAACTTTTTTCTTCGAATGGGGCCACAAATGTTAAATGTCATTTAGATCTGGAGAGTGTGGAAGTGTTTCCAACACTTTTGGGCAATTATACAGTAGCCACATCCGATCTCCCCGCGATTTATGCCTTGGATCATTGTCTTGATAAAAAGCATTATCATACCCATTTTTTCAACACTTTCCTTGACGGTATCCTTCAACAAATTTACATAGCGAAATTTTTCCATACACGCCCATAACATTAGGGATCCGCCACCGAACTTTACTGTTTTTTTAAGACACTTTCCCACGAACGCCTCCTTATCACTGCGCGAAACACATCGCCAAAAATATTCATTTTGCTTCATCGATAAATAGAACATAGAGAATATAACTGCATTAATTTCATGGTTTTAGTAGGGAAGATTTCGTTTACCTTGTTGCAAGGTAACATTCAATTCAACATCCTTGTCAACACAAGGTTTAGCAAACTCTAGATGTAATTTTCGATTTTTTACGGATATCAACGTTTTCTTACGCGGAGTTCTGACATAAATTTCATGTAAGTAATTTCTAACTGTTTGTGCACAGACTTTGATATCAGATGAGAATTGTAACATTTTGTTTATGTCTACCGCTGTAGTAAAAGGGTTAGATGATGATTATACGAATCAATTTTCCTTGCCTAAAATTTGCACTGATATGAGCAATTCTTTGCTGGTTTTTCTAGAGTTTTCGTTGTTTTATACATCTTAACAATGTCTTGGACCGTTGACCAGCTTATATTGGTTAAATTACTTATATCACGAATATTTTTTCCATTTTTGTAATGGACTACGATAATATTTCTTTGCAACTCAGTAATACGGGGCATTTCCAAGCAATAATAGTAACATTGCTTCATCAAACTAGATCAAACATCGACTAAAGCAATGATAACACCTTACTTATCGAACCGCTCACGGTCTCGCGCCGTCGTCTGCCAATCCGTTATCCCGGCATTGATGGCGCACGCCTCTACGCTATCCTCTCACCTAAGCTTGGGCCTACCACACCTCATCTGTCCATGTGCACGGACTGAGAGAACTTTACGAGCTGGGTCGTCCGGGTCCATGCGTATAACATGGTCAGCCCACCAGAGCCAAGCGAGTTTAATTCGCACAATGGAGAGATCGTTGTACAGCTCGTACAGCTCGTCGTTGTATTGACTCCTCCATTGGCCCTCCTCCCGTATAGATTCAACAATCCTCCTGAGCATATTCCTCTCGAACGCGGCTAAGAGGGTTTCGTCAGATTTGGACATAGTCCATGTCTCAGAGGCATACGTGAGTACTGGAACTATATAGGGTATAGAAATATAAGAATATAAGGTATAGAACTATACTACACTATTGCAGAGGTGCCTTCATCAGTTTGAACTGCGCCTCGTTAATCTGCAGTCCGAGGTCTGCTCGATCCTTTGGTAGAATTTTGGTTAGTAATTGACTTTCCGTTTCATATTTCATATTTATTTATATTTCAACGGGCCGTAAGTGGCCTCCTTGTAATAGAAGTCACACATAACATGAACTCAGTTCGGTTTTACTATTAACAAGACGACGAGACGAAAATAATTGTAGAACGCGGCGCGCGACATGTCCGGTTCGTAACGGTCACAAACGGCATTAAACTCACGGTACATAAAAATAAACGGATGAGAGGAGCCAAAGCGGGTGTGGCGCTCCTTTACGTCAAGTAGGACTCAAGCACGTAGGGCGGAACATATAAGCACAAATACGAAAGTAGCTTCGCCGAGTCAATCCGGTTGTCCAAAACACCAGCAACAAACAATTTTGCAGAGTCGTTGTTGAAGCAACCCGAATCCCAGCAGTGGGCAGCGTCCAACATAATTCACCGGCAAACTCCACGAGCGAAGAGCGAAGCGAGTGAATTTGCGCTGAAATTTTCTTTGATAGTGTCCAACTATCAATTCGACGTATGGGGCAAATCGATCCTGTAGGATCAGGGAGAATATTTTATAGGCAGTATTCAGCACCGTAATATCCCTGTAGTTGTTGCAATCCAAGTTATCTCCCTTCTTGTATTTGGGATTCTGTGATTTGGGATGATGCCAAGATTCCAGTCAAAAGGCATCGATTCGCCTTTCCATACCTCAGTCACAATTTGATGAGTTTGATTTTCTAATATTGTATCCCCGATTTTAACCAGATCACCTATGATTCTGTCCATGAATTACGTAACGCGGTTAAGGGGAAAGGGGTACGCTTCAACATTACGATTTGTAACACATGGGGAGGGAGTTAATACATTGGAGTATGAGACATAGGTAGGCGTCGGACAGTTATACGTTACGTAATTAGTTGAGTTAAAAGTTAAAATAAAAGTTTATTTTATCATTATACTGAAAGCCCTTTTTATAATGAAAATTTAAAAAAATGTTCTTGTGATAGGTTCTTTTCCCTCTGCTGTTTACCAAGATGCACGGAAAAGTAGATGTTACAGCAAATGTCACTGGCGGTGGACCTTCATCAAAGGCAGGTGCCGTACGTTGGGGTATTGCGATGGCATTGCGTAGTTTTGTAGACGCCGAACAGATTGCGCGTATGCGTGTTGGTAAGCAAGAATTTTCTATTCTTTATATATACCGTTTCTAATATAATAATCTAATATATTTAAAATTTAAAAAATAAATTTTCAGCTGGGTTGTTAACTCGTGACTATCGTCGCCGTGAAAGAAAGAAGCCTGGCCAGGCTGGTGCTCGAAGGAAATACACTTGGAAGAAACGTTAACCGCATGGCACTGGTGCGTAAGATAGTGTAAATGGCGTAAAGAATAAAGTCCGCTAGTGTATTGTAAAATATGTTAAGCCATTTTTTGATTTTCTTAAAATTATTTCTTATTATTTCGGGGTGAGGTGATTTCTGAGTGGCATTAGGACTATCTCGTCATAGATAGAACAGACTATTTTGTTATTATTTGTACTAATTTGTTATTTGTACTCGTTAAATACATACATTTTCAACGAGAACGCTTATTTGGCCAAATCGTAGGGCATCTTCCAAATTCTAAGGCGCATAGAAAAATAGAAGTTTCTTCCGATTTTTGCTTCAGTGAAACTCTAACTTAATCCTAAAACTTATCTGAAATTTATCTTGGCCTTGAAACTAGTCTCAATTTTATCTAGGTTCTTGAGATGAAACTAATGCTATAACTGGTTTAAAAACGTTTGTAGAATTCATACTTACAAATAACCAGTCTTAGTTCAAGAACTAATCCCGTACTTATTCCGCTCTTAAAACTAATCCCGAAACCAAACCTATCAAAGCACTGATCCCAAACCTAGCTCATGCAACAAATTGTACATGTTCAATGTGCAATTAAAAATTCATTTTTAATTCAATTTTAATTATTTTTTTTATAATTTGTTGTAGATTTTCTTTACTTTCTGTTCTATCTGTTTTTTTCTTTATTTTTTTAAATAACTAGCAATAATTTTTTTGGGCCATTTCGGTGGTCTAGTGGTAACGGAGTAGGCCTGTCAAAAGGGCCGTCACCGGTTCGAATCTCATTAGGACCGCTGCCGCCCCCATGCACAGGATTGACCATCCTGCTATGGGTACACTTAGACACAGCTCCCCCGTACGCAGGATTAACAATCTTGATATGAATGGGTACACTCAGTCACAGATAAAGCCAATACACATTGTAACAGCTAAGAAGAAGAAGAAGCATTAATTTTTATTTACTGTTTTTTTCCTCGATGTGAGTATTTTTTTAATATACATGTTTTCTTTTCTCTTTTAAATTTTTCTTCTTCTTGAGTGACACAAACCCTTGCGGGTCAAAGCCTGCTAGAGCGCTAGTGTGTTTTGAATTTTTCTCTGATTTAGTGTACCCACATAATAGGATAGTCAATGCTGCGTACGGTGGGCAACAGCAGTCCGAATGGGATTCGATACGTCGTCGAGCCTTTTGACAGCCTACGTCGTTACCACTAGAACACCGAGCGCTCCATATTCTGCTTTTTTATTCAGTAGCAACGGCCAGGCCGGCCAGGAATATTGCCGTATTGCTTATTATTTGTATTAATTATAATTATTAAAATTATGTGGTCTCATTACTTTCCGCGACACAATCATATTGGCAGGAATCCAAGCGTGATGGCGCGCGATTCAAAGCAGGTATCATGCGATTCGAAATTGGATGGAAACGGGTGTAATTTAGATATCGATGCAGATGTTCACACCGGATTTTTTTAATTGAAGGTGATTTGGCAGATAAACTCCACAGCAAAGTCTATGATAACACAGATACTGCTCGATTTTGTATAGCGGGACTGCTCTATTGCTTAGCGCAACGGGTCGGAAATGTTTCGTTTCCGCGACAAACTGTCAAAATTCTGTCAATCCGCCGTGTTTTGATTGTTTTTGTTATTTGGGAAGATATGTGTTGTTATGAAAAGCTGGCTCACATGTGTGAATTTTAAAATGTTAAAAAGTGTTGAATATTTGGCATTTAAATGGAAGCTGTTGTCGCGGGCAAAATGCTTTCAAACGAATTTAAGCGCCAGGCTTGTAAACCAATCGGCAGTTCCTGTTTCGGAACATTTAAACAGTCTAGATACCACCTACAGCATTTGGAAAGACAAAATATTGTATAGTTCATTCATCGAAAAGAAAAACATAAAATTGGGCTATAAACAAAACAAAATTTTAGAATCTAAAATGAAAAAGTTGGAAAAAGATGCAATTAGAGAAACCTCTGCCGTCAAACCGTTTTCCTTAGCCTTAAAGCAACTGCACAACGAACCAATCATTGAACAACATGAACCATTTATCGATGATGTGAAAAGTCCACCAATTCATCAATTGCCGTATCAGCAACACGGTTTGCGGATTCAAAGTTCGACGAGAGAACCAGAAGAAAAGCTTGCTACCGGTGAATGGATGTCAGACTATGAGTATTTCGATGAGGACGAAAATAACGTTACATCATTTTACGGCACGCCGGACCAGAACGAACCTGCCTCTCAAATTCCATGCGGAGGATGCGGGGCTTTGCTGCATTGCATCGAGCCAAGCATTCCAGGTTATTTACCGAGCCAATTATTTAAAGGAAAATCAAAAGAACAGCTACTGGTAAGTAAGGCCTTCCGGTGCATCATGCTTCTTTGATTCATGACCCATGCTAATATTTGCAAAAGCTCTGATAAAGTTTGGCAACAGTATCTGTAGACAAGTGTGTTGCTATAAAGTAAAAAAAATAACACGAAACAAATCGAAAAGTCAAATGACTTGGCAACAAACGTTTCGGTGATATTTTCGTAGACTCTATTCAGCTTTGCTTCCCAAATATGCGGCATTGTCACGAGTTAAAGAAACAGTGTAACACGCTGTTTCACGTTTCATTTAATAATGTTTTCTTCTATACCCTGCACAGACAACAATTTGCCAACGGTGTCACTTCCTGAAAAATTACAATGTTGCAATAAATGTAACGGTATCAGCAGATGATTACATCGGGATGCTTACATCGATAAAAGCAAAGAAAGCGCTGGCTGTGCTGCTCGTTGATCTGTTGGATTTCCCATGTTCCATATGGCCTGGACTTTCGGATATCTTAGGGGTCCATCGACCGATCATCGTTGTTGGCAATAAGGTAGATCTTTTACCCCAGGATTGTCCAGGATATCTGGAGAACGTACGGCAATCCCTAACACGGAGCGTCATAGAATCCGGATTTTCTAGAAATAACATTAAACACGTTTCGCTCATATCAGCCAGCACAGGTTACGGTGTTGAGGAAATGATCACCAAAATCCACAACGTGTGGGGAACGCGAGGAGATGTGTATTTGGTCGGTTGCACGAACGTGGGGAAAAGCACCTTGTTTAACGCTCTACTTCGTTCTGATCTGTGCAAAGTTCAAGCGACGGATTTGATTCAAAAAGCCACCGCAAGTCCATGGCCAGGCACAACTCTACGAATGCTTAAATTCCCCATATTGCGTCCTTCCGACTACCGACTATTCTTAAGGACGAAGCGTCTACAGCAGGAACGTTACATTCAACGCGCAAACCAAAAGCTGCAACGTGAACAGAAAAAAGCTCCCAATGAAGCAACGCTTTTAGGGCACATTGGTCGTACGTTTGAGAAGGAAAAGGAAGAAACATTTGATCATTTCTCGATGGCTCAAAGAAGTGGTGCACCAACGCCCATATTTACATTGAACGAGAAAAACGAAAAGTACGTCAATTCCAAATGGTGCTACGATACACCAGGCGTTGTCCAACCAGACCAAATACTCGATCTTCTTACTACGGAAGAAATTGTACTCACTGTACCGAAAGAGACCATTCGACCCAGAGCCTATTTATTAAAAAAGGGTACTACTTTATTCTTAGGCGGTTTAGGTCGATTAGATTTCGTAGACGGTCCAGCATCAATTCGCGTAATTCTGTACGCTTCCCAGGCACTCCCAACAATGATTTGCGAAACATCGGAAGCGTCTGCATTGTACACCGCATTCGTAGGTACAGAATTACTAGGTGTTCCTTTCGGAAGTCAAGACCGGTTGGATAAGTTTCCACCCTTAGAATGCGTCCCGGACATACTCGTTCAAGGTACGGCAGAGAAGCACATTTCTGTCTGCGACATTTTGTTATCATCCGCAGGATGGATCGCTATTAACTTACCAAAGCATTGCGAAGCTACGTTTCATGCTTGGTCACCCAAAAAGAAGGGTGTGTACATTCGTCAACCTGCTTTACTACCGAATGGACTAGCTTTACGAGGTAAACGAGTGCGTGGATCACTGGCATATCGAACAGGGACCACATTCAAAGCGCGTTGAATAAAAGCGAAAGAAATAAACGATATTTTTTGAAACGATTCGAAACCACATATAATTGATTCGACGTTTCAGATGACCACTTCACTCGTATATTGTTGGCCTGCTGCTGTTTACATTTATTACTATCAATTTACCATTTAGTAATTGTCCCGTAAGCCTAGAAATTCTTAACGTACAATACCTCTATCCGTTGTGTTTAAACGTACAATACCTGTCCTTTCCCAGATAATACACTCTCAACTCTTGTTTTTTGGGAAAGAAAAGTTTAGCATAAAGGAAAAGAAATCCAACTCCGTGCCTTTTTAGGTAGACCCGTGTAGTTTATTTGTGTAAATCAAGAGTTTCTAAACTACAAGCGATCCCCGCGAGTTTTAAATGCGCCTCGTAAAATCTATTTGATATTTTTTCTACAAAAATGGTAACTTCAGTCATTTTTATTACGCTTATCATGTTAAATATCAAATGATTATTATAAATATAATGATTATTAAAAAAAAGCCAATGAAAAAATATTGCAAACTTAACAAAACAAGCCTTAAAAATAGAAATCAAATCGTCTCCTTATTAGATAACTTAACCAGCGAGTAACCATCAGCACCGGCATTTTAAAGTAATTCGGTCCACGCATATAAAAGTTTAAAAGAAAATCTAGACTAGGGATCTCCAAACTACTAATAATTTAGAACGGGTGTAAAGTTGTTTTTAAACTTTTATTATCTGATAATGTTTTGATTACTAAAACATTTTCATTAAAATGCTCAGATCTTTTGAAAAAACTTTTCCTTTGAAAAAGGGTTCAACTATTTTTCTTCATTTATTCTTTAATTTTGACACACTTTGAAAGTTGCCACCCATTAACTGTTAAACTGATAAAAAATGTAGTTTATTTCTTGTTCTTGTTTGGTATATGAAACAAGATACGAAATAACAAGCGAAAGGTGGAACGTTCTAAAAACTAAGATTATAACCAACATCAGATCTGGCTGGTTCGACAAGGAAAGTAGACAAGCTACCGAACGTAAAAACGAAGCATACCGAGTAATGCTGCAAAGTCATAAAAGGAGGGCAGGCGCAGATTAATATGCGGTTCACAGAATGGAGAAAAGAGCTCGCCGCACCAAGTTGCGTAGTTGCCATACTTGGCCTTGACTCTACAAGGGTTGTAGTGCCACCCGAAAATAAGGAGAGTCTATGTTAACCTTCAAGACACTTCGGATCCTTACCTTACAAGTGTAGTATGGCAACTACAACAGCCAGGTTTACTATCTTTTGAAACACAGAGCAGTACAGAACATTGCCTGAATCAAGTACAGTTAGGCCTGCGGGATATTTGGAAGAGCCGGGAATGGAGGAGTGCCACAGGCCGCCATGTATTTTAAACATGATTGTTAAGGGCAAGTAAGTAAGTGAGTATTATTTCCCACTGAGTTAATTTGTTACTGTTTGTTACTGATTGAGGATATAAGATAAAACCGATAGACAAGATCGTGAGAACATGATATGTTATATCATCATATGGCATCATAAAAATGTAGATATTATCGCTGCCGGATGAAATTATTTAACTCTTTGAATTGAACAAACAAACCATATTACTTATGCTAGTATAAAGTTATGCTATGCTTGTATTTATTTTTGCAAAATACATTTTAAACATTTTGTCTAGTATTGCATATCGCAATGGTCGCAAACTTATGTGTGTATGGAAAATTCGATTATATCTATATCCCCGTTAAGTTCTAATTACATGCTAGTAAAAAAAAGATTCACTACTCGTATACGTTTGTGACATTTTTCGGCTGTGTCGTTAGCAGCGTCCCAACACATTCTCTGCGTTGTGTTAGCGAACGTTTTAAAAGCGAGGCTGAAATTTGCTAAGGTTCGGCATCAAGGTACGTGTTCGGAGGGTTTGATAATTTTGGCCTTTTGTGGTGTCCTTTAGCGAATCTTGCTTTATGATCTTACCGGCTGGGCGTATATTTTTCACGATCGGACCACCATGTTGCTGCTGTTGCTGTTCCGATGATTCGACAACATCGATCACTTTGGCGTTATTCCGATACTTGTAATACCAAAACTCAAACAGCAACGTAATGCACGCCATTCCAATGCCCACAAATATCACAATGAATACGCCTCCAATGTTTTGTATTGATATGCCGTCCGACTGATCATCTGGCTTTTCGCACTTATTTTGTACGTCATCATTTTTCCACCATTGTTCCTTCAGCTTTTCCAACTCCCGACGATTCAGTAACATTAGTATACTGAGCAGCAACACAACAGTAACATGGAAATAGAGCAATAAGAAAAATAGGAAGAATAGAGAATTTGAGAGGAATAGAGAACAGGAAAAGTGGGTTAATAAAATGATGATCGTTTAACAGCAAATGCTTCCATTGGAGCAATCTTTCAAAATAGCTTTTCTGAAGGTATTCTTCTCTTCTGATTTAAAATTTCTTTCATTAGAAGATTTTACAGTTTCACGCTGAGAGATGAGTATACGAAATAGGCAATAGAATTGCAACTTACGCATTATTGAATTGATCCTTTAGCGGTGATCCTTGCTGGACGGCGATCGCGTACGGTTTGCGAGAAAACTCTTCTCCAACCATCTGTAAATCGCAATTCGTCAGTACTTGGTATCGAATGTCGGTGGCGTCGCCCAGAAAAGCAAATCCGGATGCAGATGTCGAGTTTCGGATGCGCTGTACCGCCTCTTCAAGACTGTTCGGTAAACCTGCTTCGAGCATGGCTTGCCACATCTTGGTGTACTTATCGCTTACCGGATAGTCCCAGACGGCCAGCTTCGAACGTTCAACCGCTGTCAGAGAGTCGTTAAGCGACATCTCTTTCCAGATTCTGTTTTTTTAAATCGTTAGTAGTAATAAATACGATAATATGTTTATATAGCATTGAGCATCATGACCATATGCACGCCACAAGCGCTACTACTTACTCGTAGAACTTGGCTTCTATGTCAGCCATACGCTGGAAGTACGTCATCGCCGATGAACCGTTCAGCGGGGCGTACAAAATTTTGTACTGCTTGGACAAATCATCCAACGATTCCACCGGTGTGTCCAGTCGTGAAACCGTTAGGAAAGCCGCCAAATTAGCCGTGTAGGAGGCAATGATGATAAATCTGCGCAACAATTACGTTATGTGAATAAGATACGCACTAGCCGAAACACGATGGCATATCGGCTGTTGTTCTACTTTTACCACTTACCCGAACAACCACCACGTGGCAGCGACCAAGCGTCCGGACAAATTTTTTGGGGCTTCTCCACCACCTTGAGGCGTCAGGGACGTCATGCAGAACCACAGGCACTCTTTAATGTTAAACTCACGCTTTTCGTCGTCGTTCTTGTACTTTTCCCGATTGTTCTGATAGCTATACGGGCTATAGCGGTCAAAGATCCACATCAGAAAGCTGGTAAAGAAGTAGGCAGCCAAAATGCAGAGCCACACATTCGTTTCCAGTACCGTTAAAAATTTAAACAACGAGCTTGGCGTGCTGGGTAACTGCATCATGATACTGATCCCAACCAGATCGTAGTATGGGACGGTGAAATCAATAACCGTTTCTCGTTCGGCCATCACAGACATTGAACCCAGTCCTATATCCGCTTGCTTGTCGATCAGCTTGCGTACGATACCATTCCATTCGCCGTTTTCATTCATGTTGCCAAACTTTCCATCTTCCACTTCGCGAATTTCATAGTCAAACTCCACTATCTCGGCAATTTTATTGAGCAAATCTATGCAGTACCCCTTGAAGCCCTTCGGTGCTGCAGGATCTCGCATAATGAACGGTGCTTGCTGTAATGAACATGGAATGGGAATGGGAAATTGGAATGGGAATTGTTTCAGCAGCAGTGCCACTTACCACAACGGTGTACACGCGATAAACGACATCGGCAGTAAGGTTTTTTATTTCTGCCTCATTTGCCACATTGATTGGTGCATACAGGTTCGCTTCCCACGTTCCGAGACTGCGCGTATTAACGGATGCACCACCACGTATGGAAACGGCATTGATATCCATATCAAACTTCATGTAAGTGTTCCCGTTGAATGGTATTTTTCCTCCCTTGGGAATTTCAAACGGCCCAAAGGTGGTCGGTTCGGTCACCTCGATGAACGCTGTCTTAAGATCGATCGTATGGTTCGGTGTGTTAGTACCATCGTAATCCTCGCAAGTGATGTACTTCATATTTGAGGGCCAGGACCCGGATTGCAAAATATTCCTAGCAAAAAAAACAAAATAAACTGTTAAGTTACACCAGCAGGGGAAGTTTGAAACGGTGAAATCTAAACTAAATGCATTACTTTATCGCAATCAACGCACGCAACGTCAGGTCGAAGTAGAAGAAGCCGGTGATTTGAGGCTCCTGCTTAAGATTGTACGTAGTGCGTATGCTGCCCAATCGATCTTTGCTCGAACTATCCGACATCGGACGGAGAAACATGATCGTTGCGTTTTCCACATTGCACGTGAGATCCTTTTGTTCCTGCGTTATGACATGCCATGCAAAGTTCCGCTCAAAGTATTCGTTTTTGGCCGATTCTATTAGTATAGGGTACAAAACGATCATCCATTTCAAAATCCTAACACATTGAACGATAATCAAATGTTTCAGATCGAAACCATACTTACCTAATACTTGTTTGATCGATGCCAAAGAACCCAGTACAAAAAAGTTATTAATATCCAAATTTCGAAGCTTTTCAATCTGGCTAGCTCGATCGCGATCGTCAGCAATGCTAGTAATAACGTGGCGCGTGGGTATATTCTGCAGCAACGCTTTATACTTGTGGTCCATCACGAACGTATTGTCGTACAGAATAGCAGCATTAGTAATGTTCATGTAGATGATGATTGACCGAATTACTTGCGGAATCATATCAGCCGGTGGCATAACCTGCGATGGAAAAAAAAAGTTGCATCTTCATAATGTGCCTCACTCATGGCAAATAGTCTTATTTTAATTTGTTTGGTTTAAAATCCCTGCTAATAAGCAATACGGCCTGGCTGTCTCTACTAAATAAAAAAAATCCCTGCTAATTTGAGCAAAAGTAAAGCACACATGAAACAATAGCGTATCAATAAGAGGAACTAATGGAATTATACTTCTTTGTATACAATTAGGACGCATTATTCCAGTCGTTAAGAACCACTGGAATAAGTCAGTTATCATCAGCCTGAGACTGAGACTTGTTGATTTACCTGCAACAAATATCCTCTTTTGGTTGGTGTCAGGTCTCTCCATTGGCGTAAATCACCTTCCTGTCCAAATGAAGCCGATACAGTCGGTATGCCAAGGGCCAAACTGAACGATTTTACAGTTTCCGATGACACACCGGTCAGCGTCGTGTCAAGCAGCAAGTGTGGCGGTCGATTGTCGCTCAAAGACTGCCCGTACTTCGAACACACTTTCTCGTTCCCACAGTAAAATAATGAAAAAGTTTAACGTTAAATATCCTGAAACACTACCGCAACTAAATATAAACAAGAACGGTCCACTCATTATACTTACGTGCTTGCAGAAGATCCTTGGAATCAGTCCGATTTCCTTCGACGTACATCATGTCCACCGATAGACCCAGCTGAGGATTCTTCTTAACATAGTTTAGCGCGACTTCAACTGCAACATTTGCCAAATTGTTGTCGACCTCGTTCACAAACACTGTTGGTATAACGTAAGAAACAAATGTTTTAATATTTTATTCGGCATGTTCATTTTTCTAGCAGTTTTTTTCTCCAATGCTTATGAAATTAGCATGCTTACAGATATTAATATTTTGGGTGGTTTGTCCCATGATCGCTATAACTGCGAACGATACTAGCTGGATAGGAATCAAAAATAACCAACGATTTCTGGTCTTTGGAGGACCCATGATCTTTTTTTTTTGGGTAGTTCACAATATATAGAATCAAAGAAGAACAACTGAAAGTAAAATAACGTCTTTGGTTCACAATTGGTAGCCGACCAACTGATACTAATACAGGAATTTCTTTACAATCATGCTTTCGGTAAAAAGGATCTGTTGTTGCGAAGCGTTACCCGGGAGATTCTATAGCACTACAGCACAGATGCCACAAGTGCATGCGCAAATATATCGATTCGTTTAAGATCGTTGACACACGTGTACTTACGTGACTGCGAATGTTTCCGTATTAATGAAGCTGATGCTGTTTGGTTTGCACACATGCATTGACTTGATTATTTTTTTAATAATCCACGATTTGAATAAAATAAATGAATGGATTGGAGCGAGTCATGTGGTACAATCGTTATGCAGTGTGAGCGGAGCATGACCATTTATGCATTGAATCCTTTGAGCGGTACTGACTATCCTGCTACAGTTACATTAAACATTAATGTATAGCTAACCTGAGTAGAAGAGACAAACCTTGGCCGACTGCACTTTAGCGAGCAGTGGATAACAACCATTTGTTCAAGAAAATGTTAGGTCGGCTCGATGGTGTCAAGCGGATAGTTTAGAATTTTAAAATATATTTTTATTTAATATCGTTGTATATAACAAAACGACCGAACGTTCGCATTACCATTAAACAGTAATAGCTACTTTCGCCAGTACTGCGCCAGCTTGTGTATCTGTTCCACCAGTGCAGGCATTACGGCCGTTATTGAGATGTCTAGCAAATTTTGCAAATGCTGCACAGCCTCCTCATCGGACAGATCGAGTCGTAGGTTGTCCTCGACTTTCTTAACTGACTTGTCCGGTTCTAGTGCAATGTCCGGAACGGACGCATCAACCATCAGTCCAAATAGGTTCAGCATTACATTTGCATGGCGACGCAGATGTAGGAATGCGGTATAACACAGTTTGCGGAAGGTATTATAATATTCTGAGTTAATACCGCCCATCGCCTCTACCATCTCCTTGCTTAGCTTCATGGGTGGAGGCATGGGTTTTGGATCACGGCCTAGTATATATCCAAAATCGATATGAAATAGTTTGCCGCTCGACGTGAGTAGCAGGTTATCCAGATGTCGATCACCAATTCCTGCAATTTTAATAAAGATATTTGTACAGTAGGAAGGTTTTCTGATATTCTTTTTCACAATGACATTGTTTGAACAAACGACTTACCCAAAAGATAAGTTATTACACAATATCCTGCACAGCTTTTAATGTACGTATCCATGATCTCAGGCATGATGCCAAATGGTCCCGTTTCGCAGGGATTAAATTTACGGAAATAGTTATGAATACTTCCCTCCGTGTTGAGCACTTCAGCCACCGTTACTGAATCAATGTATTGCATAAAGCCGTGTTTCGAGCTGGTAGCCAGTACGCGGTATGGAGTAAGTTTCAGGTCGAGATTTTCTTTTTGCAGCAATTTATCCATTAACGTTATCATCTGCAAAATAAGCTGATCCTGACGAAGATCGTCGCCATGCTTAAAGATTGCAACATAATCTTTTCCAGATGTCGTACGGAAAGTCAACCTAGAAGAAAACAAGGGTCACGAAAATATGAAAATCATTATCGTATCTACTGAAATTAACAGTTTATTACTAGTCTTGATAATTAAATGAACTTTAATATTGAAAAAGTTATTCAGAAGATGAGAATAATTTAAAATGTTAACGCATTCGTCATTTAAATTAATTCATATTTGGCTTTGCCGTTAATCGTTATGTGTAAAAGACATAGCCTGGTTTCTAATTTGTCTCCAAGAACCTCGATCCATGGCTGCACTCTTTCACCCAACACTTCACCCGATCTCGGAGCAGGTCTGACTTCACCTGATCCTTCACCTGATCGCTGGTGAACACCATCTTGTCGTGGCCAGAGACCTCATCTCGTGCCTCAACAATCGCACCTTTTCGCCTTTAACCGCAGTCAAAATATCTACCTCACCAAACAGCTCATATAGTCTGCGGTATTCCACACGCTCTGCTCGCACACACACATGAAATGCGCATTGGCATCCTCTACCTGCATAGTCCAGAATTCATGCACTACTGGCTGTTTCAATGGTTTTCGTTGCTCGTGCTATCGTCCGAAATAACGATCTTATTGTTTCCCAGTCGCGCTCTATCGCGATCATTGCCTCCGGTTGTAGTCAAGTTTATGCATCGCACACGGCATCAGATCTGTCTCTCCGATGTCTCCGCTAACATGTCTTTCGCGAAGCAAAGCAGTTGGACGGATCGCGAAAAAAATCGTGTCACGGATGTCGAAACCCGCTCCCACAACGATCCCAGAAGATGATAAACAGCAAGCAAAAGGTTCCTTCTCATCGCTCCAGTCCCCGATGAGATTCAAACGACAGCATGTTCGACACTATCACCTTGCCCTTCTTGAGCATCTGCCGTATAGTGAAGATTTGCTCCAGCAAATCCACAAAATCCAGCTTGGTAGTATCCGTCGAAATCTGTAGGTAGTGGCGCAGTTAGAAACAGCGAGGCGGTAGTCTCATGGGTAGCAGCGTAGGCCTGTTTCATACCATTAGGCCTGACGTTGCATCGAATCCCATTCGGACCGCTGCCAACCCCCATACGCAAGGTTGACTATCCTAAGTCACAGTTCCCCGTACGCTGGATTAACAATCTTGCTATGGATGGGTCATTCAGTCATAAAAAGATACAAAGCACGTTGGTGCTCTGGTTAGGCCTCGACCCTACAAGGGTTGTTGGGCCACCCGAGAAGAAGAATTGTTGACAGCATTCAGTAGTATGAAGGCTTAAAAGTCACAACCTTCCACCCTATCGCTCTTTTGGTACACTAGCATCTCTTTTGGTCAACGCGCGGCGGTTGTTTATCGCAGGGCTGCTTAACAAACGGATGGACTCGCCGGAACTCCTGTCTCATCTCAGCCTGTACGATCAAGATCACTCCGTGCTAGATCGCTTCTTAATGTGGAGGAATGGCGAACCCGCTTTGGTTCCTCTGATCCATTTATTGTTATGTGCCGTGAATTTAATGCTTTCTTTGAGTGTTTAGAACCTAAAATATCACGTACCAGATTCCATAATTGTATTCATCTAGTGCGACCGGTTACACAATAGCAAAAATGTCGGCAATCTACGTTTTAAGGGGGCCAGAGTTGGCCTGTTGAATTTTATAATAAAATATCAAATATCAAATGACAACAAGATTCCAAAAGGTCATGCTCTAAAATCCTACTATCAGCCGATGCACGAAAACGACAAGCCTCTCCCAGCCCATCTTGAACAGCTCTGCAAGAAAGGTTGTATTCTCCTATGGACTATGGACTCCTTTAGACTCGAGTCCAATTTCCCACATTCAGAGGCTTACTTTCTCTTTAGAAGGCTTTCTACCAACTAGAGTCATGTGCCTGAAGATTAAGAGTTACTTTACTAAACTTCGAAGCAAAAAACTGTTGGTGCTTGTTGTTGTGTGGTCTGTCTTGCTGCTGTTCGCCGAGCATGAGCTTAAGAGCATTGTTCGCCGATTCTGGGAATCGTTTATTGTCGCAGCCGAGCTGCGCTTGTAATCACTTGGACTAATAGTCGTTCACCATTTCTGGGAAACGCGTTTCTTGTTACAGCCGAGCTGCTTGTGGTGACTTTGGCTGCTAGACACAAAGTTACTAGCTTATCACTGCCAGCTTTTTTAATGCATTTCAGCTGTTTAATGGCACTTATGATTCATGATCCAGAGATAATCAGCGCTCTTCGTTATTGCCATACTGCTGCTCCCCCGGTATGTCATACATCTGCTCCGTTCAAGTGTCTTTCAAAGTCCATCTGTCTATCATCTCTCGCTCACCCAACAGAAAATCCCCCAGCTCGTTGCGACACATAGCGATCTTGAGAGTAAAACCACTCCAGGTCGCATTCGGCATCGTTTAGAACATCCGAATTTCCTCCGACTGAGAATGCTCCGACTTTTAAAATCTGCGCTTTTTGTCCTGGAAAAGACGAGTCTGACGTTTTCTCAGTCGTTTGTAGGTCTGCACGTTCTGTCGAGTTTGGCGCTGGAACATTTAACACATACCTTCCTCTGGTTACATAATTTAAATATAAAAAAATAATTTTAAACATTTCATCCTTCTTCTTAGCCGAGCACTAAAAAGGGCGAATAGAAGGTTGTTTCACCAAAGCATAATTCAAGAACACCCTTTATCTTACCTACGTTTTTCTGGATGTTTATAAAGTAAACTTACTTGGAAGGCATTAAGGCACTTTTAAACAAAGACACCTTTTCAGCTGCGATGCCTGTGATTTGGACGCTGGGGTCCAACGGAAACACTATCGGTCCAAAACTATTAAAGTTGAACTTGGTAGAACTGGAAGAACTTGACTCGGCTAAAAATTGCTGAAATTTTTCAGTCTTGCGCTTTCTGTTGCCCGATTCTTTTGCTACTATCTTCACTAATGTTACCAAACGATCGACAAAATGTTGCTGCTCCTTCAGTTGCGCGTGTGTTGCTTTCATTTCCGGGGTGCCTGTGGTTGAAAACAGTAAACACATGATAAATCTCCATAGCAAAGAAAATTACCTATTTATCCAATTTACCTTTATACAAGCAGTTCAAAAACATTCGCAAAACGTTGGAATACATTTCGCTTATTTTAAGGTCTTTTTTGCTGCTTCGTTCATCCTCACACTCAATCGATAAGTACCAGTATAGATAGTTAGCCAGAGTTGGATTTTTACAGGCGCGATCAACAAGAAAGTTTGCCAAATTGTTGACACTACTAGTCTGATAGCGATGCTTTATCTCTTCTTCCACATTGTTGTCGGGAATACCTGCACAATTAATTGCAGTTACATGATAATGCATAAATAGAAATATCATACCTATTTACCTGTATTTTCCGACTGCAAATCATCGAACTGAGCATCCGCCGATTCGTCGTAAGATTGAAATATCTCCTTCCCTTCGTTTGGTGAACGTGTAGTGTGATTCTGTAAGATATTCTATTTGTTACTATCATCTACGCCACATCAAAGATTCTTCAAAGTGAACCTACACTTGACTCATCGAATGGTTCATACTTTAAGGCTTGTACAAGCTGCAGCAAATACAGCAGTAGGTATTCATCAGAGGCTTCATTGAGACGGGTGATGGCGTACCTAAAAAAAACACACGGTTGAATGTAGTAAAGAGTGAACTTACTATTTAGACTCTCCGCTCATACCATCTAACGACCGGATGGCGAAATGTTGAATTCAACAATTCAAGAGCATCTTCGACATCCATTGGAGACCAGCTTTCGAGCAATGCTAGCGCTTGCCGCACCTCGGTAGAAGTTTCCCAATTCACACACTTCAAAAATTTGGTTAACGCTTTCTTATGAGTGCTAAGATAGAAACGATACTTCCAAATGATATCTTGTTCCTCGCTACTTAAAGGATAGGTAGAGGAATATCGATATACGATTGAGTTCAATGTATCCCGTACGCTGTAAATTGAAATAATTGGAAGAAGTTAAGTACGATAAAATTACAATAGTACGCATGACCATACATCGCATTTGGCTTAACATCTCGATCCGAAGTTCCAGATCGGGCGGATCGTGATAATCTATGGTGTTTGCGTTCAACCAGATTTTCCTGCAAAATAGTCGTAAAATACAGTAAGCAAATCAGTGATTCTTCGCAGCGTTTTGTCAAATCTCTACCTGATGGATTTCACAATCTGGTACCACTACTATCTTTGGCTTCGGAATGAATGTTACCACAGAATTGGAATTTTTTTCTAGATGAATCACGGAATACTGAAATTTTGCAAGCAAAATAATGCGCATTACTTTTCGTCCGCTCCATTGCTGTTCCGACGCGCGATACGATACTTACTAACTTTTCGTCGATGTATACTTGAGGAAATTCTACCATGAGGTAGAGGAACTGGGAATTTCGTTTTTCCATTTCATTTATAACTTCCAGTTCACGGAAAGTAAGCCGATCAAGCCAATCAATCTGAAAATTTGAAATCATAAGTCGAATTATCATACTGGAATCAAAATATAGTAAAAAAAGACAAACAACAAACCTTTTCCATTTGTCCATTCCTATGCTTTTTTGCCAGCTTGGATAATCGTTGCATTTGATTAACATTCGTTGAGGATACTTTGCCGGGAGTTGTTGAAATACAGGCAGCATCCGGTTCCATCTGGGGCCATACTTTCAGATCGTACAAACCCTGAAAGTTCAAGTCAATAACTATTGCGAGATAGTTTGCAATCAATTGTCCACACATTACCTGCCGGAAGAGTCCATTTGTGCTGAAAAACGATATAGACGTTCCTCCTACTACAGTAAGCTGTTCTCTTCCTCCTGCACAGTCGTAGATAGTTAATCCCAGTGCTGCAGTACGGGAAATATCAGTGAAGCGCAGCGGTAAGGTAACCCACTCGTTCCAACTAAGGAAAGATGTACAAACACATTAGTGCTCAAAGTTCAGTGATTGGAAAATATGACCGCAACAGACCTCCATCGCGTAGTGAAATGTTTATGTGACGTACATACTGGCAATCCTACTGGTTCTCCGCCGTCAAAGATCTGCAGCTTTACTTTCAATGGTGGTGTTTTTTCCGTGTACATCCCGGAGAACTTTAACAGTGGTTGTTCGATGAGCTTCTCGTACGAATATCCTACATTTTCCCCTTCCAGTGTTCCACTGTAAACATAGATGAACCAATGTACAGTTATTCGGTAAGGCCCAGCAATAGCAACGAATCAAGAGAACGGAATTACATTTTGATGGTAATTTTTTGATGCAAAGAAGAACTACCGATGTAACGTAGTGTGCTCTCCATATTTACTGTTTTCTCTAGGTAATTTCTATTGTACAGCAGCACAACACCTCACAGCATATGTGAACAACAATTGATCTCTGATAAAGCGATGTGCCCCGATGACACATGCTTTGTTTATGATTCGGAGTCGCTATTACGCCGTTTACATTAGCAAATCAAGATTTCAAGCTGGCTTCGAACATGGTACACAGCACTCTCACAGCTCACAGCAGGCTATGAGCAAGCGAGTTGCTGCAACTTAGTGTCTTTCCGGGATGAAATGCTAAAAGCAACCTGCTTACAAACTATAAAATTGTAACCCTTACACGAGTTAACCCGTTTCATACTATTTATTCAACTCGTTGTACATTTTTACGGATTCCATTGCACAAATGTTACTTTATTTTCTTTTCCTGCGATAATTCGTACAAAAACGTGAATTAGAATGATTCAATTTTCTTTGCTTCTTTTTTAATATATTTGTGCCACAAGCACTAACTCTTGTTTAGCAAAAAGTTGTTTGTGTTTGATTCGAAAGAATATTTGAAATATAAGCAGTATATCAGCAAAAATAAAAGCGTCCTTTGCTGTGTACGGTACTAAAAGACGGAACACGAAAGTTAAGAATTTTGTTGCTAGCATTCAATGCTTTGTACGTTTTAAATCCATAAATAATACTTTTTGAAAGAAATGCGTTTGATACATATACTCTAGTGAGAAAAAATATTTTCAGAGATTTGCTACCTCAAAGCGCTCGATGTTACGGACGTGTTGGTACAGTGCGGAAGCTATACTTAAATAATATGTTCGGTTGAAGGTTCTCGTGATTTTTGTCTGCGCACAGTATACGCAACGATCGAAGCGTGATCCAATTTGCCAGGTAGTAGCGAGAATGTGGTACCATCTACCATACGCTTTCGTATCACTTTATGTTCCTGTGCGCTGTGGGGAACTTCTTTTCGGCTTCCATCAGGAGTGGATACTACCTTATAATACAGTTCGCGTTGCTCCAGGAGCTTGCGTTTGGCTGCCGTAATACAGGACACAAAATCAATCAACAACTGACACAGTTGCTTCGCATTCGTGCATGGACGTAATGAACCATTTATACCGTACACCAGCAGGTCAGCTATCCTTAACAGAGTTAGTACGTGTCTTTGCTGTGCTGTCACCTGTGGTAGCACCATTGCGGACGGTGGTTTCGCAACGATATTGCTCGTTCGTCTAGTCACTGCCGCCGGTTCTATGAACGTTTTCGACCGCGTCACATACTTCGAACCGTATCCTTTGTCCTGCGTTCCAGCGATTTGTGGTCCTGGTTTTCTCACTGGAACGGGAAGTTTCCGATCGGTGCGTGAGCCAGACGAATGATTGGCGTTTCCATGCTGGTGATCTGTTGCGCCACTGCTTTGCGCTAGTGTAAGCATTGGAGCACTCTTGTTCTGTTTTTTGGGAGCTAGACCTGCTTTAATTTTCCTTTCATGATGATGCTGGTTTAATACTGGCGGTTTGCCTGTGCTGACAGTATGACTGCTATTATTACTCGTACTGCTGGCTTTATTGCCGACCGCTTCCGCGAACTTTCCAACTACTGGATCAAAATTGTCACTGATACCATCCGATGTGAGAAACACAATGTCTCCTTCATCGACGTATGACATGGAAAGAGTGAGATTGCTCATTTCAGGTTTATCACCGTACACCGGACCCAACGCACCTAAGGCGTCTCGCATATCGCGCATAAGACTGACATCATGTGATCCTGAAAATGAAGAACGATTAATGCATACTTCTAAACGCTCATGTTCGATTTGGTTCGCTCTGTACGCTTACCCATGGTTATCTCTCGTACAGTATTATTTTTGGAAAATATATAGCCAAGAGAGTCCCCTACATTGCAACAGCATACGATACTCTGCTCGGACGATTCGACGGGTAGCACTATGGCGACTGTTAACGTGCTTAAGGCACCTCCAACTTGAAGTATGTAGTTGTGGGCCTCCCAGAAGCTACGTATTAAGCTAAGAAATATAGCTTTGGTGGATGTCACTTTAAAGAAAACACAGTTATGTTTAACTTTAACATCACAGCAGCTACCAAACGTTTTGTAAATTACCTTGATGTATTCCGTAAACGGCAGAACTCAGATATTCAACTGCGCCCTGTATTGCTGATCTTGCCGCAATCCGCGCTCCTTCACCTAAAGAAAAAGTAAAATTACTATACACCTCCTCAAAGTTTGAACCTTAATTCAGTTGTGTGTCGGACACGAGTAAAACTGCAAACGGTTAAAGGGAAGAATATTGCTACGGATACGATCAATATGGTCACATACCCCAGTTGACACCGTCAGCCATGGCCATTATGCACGAATCGGCTCGAGATACGATACCGAAACAATCCGCAATCGGATCACCAACATTGCCGGAATTGTGGAGATGTTTCTCGTACAGTGAGACCGATATACCGTATGCATCTTCATTCGGGCGATTCCAGTCGGTGATGTTAGCTATAGGATCGTCACTGGCCTTTTTTGTTTCCAGATGCTTTTCCCCACCAATCGTTTGATTCTTTGAGATGGAATGCTTCACACCAGTGTTCGAAGTAAGCGATTTTGAATTGGAATTTGAATCCAACACAGGTACAGATGGTTTGTTAGATTTGTCCAGTTGCGACGTGGATGCAGGATCTTGTATTACATCTATGTAGTCAATATCGTCTTCAACCGTTAAATGCGCTTTTGCACGCCTCACGCCCGTTAGCCCTTCGAACGGTCCTGTGTAGGAAGCATCATCCTCTGATTGATTCACAACGTAACGACCGATCCGTACATCAGGCAAGTCTTCCGGCAGCTTGCCGTGGTAAATGGGCGCTGTCGAATCTGGTGGCTCCCATTCTCTATGAAAAATGAGAATATCCATGTGAAAAGATCCTGTTCGGTAGCAATGTTAACTCACCCTTCCAGGTATCTTGTCATAAAGCTCCCGGTGGCTATCGAGGAACATTGCGGCGCTGGTCCCCGTTGATCCCGTTCGGAAACGAAACTCAACTGTCGGAAATAGGTTGTAACTTTCTGACGAAAGGATGGCATAGTGTTCTTCTCTGCTTTGTTTCTCGATACTTTGGATGTAATGTACTCGTGTATCCCTTCCGTCCGTATTCTGGTTTTAATGCGACATTACATTTTTTTCTTTCCTTGAGTTCGGTATCAATCTTTTCACGCGGTATACACACTCGGGGAGAACAACAGTTTTCACATGTTTTCTACCACGCGAAATGGGCCTTATTATTACTATCCTTTCAATACGCTGTACGGCGGATAATTTGCCCAATTTTCTTTATGCGATACGCTTCGTATGAACTTTTCTCTAGTTCACTGAGAACAGAATGGATAATGTTGTGACAATCGAAGCAGTAGAAATGAAATTGCACAAAAGGAAACACAAACACACACACATGCACAAAAGAGCAAAGACAGTTGTGATCGTCTGTCAAAATATTCGCGTTGAGCCAACCCTGACCGTAGCGGAGACTTCGATAGTGGCGTGTCAAAAATGCGATAATTTGTTTTCTCATCTGTTGTTTATTCTGTACAAAAACCTGTTCGATACATATATTTAGCAAATATTTATTTTCTTCAGCACAGCCGAACACTGGAATGCTGTTACATTGAACGTTGAAATTTGCTGGTCAATGTTATCACTGGGTAGTTGAAGTTAGGCTACGCTGAGATTGAACCAATTCAATTACACCGCACACCATTTCCGGGATTATCGGTCGATGCGTTCTGTTAATTAATTGATGTGTAAAGATATTACACAAGCCGAATGCCAACCATGTCCGAGGGCCGTATGAAGACGAAACAAAACTTTACCAGCTACGTAAATCAGGTAGGTTTGTGCGTGATAGAGCCTCCTCATCACAATTCGGTGGCGCATTTGCTTTCCCGGTTACGGTGGCGTAATGTTTTCTCCACGTCCTACTCTTCCAGATTCCCGATGAAAACTTTGTCAATAATGACTATAAACCAAAGCTACTATCAGGTAAGTAGTGAAATGGGTTGTGCGGTTTTTTTTCCCGATCTTTAAATGTGGTACGCAATTTCAGGCGAACTAGAGGCAGCCCGGGCAAATAATGTATGCATGTACATTGCATCCTTCCTGAAAGATGGAAAAGTGTACGGCGAGAAGACGGGAATCTTGCTGATCACCAACTTCCGACTGTCGTTCGTTTCGTTGAACATGGATGACGATCAGGTAAGCAGAAAGGCTTAATAAATTAGGTATGAGTGAGTGAGACTACTATTAACCCTTATCCTTCGCTCATCTGCTTTGGGGAAAAAGCTTTCATTCCAGAGCAATCGATTTCTGGGCTCGTCGGATGTGTCACTTTCTAACATCGACAGAATTTACCAGTACGTAGATAAAAAGAAAAGAATCATAAGCCCGCAGGTGAAAAATAGCAGTAAAATTGATAAAATACGAATTGTATGCAAGGTAGGAAGAACGAAATCGAAGATCATTTGCATTTTGGTTGTAATACTGATTCGTAATATTTTTTTGAGTAGAATTTCAAAACCTTCACATTTGGGTTCCAACTTTCGGAAGTAGGGAAAGGCAAGTACATCGCAGATGCATTAGTAAAGTTTGCATTTCCCGCACGGCATAATCTGCTTTTTCTGTATAGGTTCAAGTGAGTACCAGTGATCATACGTATCTGCAAACACAAGAAATATGTAATACGTGGTATGGTTAATGCTTTTTCGCAGGGAAAAGTACTACAGTAGCCCGATGAGTGAGGTTGTTAAGATGTACAACAAGAAATTGGATTGGTTCCAAGAACTGGAACGCTGCAAGGCGACCGGCGGATGGCGTGTGTATTCAAAGGACTGTCGCGTTTCGAACAGCTCCTTACCAATGCATTTCGTTGTTCCTAAACATCTGAGTGATGTCGACTACGATAACATATCTAAAAGCTTTCGCAATAATCGTTCTGCTATTTGGGTGAGTGTTTTATATAGAGAAAAAGGTTAATAATTTGCTACACATTCTAATATTCCTTTCATTTGCTATCGTTTTCAGGTTTGGGGTCTTAAGGATGCCGCACTGGTCCGGTTAGCTGAGCTTAATCCGGACATAACGAACACAACGGTAGAAAATATTTTACTGGAACACGTGCGACGTTGCGATCCACAGAAAAGACAGCCCAGACTTTTGGAGCTTTACAAGATTCTGCCCAGCATTCAGGATGTGAATTTGAGCTACATGAAATTGCGAGATCTTTGCACTCCGGATAACGATCAACAATTTATGGTGAGTAGTAATTGCCAACAGCACTGCCATTATTTTGTATCACACATGCTTGCTCACATTGTAGGCGCAGGATGGACGATTCTACTCTTTGCTGGAAAAAAGCTACTGGCTGCTCTACGTGTCGCTGTGTTTAAAACATTCGGATATTGCGGCAAAGCTTCTGCAAGAGGGACAAACTGTGGTGCTACAAGAAATCAATGGCCGTGATATGAGCTGTGTGATATCGAGCTTGGTGCAGTTGCTATTGGATAGCAGCTATCGCACGATACGAGGCTTTCAAAACCTCATCCAAAAAGAGTGGATAATCCTCGGGCACCCATTCAGTGACCGATTAGGGCACGTGTCCACGGTCAAGAGCACCGAGCGTAGCCCCCTGTTTCTTCTATTCCTCGACTGTACTTGGCAGCTTTTGCAACAGTTTCCCGAGGCGTTTGAGTTTTCCGATGTTTTTTTAACGACGTTATGGGATTCACTATTTATTCCAATTTTTGACACGTTTCAGTTTAATTCTGAAACCGAGCGTTACCAGGCACTTCATGCCGAGCATGTCGTGCTGCGACCGGTCTGGGATTGGGAAAAACAATTCGATAGCAAAGATCTCGCACTGTTCACCAATCCGTTGTACCAGGCGAAACATGCGTTGCTTACAGCGCCGAGCAGTAGTAGTAGTTCTTCAAGCCCACAAATCCCTATCCAGAGTGCACTGTTCAGTGCAAGCCGAGCAGATGACGCGAATGGGCCATCGTTGCTAAACGGAACCGGCAATTTACAGCTGTCACAGGTAGGCATTTCATAAAATTTTAACATTAAAGCTAAACTGTTGCGACGGAGGTATGCTTTACAATTTATCTTTTTTTTCTCTTCAGAATAATGGCCAATTCTTGGAACCACAATGCACCTTGCGAGATATCGAACTGTGGCAACAGTGTTATTTCCGCTGGATGCCGCATGTCGAGATCAAATACGGTGGTATCGCACAGTGCGATCTGCTGAACCGATTGTTGCTTAACAATATATTGAAAATTCGCCAAAACCTCGGCCAATCGATACCGCGCGAAATCGCGAACGAACATATGGACGCATTGGAGCAAATTTTATCATCAATGGTTATACAAACCCGTGATCCCGATGCTGCATCCGGTGCATCGCTGGCCATTAGTTCATTCTTTCCATTTTCGAGCATAATGCCAACGGCACAAGCAGTATGTTCGGATTTGCTGATTGCGAGCAACGATATTAATTTCTCGCATGATTCGATGTATGAAACGTCTTCATTAAATGACTGAACACACGTACCCGTAGGCTCAGAAAGAAAGTATCAAATAGAAAGTGATGCGCAAGAGTATTGAAAAACTAAATAAAAGAAACGATCAGGCAATAATTTTTAGACGTAGGTTTCGTTATTAAACAATTAATTTTATTATGCTTACCTCGGAATTAATATTAAAATAAATAAATATTTTATTACTTGTACATTTGGCTCACGTCATTCGTCGCTCAATAGTATTTACTACAACGAATTGGAAGAATAAAGAAAAAACAACACGAGAAGCATTAATATTGCTTTTATTTGTATTGGTAATACCAAACAATCAAACGATGTTTTGCGGAATGTAAGCCGGTATGTCTCGGGATGCTATTGATTACATACATTTCTTACCAAATTACTAGGATACTAGAAAGGAAACATCTAAGCCTCATTATTTCTCTTCATTTTTCAACTCATTAAATTAGTGTCGAGACTAAACAACCGAACCATCGTTAAAGAAATACATGTTGTAATGAATCTACGTCTAAACCTCTGTGCTAACATTATCCAATTGCTGAATGACAGTTTTTGCACTGCATCCCCGATATTTGGCTATTACGTTTGCCCTCTAGTATTGTCCTCCTCGTCGCCGGTTGCCGGAAGAGATCATGATGTGTTTGTACCGAGAGAGCCTGCTCGCCTCGTCTGAGCGTTCATTTGCTTTGAGTTCATATCAGAATTCTGTAAAACGATAACGAATAACTTAACGGTAATGAAAATCATCTTGTATGATCGTGTTGCAATATTTTATGATCATGCAAATCATGTCTGTATAGTAAGTGTATAGTGTTAAATTTGGTTATAAAAACGATACGTGCTGTTAACTTCAAATAATGATGATGAATTGAAGACTTCACCCTGATTAATCTGACGATCATGATTCATGTGAATTTTAAATTTGGAACCGAAAGTTTCCCACCACAAAGTCATGACACTCTATGACAGTCTATTTGTGCACAAGAAGTTCTAGTATTAAGCCTTTATGTGAGGTAGACATAACCGCCAAAGGATACAACAAAATTCTATGAAAAGATGAACAAGATTCTATAAACACTGCCTAGGTTGTTTTTTAATAAAGAAATTAAACAAAAATACTTACAAACATAAACGAAATGCATCTTCACCAGCATAATATGATTTGCTTTGAGGTTGTGTTTATGCTTATCGCATTCTTACGCTATTTCATAGCATTTCAAATCCTACTGTAGTAACAGAGTGTAGTGCACCATAAAATAGATATTAAACTTCAAAAGCCGATTTAGAAGAATGCCTCGTTGGCATTGTCTCAATCGCGCATGATCAAGTGAGACGTGTTTAAACATAATGTAAAGGTAGAAACAATTTTTAATTTATTTCATATTTCACCAGTATATTATAAGAATAAGCGATTGGAAGAACTCTTTTGCTGTATTTGAAGAATCATATTTAAACAATAGTTGCACATTCGGATAATAAGGAACTGGCAGGTGTACCACAATCATATGCATCAAACATGGCAAAGGATTAGCTACCAGAAAACTGAAAATAATTTCTTAATAAAACGCAACAAACATAAAAGTGGTGTAAATATTAACATCTATATTTTTTCACATTTTTATGTAACCTTACAAACAAACAAGAAAAGCTATCATATATTTAACAAAGATAAAACAGAACTTTAAAGTGACTATGGTTTAAAAAAAGTAAATAAAAACGATAACAAAGGTCGTAGCTCAGCGACTCGTAGAAGTAGTAGTAGTAGTAGGTAGTAGTAGAAGTAAGCGGGGAAGAATAGAGTTCGTCAAATTGAGGCAAACAAAGGGTCGACGGTCAGTTGAGATCCATCGTACTGTCAATTGTGCTCTAAACATCACAATCCTACAACAGTCGTGTTAGTACAACGGCTACAACAACCTGTTGGTAAAGTTCTTGCTCTAGTAGAATAGAAAAGAAAGGGAAATGTGCACACCATTCAACATTAAGAAGATGAAAGAAAGAAAAAAAAACGCGCACTGGAACAAGAACGGCACAACATAAAACATTGTAGACCTGCACTATTACTGTCTACTATTGACCATGTTTTGATACTACACCTCAACAATACGGTTCCTAGTAGCACTAAGCTTGCGTAGTTGGTCTAGATGACAGTAATATGGAGAAAAATCTCATAACTATGATGCATCAATAGGGTAACCAATGTTGCAACAAAGGAAATCTTTCACAAGAATTATTGCATATTGCTTCTTGGATAAGCATGTTCGTTGCTTGAAGTAAAAATTTTGAACAATTTCTAGCGTACAGCACAATTCACGATTCTAGAAAATTTATATCACTATAGGAGGTTTGTTTTTTTTACCCTTTACCTGATTGGACCAATCACCGGTTGGAACAGTGGCTTTGTAAAACCTGGTGCTGGTTTTGTTAAATATCGGTAGCAGTTCGTTTGCTTCATCTGAAAAGGCCTGATGAACGAAAAAGGGATAAATAGATTAGTTTTAAAAATTAAAAAATGGTGTATTATAAAGTAAAAAATGAAGAGAGGGAATGTTTTTAACATACCTTGAGATAAATTATTGCATCGGAACCGTAACCTTCGCAAGAGAACAAGACCAAATCACCGTGAAAGTAGCGAGCGTAGAGTCTGGAAATAGGTAACCCGTAGCCATAACCTTAAAGATTGGTACAAAATTAGTATTACATGCCCCGCTAGCCAACAATGAGATAAACAATACCGGCCAACGGAACTAACGGCAAATCCGTTTTCGATTTCGGCGGTTGAGGCGCAGTACTGTACATGTACTTAAACAGTTGATCCACCTGCGAACGTGGGATACCACCACCCTGGTCGGACATCTTAACGCATATATCTTCTTTCCCCTTGACAATGGTCACCTTGATAGGTGGGACATCGTGTTCTGTGCCGTGGTGTTCCATTACGGCACGCATGGAGTTTTTGAACAGTTCAAACAACATGTGATACAGATGTGATGGTACGTAAACAATTTTTATGGGATTTCCCTTATCAATCTCTGCGAATTATAAAGAAAGAAACGTGTTATAGAAACAAAGCACAATTTAATTGAATTTCTAGCGATACTTACGATTATGCTCTATAACTTCCAGCTCTGGACTGGCAAGATAATATTGGTCACACAAAAAGCGTGCATTTTCGTAAGCATCCCTGACCACCATGTGAGGATCGCACAGCGGATCGATGCTACCAATGTGACGTCCCGTTTGCGGTATTTCACCGAACAGTATAGCTGAAACAGATATGTACATCATCATGCAAGGGTTGAATTTCAACAAAGGGCATATACGTTCCGCGACTCTAATCAGCCAAAACGACCGCCACTTACTGTGCTGATTGATGAGCATTCGTATACTGATACGCGACATGTACAAACGATCCAGAAAGTACTGAATCGAGAGCTCGGTGGACGGTTCAATCGCACCATTTCGGCTTTCCTTCAGTTCCAGTATCCCTTGTGCCATGGTTTGCACCACGTCCGAGTGACGGTCACGAATCTGGGTGAGGGATTTGCAGAATCTGTAGATGGTCATTCGCACATCGCAAAATGGGGGTAAAAAAGAAACATCGCATGTTGTATTACTACTTCCTGCAGACGGAGTTAATTAGACGATCAGTACTTCTCTAAGTTGGGATCCGTTGGGTCGGTTTTTTCGAAGGCGAGCACTTCCTCGAAGCTTTTCACGTACCATGCGCTGACCAGGCCGACGGACGGCATCCGTAACAGACTTTCCGGTAGCAACGTGATTTCTTTCATAATATTTGCCAACCGTACCGGTAGCTCTTTGCGAAGAAACACAAATGACTTTCGGGGACACGCATTAAGCCCTAAACGGGTAAACCAATTAAGAGAAAAATCAATTTAAGCGATAAAAAAATAATGTGATACTCCATATTATTAGCAACAAAGGTATGTAATATATCGTTATTGTTTATTTTTAATTTTGCGATAACGGAAATGGGAAATAAAAACAACAACAACAAAACTAAATATCTTTTTACAGGCGTGCGTCAATCGCGTCCATCAAAGTCAGCGGTGTATGCTCGCCCAAGTATTTGAACCCGCAGATGCGAAAAAGGTAGGGCGGTCAAAGCGGTATTCGCCTGAGGGGGAGTATGTAAGAATGGCTTAGCAACAAAGTGTTGTACTCTAGATGACCCTTCCATTTGTAGTAGTTTTACCTACACAGAAAAGAGCACAGTTGAACTATTCGGTGGGCACATTCTCATTCCAGAGTGTTGATTTCCATTATGAAATCTCATTCACGTATAAAAAAAACCATAACATTACGTTGTTCAGCTAGTAGAAAAAGTTTCTCGGTTTACTTTGTTGCTTGCAATGAATAAACCCGGGCACTAGAAATCAGTTTTTCAAGTGCGTCAGAATCAACCTCGAGTATCGTATGGAGATCGTTCAGAATAGGTGGAGTTCACAAACCGCAAGGGCATTCTATTTTGATGCCATACTCACCGAAATCGATAAATTGCTTAATGCTTAGGGGCGATGGATTAAACTGGGAATAAAAATCCAGCATCTTATTGATGTTGGATAGCCGCACGGGGAAAAGCTTCATTTTCACGAGGCAGTTGTTCTTAGATGTCGGTGTCGCACAAGGTCACTAATAGAACACTGTCTCGCGACGTACTCATCAGTCTCCTGATCTGGCCAAGAAACTAGTGTTGTGGTACAGCAAACGGTGCCGATTGCCTACACCGAGTTTCACTTTTTCTTTGCTCAAATAGATGCCACTTTTGGATTCTCGCACGCTCGCGCCTGTTAACGGGGTGTTAGCTTGTCACTGGTACACACTGATAATTGGTCGTGTACTGGTTGCAATAAATGTTTCTTTTGATACTGTGATAACTGTTTCAATGTTTACCGATTTTGTTCGATATGTGTTGATGTTGAATGTTTTGTGTTTTGAACAGAGTAGGCCATTCCGACACAACTGACATAAAGGCTCGAACAAACTTTGGTGGAGTAAATGTTTTCAAATAACGTAAATTATCATTATAAATGCGTTGTTCGTAGTGAACCGAAAAAGAGGAAATGATGAAAAAGAGAAGTCGTTAAAAAATAATTCAAAGTGAATTTTGTCTTCACAAAATGAAACTAGCAAAATTTTCCTTCGAGATAATGCGCGAGATTAAAAGCTATTCTGGCAACACTGGATGTTGTTTATATAATGGCATTTGACAAGTCTGAAGAGAGAAATGTGATCCTGTAAAAATCCATTTTTTGGATAAACATGAATCACGCACAGAAAGTGAGAGTTTTGTACAAAACTATTCTACGCCTGCACCGTGGTTAGTAAAGAAGTTATTTATCATGCAGTTTATGCAATTCAGTTTGGCAATTGCTTATTTTTTCCACTTTTTTAGGGTTGCCGGTAGCTCTGCAGGAGCTGGGTAATAACTATGTGAAGGAGGAGTTCAAACGACACAAAACTTGTTCACCAATGGAAAGTCAGAAATTTATGAGCGAATGGGCAGTAAGTTAATATTTGCTAGTTTCGTGTTGTGGCAATGAATTTTAACTCCGTCAAACTTTATTTTCCTTCTTCTTGTATTAGGGCTACGCGATCAATCTGGCTGAGCAGCTGGGCATACGAGGTAAACCCGGACCGATTGGAATGATAGGAGAAGATTTGACCGAAAATCAATTGAATCACTTTCGAGATGAACAGATCGCACAGTTATATGAGCTTCTTCAAGAAGCCAAACGATGATGAGCGACGACACAAAGTGTAAGTTTTGTTTAGTCCTTTGAAAACCAGCCCTTCACTGCTTGTTCTCATAAACTTTGTAAACGTACTGGATGCCGTTCTCTTCTTGCACAGCGTTAGGAATGTCTGAATCATTGTCTACTACCACAAACGATTTCGGCATTTCAGGGAAGAATGCGTCACAATCGAATTGCTTTTTGATTTCTGTCAGATAGACACGATGGCAACGTTCGGATTCCATTGCTTCCTTATATACGCTGTTGCCGCCAACAATCCAAATGTTCTCTATATCTTTCCCATACTCTGTAGAATCCAGCTTTTGCAACGCTTCTTGTAGACTGCCACAAACAAGGACGTCCGGGGGGAAAGTATACTCATTAGCGTTACGCGTCAACACAATGTTTAGGCGCTCTGGCAAAGGTCGTTTGCTTTCCGGGACACCGAAGTACGTTTTTCTTCCCATGATAACTGCATTTCGTTTGTCGGCAGCAGTCACTTTCTTCGTAGTGCGTGAAAAATGTTTCAATTCTTGCCTGAACAAAAAAAACATTTGTGGTCAAGTGAGGACGATAATGGAATGGAAACGTTTTGAAACTTACTTTAGCTTCCATGGCAAATCTCCTTTAATACCAATACCTCTATTTTCACAGACGGCAACAATGCAGCTAAACTTTTTCGACATTGCTTAAGAAAAATGATATCAATGTTAGTTGTAAGCAAATGGAGTGGATTTTATGTGGGTCTCGTGCTTGGTTATAAATTCAACAGGTACATCTTGACAGCTGGAGGCACAGGAACATCTAAAAAAGCTTGACAGTTGGGATCAACAATGGATCGGGGAGAAAATTGCCGATTGTGTCTGGGATATTTTCAATGTTTAGTTTCCAGCTCAGGATACTAATGTTAATTAAGCATTTATTTATGAGAATAAAGATGTTGTTCAAAACAATGTCATTTAGTTAAAATGAAAACAAAATGTATTTATGCTTTATTTCGTAGTTACGATCAAGCAGTATTTTTTTAAACAAATACCGATAGTGCCTTATTAAGAAAAAAAAAATCTTAACCATTCTAAACATGAACAAACTGACCTTAATTATTCATAACTAAACTGGGTGTTAATAAAAAAGAATTTTTGAAAATAAGGAAAACATGTTTTGAGGTCTGTTTTTCCTTTTATAAGTGAATTTTGATTATCCATTCGTACTTGACTTCAGAAGACCCCGGATAAACGGCGAACCACTGTATTTTTATTAATATTTCAAAACATAAGTTAAAAATAGTTCTATTGTAATTATGAATATTGATGACATGAAAATTGACTAGAGAGAAGTGTTTCTTAACCTTAAGAGCTGATGATCCAAATAAAAAAAGATTCACTCCGAGTTTAGATTATCTCGTTTTGTAGTTAAAGAACCTGTAGTTTTGTACAAATTGATTTTTCTTAGTCATTAGAATTCTATTACACAGATTTATTAGTGCAACCATTTTTTTTTTGTTTCTTCTTTTTTAAAAATGTATGAAAATTTAATAATTTGTCTGTTGATGTATAAAATCAATAACATTTGCACTCAGTACTTAAAATCCGAGGTTTTTTTTAATCCTCGTGAATCGTAAATAAAATTTTACTTGTCGTTTATGTCCGATATACGATCATAACGATAATATGCGATCAGAATGGGATTAGGTACAACGTTGGACCTGATTCTATAAAAGGTCTTTGCCAACACCCATTAGACCATCGGGCCCCCGGTATTGTTTTTAAGAATCAATAGTATAATACATTTGCTCTAGGCTTTAACCTTATCGTGAGGATATTATACGTTTTATCTTCTTCTTCTTCGGTGGTACAACAACCCAGTAGGGTCAAAGCCTAACCAAAGCTCCAATGTGCTTTGGCTCTTTCTGTGACTGAGTGTACCCATCCATATCAAGATAGTTAATCCTGCGTATGGGGGGTTGTGATGTAGTGTACCCATATCATACAAAAAGACAGAAATGTGCAACTTTAAATACACACATTCAAGGGACTCACAAGAGCACTCATGCCAATGGAGTATATGCAGAGAACTAACAATGCCCCTGTACTTAAGTTGATCAATTGATGGTCTCATCATACAAAATTGCTATACAATTTGTGTTCTTCAATTGTGATGAAAACACTGATTTTATTGAAAGAATATTTTGTTGGTAGTGACTATACAGTGTCTGCTTAAAATCAATGCTTGGAATAATTGTTTAATTTAATTTTCTGAGTAAATTTGCTAAACATTTGCTAAAGGCAAATGAATAAAATGTACAAATAATAAATTAATTTTCACACCCTATTAAAGTTTATTTATTATTCTCAAAAAAAAATACACTTCAAACGATGCAAAAGCTTCTTCGACTCTTAACCGTACGCAAATTGATTGTGATATGTGTAGGTCAAACTCTGTTTAAATGTGTACAGTTATGATCATGATGGCTATTATCTTTTTACGTCATTGATTGTTTTTAGGCTAATGGCTTAACAAAGAATTACTTATTTAATATATTCCAACAGTCTGGCTTGCCAAACAAAAAAGTGGGGAAATTAAGGGAAGGAAGATGAAATGAACGAAGAAGAGAAAATAGAGTGGAACATCAATAAATATGATCAACATGATCAATAGATTTTTTTTAATATTCCTATTCATAAAAATAATATTCTAAGTATAAGGCTCAAAGCTGTATGTACCATTGACGGATCAAACACGAACGCTGTGTGAGTGTAACCCTGTAATGTCAGGGTTATTGACTAAATCGTCTTTAAGCTACTCACTTAATTTCTTTCTCATATTATTACTTACTTAAAAATGTATTTCGGTATGGCTTGCATTTCTTTACTTTTATTCGGTAGCAACGGCTCATACAGCTATGGTTTGCTTTTTATGAAAAGAAAAGATTTGGTAAGCAATACAGCCTGGCCGTTACTACTAAATAAATATAAAAAATTGGTAAATCTAGCAGGCCAAATCCAATGATCCATCGTTTTCCTATTGCACAAATATTTACCGTGCAAGGGCCACGTTGATATCTCCAATGGAAAATGTCTTTTCAAAACGATAAACCAGCACAAATAAAATGTTAAATAAAATAAAAATTAAAAAATAACTGATAAAGGATATTCAACATATCAATAAAAATCTACTAAATGATTGATCATGAACAAATTTGGCGTTTACAGGATGACGATATTATACGATACAATTTTAACGTTTTTTTAAACCACTTTTTGAAACTTGGTTTAAAAATTATATGCTGATTAAAAATAAATTAACTAAAATAAAATTTCATGTAGGTACAAAGTGCTTCTCGGTGGCCTAATTGATTACGGCGTAGGATTGTCATATGATCAGGCCCGACGTGGTATCAAATCCCATTCGGACCTCTGCCGCCCCCCTGACGCAGGATTCACAATATTGATATGGGTGGGTACACTAAGTAACAGAAAAAATTAAAGCAGTTTAGTGCTCTGGTAGGCCTTGACCCTGTAAGGGTTGTTGTGCCAATCCCCTACAAGGATTGTATTGTCAACCAGGAAGGTACAAAATTAAAAAAAAAAAACATAAATATTTTTAATGGGTTATTACTGATAATGTATTCAATGGATATGACATAAATGAGTTTGTCGCTTAATTATTATAATAACTCGCAAAGCTGCAAGTTCTGCCACCGAAAAATCGGATATCAGCACAAAAAATATTTGTATGTTAAGTAAGTGGTACGGAAGTATTATTTCTAACTTTTTTATCTTATATGCGTATCTAAAATTGTATTATGAGCAATTGTGAAACAGCAATGTCACCTCTTTTCACACACGCTCTTTTGTTTTTCATAAAAAATCCATTAATTAAGATCGGTTTGTCAATACAAACGTAGAAGACTGTTGAATTTTTTGTAAAGTTTCGTTGGCTAATATTTTTTTATGTAATATATTCCAAAAGAACGGCCGAGAAGTATGGCTTGAATTGGGTTATGATTATGAGAACAATGTTTAAAGTAACAAAAAATAACATAAAAAAAAACAAGAAGCGACTTGATGGTTGTTCTATATGATTTGCTTTTTGGCGTGGTAGAAGTTTAAAGAAATATAAGAAAACAGAAAAATTAAAAACTAGATTTAAATAACTTTTTTAAAAAATTGGTTTTTGTTCGAGCTCCAAAATCGAAACATTTTGTTTTACCCCACGCTACCATTTTGGATTTTCAATTGATATGTTTGTAATTTTTTTTCCGTAGGCCAGTTCGTATTGTTAATTTATATTTCAGATATTTTATTTTGAAAATTCAACGCGTCGGAAAAAGTTCCTTCTAAAGCGTTACCTACAAACAACACTATTTAAGCTCGGATGATAAAAGGTTGTGGAAGGTTGCATACAATGAATTCAATCGAAAAACGTGGTACGTGAATTGTCAGTAATTGGATATACTTATCGTTAAGGGTTTTTTTTATTAATCTCGCCCTAATACACTGATTAAGAGGACCTTTAAATTAAAATGTAATAAATGATTAGGGGTTATCGGGGCAAAAAGTTAAAGCATGGTAAAACATATATGCATAAATTAGAATAAATACATGAATGATTTATTAAGATTTTAATGCTCTTTTTATGTTAAAGACACTGTTTTACTAATACCATGTAAAATATTTTTGTTGTTGGTAACGACCTGGCGAAGCCACTTAAAAACAAACAAGTTTTCATGAATATATCGTAAATAGTCCGACTTTTTATGCACTTAAAAATCTTTTTTGTAGGCAAAACATGCAACATGCTTTGATTGGGGCAAAACGGCTAGCTTTAACATGTGGCATAATGACTAGTTCTTTTTGATGATCGTTATTGATGGAGGCCAAAAGGCTATATATATATATATTTTTAAATGATATTGATGAAGCTGAAAATGAATTGAAAAAATGAATGGTCGGAATAATACTCTACTTCAAATGTTTTTGTAGTTAATTTTGCCCCTGTTTTAGGCATGTAGCCTTTCATTGTATTTATGAACTATTTTGTTTCATAATGGGTGTTTTCCAAACAACAATTTTATATAACCACTGTTGATAGTATATATGAATCATTTCTCGAACATAAAAATGTCAAAAACGTCGGTTTCGTTAAAGCATACATTTTTACCGAAATATATGTAAAAAATCTTTTATTGTAAAGGGTAGAAAGGAAAAAAAAAATAATATGACCGTTTTGCCAAAGCCCTCCTTGACATATGAAAATTTGTAGGGGCCGTTACATAGTTCATAAAATGTTTCACATGCATAACATTACTTTCTGAAACAGTAAGAGATTCTGCACGGTTGTGGAAGGTTTGTACCCAGATTCAATCAAATATACCAATTAGAGCGCTATGCATTGTTTTTACTTTCCCATTAAAAAAAAACTGCCAACGAGAAGATCGAAATGTGGATCACAATGTCATTAATAAATTAATAAAACAATGATAAAGCGTTTTGTTTTAATGCGACCACATTAAAACGAAACACAAACTGTACAAGAAGATGATGATCATGATGACTTCACATGATTCTAACGAAGCTGTTTACTTAACTAGATAAATTACTGAAAATCTACCTTCCCGAAAAAGGATTCTATACCATACAGAGTAAATGGTATATATTTGCTAAAACTTCAATAAACAACGATACGATAGTGGTTGCTCTGGAGCTTACCTAAACAGAAATTGCAGAAATTGATTTAAAAAATGAAGATAGATTTGCCCATTTAGTTTCCCTTATCCCCTTTGCCTTTTGGGTCGCCAAGTCTAAAAGCCTGATAACCATAAGCATCCATCCTTTGACAGCTTCAGCAGCGTAAGGATGTTACAAATGCTGACCTATTAGTGTTCGAAACTCAATGTGAGTTAAACATTCATGTTGGGAATTTATTGACGTTTTATTGATTGACGAAGATCTGTGTTGAATAACCTAAGCCAACCACATGTAATAGGGAAAATTCTATATTAATACTAAACTCTAAAGGTGTTTCTTCTTTTCATAATGTTTTATAGTAATGAAATGAATGAAAGGCATATTTTTATCATTTTCACTACCACATCCTTAGTCCCGGGTCTATGAAAATATTGCGGCAACATGTGTAGCAACAGCTCGCGTTATATTCATATCATTCGCGTTTTTTTCATATCTTTACTTTCATTTCTTTTTAATAATTATCTTTTTAAAATGTTCATCAAGGTCTGCCTATACCATTCACGGACTTGGTGTGCTGTAAAGGTTGGTGTATTCAAAGCAGAATAGACGGTTTGAATGGGACTCGAACAACGTTGGCACTTGTAAGACACTATTCGGCATTCAGCTACCGAGCTACTTAGCAATTAATAATCAGTACTATCAGTACTAAGATGCATCAAAGTACAATAGTTTCATACAAAATTCATTCAAATTATCTCGTTTCTTCTGTCGGCTTTTTGTTTTTGGTTAATTGAATCGTTTTGTTTTATTATTATTTTGTGCATGTATTCTATTCTTTTGCACGTTTTGCCGTTACCGTATATGGTCCATGATGTGGAAAAGGTAAAGGTATCATCTGTGAAGGCGGTAAAGAAAGAAAAATGTAAAGCTCCGACATGCCTGTAGCACAACTTTGCTGTTCCGTCTCGGTAGCAATAAATGCGGTTTTGGAAAAGTCTAAGATCGCCCGCTGGTTTAAGTCTATGTTATATGACAACACGTTAAACCATGAAGCCATTAGTGAAGAATCCGAGGACTCAGCACAGCTTGAAGGTACTTTGTTAGTGGTAATCAATGCACCGAAAGAAGCAAATCAACTCAAGGGTATGCAGTACCGAAAGTACCAGGGAATGGGAACATTCTTACAGGTAGACCGCTGGCTCTTGTATGAAGCGATGCGTTTTGAGTATTTTGCCTTTTGCCCCTCCCGCTTTGGGTTAAAACAACCAAACAGAGCTGTTAGGAAGCGAATCATCTCGAGGTACCACCATTGTAATGGAAGAATGGGCCGGGCAAGCAAATAAAAGGTAATTGACGGGCGACCGAGGGATGTATGCAAGGCTTTGCCAACAGCAAACACATAAAACTCGATGAATAAAACAGACCTTAAGGACACTAATTCGTCAAAGCCGTAGCAAAGACTTTCCTCAGCAGTGGTAGCTGTAATCAAACCGAGCATCAGCAGTTTGTAAATATGTGCTAATTTATGATTTCCCACCCGCATGGGAAGCGTACACAGCGGGTTTCTCACATCAGTGCCCAATTTCTGGTAGATGTGCCTAGAGCGGTTGGTAAGGGAATGTATATACATACATATGCTACTTGAATAACTTTTCTTTCAAACCGCCGAGAAACAGCGAGGCAAATTTGAACCAAATAAAAGTATGCGTCTTTTCAGGAAACAACAGGTTTAGATGTCCACAAAAGGTTTAACAGTTTCCCAATCAAAACTCATATCGGTTTTTCTTGTTGGGCATATGTATATGTACACGAATAAGTTTCATTGGACACTTTCTTTAATCACCTATCTTGATATTGAAATATGCTGCTGCTCGAATTTAGCTTGAGAAGTGATACACATTCGATTTTGTAGGACCCCATTTTTATCTGTTCTTTTATAATGTTTATCAGGAACAATATAAACTGGTGCAGCCACACATTTGATCGTAATTAGCGCATCATTAAAATAAAGTGGTCAACGACCAGAGACATAACAACTTTATTAGCTTTAGGCTGTTGTATCGTATTGTTATTCGTTTTGCAAGTATAGATTTTCACTTTTCAATACATTTATGCTTTTGTAATAAACATGGCCCGAGTCCACCAGACATAGGCTCAGCTTACTAACTCTTCTGATTAAAAGACGGGTACGGATAAGTAAAGGAAAGTACTGTGATTTTGCGTGAAAGGTTTATTTCTAGTACAAAGTACGCTGTTCATTATGATAAGGCAGTTGGAGGTATCATTTAATATAGATATACTTCCTTATGGGGGCACTCCACCTTCATTATCCTTAGGAAATATTCAATCTAATGATCTGAAAGTAGCAGTCAAAATTAGATTCGATACAACGTAGGGTCTCATGATAGGTCCGCAACGTTACCACTAGACCATCGAACCGAGCCGGCTTACCTGCTAGAAATTTATCACCGTTGATGGGCAAACGGACAACAATTTTATTATCTCTCCGTGAACCCCATACCTTCATCCAAGGTTTTGAATCTCAGATAATCGCTTCCTTTCGCATCGCATCAAAATCACAGCTTTGCCAAGCAAAACATATTACTCGCTACGGCATTACGATGTGAATGTGGCTGTGCGCTTGGTCAGAGAATTGCAGCGAAAATACCAGTAAGGACACACAGTTAATTTAACGTGATTGGGTCGTTGTATCCTATCAGGCCCGGCAAACTAGCGAATGTGAAAACAGGCGTAAAATTGCCGTTAGCTACCAAATGGGCAGTTAAATGTCCAATCGAGCAATTATGGAACCACCAGGACCAGGGCGATTTGAAATTATTTGACAGACGACCACGACTATGCCGTTCATTTGTTTCCGTTTACCGGTGGCTTGATATATCGGTTTCGAACCCTAGTTTCACAGCGTGTGTCCTTCAGCCGTGCAAAAGCATTTCACACCGTCGGTCCTTTTTTGTAAACTGTGGTATGCCACCTACGCCGCTCCGGAGGCAATTTTGAGCAGGAGTAGTGGGAGAATTTAATTGTCACCACTGTGTGCAGTTGTAGGCAGATGTTAACACTGCTTTCAACGGATGGTGGTGGTGGTGTTTAGCGCATTTGATTGCTTTTAATTTAGCCGTAATAATTTCTCAACCACATTCCAAGTGCTTTGTTGTTGCGTATGCGTTTGTGTTCCATTTAATTTGATGCGAAACAATTATCCACCAATAATGGTTGAATCATTCAAAAGGGCGCAACGATCAGTTGTGCATCCGAATGAATGTAACGTTTGATCAAACGAAAAACTCTAGCAGAAAGAAAATGTTTTACTTTACAACACCTAGTGTAGCGAGGCGTGTATTGAGTTGGGCATTATCGACGTTTTTTTGTCGTGCAATGAAGGTATCGAATGATTTACGATATGCTAAACATTTTTCTCCAGCTGCAATATAATTTTTGAAATAATACATTCGATCCGAGACACCATACACAGCACCAGCGCCACCGAAGAGCTTACTAAAATTTCATACGAAAAACAGTGCTGCGAATGTGGTAAGATTTTTGCAGTTGATCGTAGCATCGAGAACTCTGAACTTGCAGGGGTAAGTTAGCATGGTACAAGTGAGCGTAGTTTTTTATTCATCAGCTTGCTCCAAGCATCGAACATTTGCTGTTGTACGCTAGGAATGAGGCACAACGTGTGACATGCAGCATGAATTTTCCTATCCTCCGCTGGGAAATCAACTTTTAGTCGGTATTTATATCCTTCGCGTTTCCTTTTCCTCCATTTTATCCACTTGCAAAAGATCCTGTGGTAGGGTTAGACAATGTTATGATAGGATTTTAGTGCCGTGAGAAAGAAAGATTTTTCACTTTCTCCTGATACATGATTATATACGTGTGCTCACGGAGCAGGCGGTTTGCGTAACAGCACATGGTGCTGTAGCAATACGGCCTGCCAGTTGTTTTGAAATGGAAAAAAATGATATACTTGGTTGAGGATGCGCATGGCCCATGTTGAGCACATTCTTTTCTATTTAACTCTTTCAATGGTTCTTGGTCCCTTCACGAATAAGTTTACTCGGTTAAATTATTTGTAGGTGACATTTTCAAGAACAATATGTGTGTGTGATTTGCATGAACCTACATGAATCAAATTAAACACATATTTTGTTTTTGTTTGTTGTTTAACGGTTGTGGCACCATTACAACTGCTGGATAATACACGTTCTTTCCCCAGTATACCAGCACTCAACTTGTTTCAACAGCAATGTCCTTCAGTGACAAATGTTATTTCGTTCTTTAATTGTTTACAGCATTGCAAGGCAATGTATCAACGAATAATGCCTAAAATACATCATAGTTTTGTTCTCTAATTTGTTTCGAAAAGCTGCTCATGTTTGGTTCCATACCGAAAAGATGTTTCGGGGCTAGGTTTAGTTTAGCTCTACTGTAGGCAGTTAAATATTTTATATGCTTGTAGCTGTACTGTATTTGAAGTATGAGAAGGACGGCAACAAAGCAAAAATACCGATATGATGCCATGACATGCCCGTTTTGTGCCTCGTTGTCTAATTATGTTATTGTTTTACAGTTGACAGACAGTAAAACACAAACAGATCCTTTTTATTTTTATTTCGAAATAAAGACAAAACCATATTCCTTGATAGTTTCATTGATGCACAGGAATAGTATAAGGGGATAATGTTGAGAAGAAGAAAGAAATAAGAATATTGCAATAAACCAGTTGTTTATGAAATGTGGAAAACGTTCAACAACGAACAATCCAAAATAACATGATTACTGAAAACACGCAAAACAAAAACCCACAAAGAAAAGATTCTGTCGGTATGTGTAAGGTTAGTCATTTGTATGTTAAAAAACGAGTGTCTTTTAATTGTTCGAAAACCATACAAAAGTAACCATATGTAAAGTTGGACTCCTCGCTGCTGGCGGTAAGCGTCACAGCGATTAAAAAAATAATCTACCAAAAGTATGTCACCTTATGTTTATTCAAAGGTTGTTTCAACAAACAAACAGAAGAAAAAAATCGAACGGAAAATTATCGTTTCGCACCCCATCGTTAACATCGCAAAATGATGCGTCCCTTTTCCCTTTTCGTAGCACAATGTTGAAACGAGTCAAGTGAATTCAAATTGTAAAATAATAAACAAATCACATTATAAATGGCTCTTTTTTATTTATTCACAACCTGTTCCGCCTACTAATAGTCAACTGGTCGCTTTTCTAGCAGTGATGATTGAGGGGAAGCGCTCGCTTGGATTGTGAATATTTGTTGTCCTCAATGTTCTTGTCTCTGGTCAGCACAACATTGAGGTTCGACGATTCTCACCCTCGTGCATGCATTTGGTGAGATTTCTGCGCAGCTACCCAAGTATATCTAAATGATCAACACTATTCCCATGTGGCCGGCGAGGATTGAATCCCGCTTCCTTCCCCTACCGTGCCGTGCAAAGCGGCTAGCCATGGAAGGATGGTTGTCGTTTCTAATTTCATACTGTTCGGTGTGCGTATAATTGATTCGTTGCAATGTAACAGTCATTTATAACTAGTTAAGCCATGAAATTAATTATTTATAAACACGCGGGGTGGCTGACTGCAACTGCTTTCGAAATATTTGTATTGCTGCACTGCACTTGGTGTATTGCTGCAACCCAGTGTGGTTTAGGGTCGATATAGTGTGAAAGTCGTGTTGTGCCCAAACACGCGCCCAGCATGACCGGTCGCAAAGGAAATATGTTTTGATTTTCCCGATTAAGTACATAATTTGCTGCCTTTGCGCCCAAACGCTAGAAAGGGGTTCAGCTTGCGCGCGTGTAGCGATGTTCAATTTGCCAAGGTAATTTACGACCATAAAAACATACGCACGAACACTGCACATCAACGATGATAATGTCGAACGATGACGAAAATAAAAAAAAAATATATCCGTACAACACGGTACATTATCTGTTGGTGCAAATCTCGGCACACATTCAAAGAATGTTCACAGTTGACAACTGTTTATCATATCCTATTATCGTGCACAATAAACATACCTATCAGTCGCGTGCCTCGTGCCTGTATATCGTATTTTGGACAGGGAATACGAATGGATGTTTGAATGTATGGCATAATTTATTGTGATTTGATAGTATAGTGTTGTGCCACTGGAGAAACATGTGACTAGTTGAATAAGGAAACAAATTGTCAAGCCTGAACTGAACATTCAGAGAGTAGGGGAATTTGGTAATTGGTTAAGTCCGGCGATGTCGGACTCATTTTACCACACAAGCTTAGTTTCCTATCAAAACAGTTCTACTATCCGAAAAGGTTAATGAGCAGTAAGAAAACTGGCATATGTGTGAACTGTTTTCGCTTGAGTAGTAAACGTGTGATAAACCAGTTTACAATATTGTTACAAATGTAACGAGCTGTTCACTGCAATTTAAGAACATGTATTTATAACAGTTAAATTAAAATCTTTTTCCAGGTGCAATCAATCACGTAGTATCGACCTTAAAAGTGTATTTAGCTCAAGTTCCAACAAACGAAATACTTTATTACAATATTATTTATTGCACTCCCACTTTACAAACTATGCACTTATATTTATGTTATGTTGGTTATATTTGATATTTAGTATGATAGGCCTAAAATACACGGATCACGGTTACTGTTTCACGGTTAACGGTTGTTATTTTCCCAGTAGCGTACGATGAATTTATTTAGCATTTTCTATCTCGTGCTATAAACATATGCAAACTCACACTATAATGTACAATTTTGGTACATATTGTCGCAGGCTTTTGAAATTTGATAGCAAAATTGACAGTTAACGGTACACGCGATTTTCGCAAGTTGCCAAAATCTTGAAGCGCGTATATTTGGCCTCACAAACGGATAGCAAGAAACGAATTCATATGGCAAAAAATGTATCAAAGGTGGCAAAAATCACATCAGTACTAAAATATGTTTAAGTATTGGATTAAAATGTATAATCCCAAGGAAACATCACACGGACCGATACTGCAAATCCACATAACCTCCGTACAGTTGACTTTGAGTCAAATTTCAAGGAATTTCGGTCCTTCATACAATACTAACTCTAATATATTTACTTATTTTATGACACAAGTTAATTACTAAGGTCATTTAAAACGAAACGATGCAATGATGATTGTTTTAGATCTTCAAACGGTTCATAAAAACTTTATCATCTAATAGTTTATAATATCATAATTTTATAAAATGTAACAATATTCTATCATTCATCATTCATAATATTAGCTAAAACATGTGAGATTGCATGTTTTACAAATGCTTTTTTAATGAAGCTTGTTCATGTGAAGACACTCATAACTCATATAATTTTTTTCGCGTTTCAAATTAAAAATCCCGACCCATTCCATATCATGACTTTTATGCTGTTTGGGAGGAAGCTTAAATTATTATTTTGTAAAGTAGAAATTCTGGTGATAGTTTGTATTAATTTGATTCAATGTAATATTGACAGTTCTGGTCTAAACCATTTCGTGCTGCATATGAGCTTTTATGAAATTTTCTCTGATATCCTATGATGCTTAAATTATTAGGTTTCTTATTCTTAAAACTAATTACCCTTCTCCAGGATAGTGAGTCCTCGGGAGGTCCAACAGGGATTCGAACTATGTCGGGCTTTGTAAATGGTCTACGTTATTATCACTAGACCACCAAGCCTCATGTAATAAATAAAATATTCATATTACATGTATCGTAACACATCGTAACTTTTCATCTTGTTTGTAAGTGTCTGAAACATTACTCGGATCAATAATACATCCCAAACTGTCTTTAATTCGATACTACATTAATGTCCTTCTTGTTATTTAGCATATAACTTCTTTTCTTTGATATTATTTAACAAATGTATGATTTTTTAAGAATAAATTATCACAATACAATTGTTCTTAGCTTTATTGTGGAACATCTTCACACATGATAATTTGCATTGATATGTTAAGAAGATCTTAGGTATGATCGAAAGATACATAAAAATAAGCGAATATGAGTGTTGTGTTGCCGTCTGAAAAGAGACATTGAGTACGTGCATCGGAATGTCCTCATTGTGAATTCAATGTTATGTCTCAAATAAGATATCTTTTTATCAGTGGATGATCAGTTGCGGACCATAAAGCATGTAAATTTAAATATTTACCATATTGCAACAGTTGGTACAAAAAACAAAACTATGTATCAAGATAAAAGCTGAATGAAAGCATATTAATGTATTAAAATTAAAAATCATTTTATTGACCATGCGAATGATAATGTACAATCATGATTTTGAATGAAATTGGGGCTGCGCCATTTTTTCAAACACAGAAATCACACATTACAGTCACACACTCTGTTTGGCTCGTATTTCCGCTCAATTTAAGCAAATAAGAACTTAAAAGTATATTGAACCTTATTGCTAAATGTTTCAGAAAATTAACTTGATAGCAAAAAATAGCAACAACAATCGTTTTATCAAACACAAAGAGCCAATATCCAAAACCACGTAGGAAAACGATCGGATTGAGCAATCACTTGCTATCCTCGTCGTACCTTGATACACCCACCTGCATCAAACTGATGCCGCAAAGGAAAAACCTTCATCAAACGATTCGTTGTACGAAAGACGGCAACACACAGCAAAAAGTGTAATAAATTGTGTGTCTGTAATCGAGTCAATAAATTCATCACATGATGCCTGCTTAATATATTCGTTATTTCTAGCACGGTACAGAAGGGACTGAAACGATGTCAGAATGAGTAAGATTTGAAGGCAAGGATGTGATTACCAACTGAGGCCAACAGACAGATTTCATCCATAGTATTACCCATTTGTTAGGCTTGCAACGAAATAGTATATGAGTATATTACTTCCTTTCACATAAGCCCAACTCTGCCCTGCAGGGATAAATAATGGCATCGCTACCGTTTCTGCTATCGCTTATATACTTAAACGATCGTTCCAGCGCCATCATCGCATCTCCCCTCGAATCTGTTGGAGAGCGGTGACTGGTTCCTATGTTCATCGCTTTTTTGGGATATCTCTGGTTAGCACATGCTGGTGCTACGAGTTGTTCGTGTAGAGACAGGAAAGGTACCATTTTGCTTTGACATACGTATCACCATACGAGCTGGTGATACACGACGAGCTTCTTGTAGAAAATAGAACTAGAGCAATGTGTCGAAAATTGCTCGTAAATAAAATAAGTTTTGTTTTAACTTTCCACAAAAGTGCACAATTTATAAAAGAATTGTTTCTTATACTTTCCTTAATTACTTTGCTTAACTTTGCTCAGGATAAGGATACTCTTAATTGTATTGCAAAGTATTAGATAAGCTTACTTTCAGAGTAAATTTTAACAGTATAGCTGTATATTCATGAGTACCATTAAATAAGGATTTTAAACAACCCTACAACAGCCATTACCTTTCTTCAGATACCTGTTGTGAAAATAAATATTTCACAGTAATATTGAGAACAGCAGTAAACAGTGAGGCAGTTTCTGTCTTTTTACACCAAATGTAAAAAAAAAGGAAACGAAAACCGGGAACCGGAAGTCATGGAATCTGATGTTTTTAACGCCAGCAACAAATTAAGGGATTTTACAAGAGCGTCCTTAATATGTATCGTTCCAGCTTTGACGTGACAGTTGGGGTTGGGGTTCTTTTAACGCGTCTTTTGTTTGTCCAAACAGTATGGCGGTCGTTCTTATGTACCGTGCTGTGGTGGTACATTTTTAATGTTTTTACTGCAATTCCAGTGAATGGAAACAAGGAAGGAGTACGAACGAATTAGAACGCTTGACGCCCCCTCGAAAAGATTCCCAGAGCTTCGTGACCATGTTAGTTTGCTTTGAGTGGGCGCTAAATATAACCGATGAATAATCGTAAGCAACAGTAATCACCAATATTTACGTGGCAGAATGTTGGACCCTCCACTCCGTCCGTGTAAGATAATTAGGCGGTTTTAAATGTAAACCTATTAACGCATCTGTTTTGAGTGTTACTAAGTGGAAATACGAATGAATGGAGACCGCATATGTGCTGCAGGATATGCCGTAGGGGCACAGGGAAAACGAATGGTATCAAATTGATTGCTCTATCTTTAAAATGTCAATGTAACGGTCTCGTTTCGGACGTTGTGATGGAAAGGTTGCATTTTCCTTTCTTTAGCTGCGGTGACGACTGATGCTGAAACCTTCTTATGGTACTGTTTATTTTTATAATAAATTTCTCATTTTACACTGTTTACGAATAACTGATTAAACAAAAAACAACAATACTAAGCAGATTGTAGCTTTTTATATATTTTGGTAGAATGAGTTTATGGGTGAAAATAGTGCAAGCATGGAAATAACAATTATAATTCATATTGTTAATTGTGCTTGGTGGATAAACAAATTGACTGCGAATGAAAAAAAAGAAGACTCTCAGCATCTAATTAATTTTTTCATTTCTTTGTATTGAGGTACCGAAAGCAAAACGGAGGCTTGCATATACATGTTGAAAGCCTCAGGAAAATAAACATATGTTTAAGGTTCAGCATGATGGGTAAACCAATGTAGCGAAGCATAGGGTGTAAATTGTTCACTTGTTAACAACAGGCAATCGCTTTTCCCACAGGGAGAATCACTAGGCAGCCAGCGTGCCCCGGCATAGGCAAACCCTTCCTTGCCTAACTAGCCGTGTGTAAGGTGTCTCAGAGGGATTTAAACGGGTGAACAAAACAAACCTTTTATTCGGGTGCCAATTGAAGATTCTATTGCACCCCTTCAAACACGAATACCGTGTTTACATGCGCTATCAACACCAGCCTAGGGTGGATGCGGTATATTTAATTATATTGTTCATGAGATTAATTGAAATTTTGGAGAGAAAAATTCGCGCACCATCATTTCGTGTGATACTGTAGCAATTTTATGGTATTTACTATTTCAGGTGATTGTTACGATAGTTGTAGCACTATATGTTCATTGCATGCTCATTGTTTTCCAATAAAATTGTACCATAAATGATTGTATTTTTCTTGTATTTTAGTACCAAAGATATCAAAATTTCATTAGTTGTTTAGTTTATTAGTTCTCTAAGGCACGAAGTCCACTGTACTTCTTTTGCTTCGGTATATGATATCTCAAATCAGTACCAGTAATGCACCTCGTTTGATGAAGGATCGGGGTTCGAATCCCACCCGGGACCATTCCATCGCAGTGAGCAATGACTATCCGACAAATGAGAATAAGAATGTACCGCGCGAAGCAGATTGGTTTGCCGACGGAAAAAAATCCCAAATCTGTAAACAGTTTAACAAAATGCGTATACACGTGCGTGATGCATATAGCAATAATTTTAATCGTTAAATAATTGCTTATCATTGTTGTTCATTTACCTGTTTTTCGTATAAGTATTGGTTATAACTCTCAAGAAACTTACACCAATACTGCTATTTCAAACATAATTGCACCTTTTGTTACCTGAAACGTCCACTCAGTGTATGATTTTTTATGAAAATGCACTGGGAAGGACGGAAGTACACATTTCGTTCAGCCAATAATAAAATTGATGCACATGCTGATAGTTATGGATAAGAGACGAAGAAGAAATGGATAAAAAGAATCGAGTGATAACACAGTATTTTTGATATAAAAATTCATTTCATTTTCATTTTTCAATGTTTCTAATTCTTAATAGATTGATCTACATAATCGCAGTATTTTAAAAACAGAAATATAAGTCTATACTATACAATATATATACATTTTTTAATACTCGTTTTGTTTCACATTTGCTTACTATATAAAAGGAAAATAAATTAATAAAACAACAGAACGATTTCACGTCCTACGATAGGCTTAAACTAAATGCTTCATAATGTTGTACAATATGTTCTAAATTCCGTGCACTCTTGCTAACGCGTTTGATGCAAACGCTAAATCTGTGGCCATCATCACACCATCACACGACAGGTTCCGACGATTGACTACACTTCTGACTTATAAGGCTTAAACAGCTTCGGTTTTTCCGGTGTTACGGGAAGTAACGTGGTCTGGGGGCTCACTGACTGGTTGACGACTGCGGCGGCGGCCGCTGCGAGCAACAGACCTTTGGTGGATCCGTTAAGCGATTTAACCGGACTGACGCTGGCGTTGCTAGAGTTGGAGGTTGAAGCAGAAGTATCAAACTTGGACACGGACACGGGACTTAGAGAGAGAGCAGAATGTGGCGAGGCGACGGGACTCCGGCCTTGATGGTTAAAATGGTGCTGCGCAGTACCGACGGTGTCCTGCGGAGGTGTTTGCGCCTTTGGCATGCTGAGCGGAGCATAGGGCGACGGTGGCATACCGCCAGTGACCAGCATAGAGTTCGCCGCTGGATACACCCCGGGAGTGGTAGGTCCAGTTCCGGGTGCGACGGGTAGTGTGGTAGCGGCTGTGCGCTGTGGGAGCGGGTACGGCGTGTAGCGTGGGTATCCGTAGGCAGTGAAGGCATGGGCACTTGCTTGCATGCTGTTTGCACCCGGCACTACCGGCGGTGGAATGACGGGCATCTGGGCTAGCATGGGAGCCGGTGGGTAACCGTACGGCATGCCGACCGAGTTGGCTGCTGCCTGCAGGATCGAGGCGGCAAAGGCTGGGTCCGAGTAGACGGCAGCATAGGGCCAGGCAACCGCAATTCGCTGCCGTTTGTCCTTCATTCGCCGGTTCTGGAACCAAACCTAATGAGAGAAGGAGAAACAAACACAGAAACGGTCCATTAGCATAGGGTGTTGAGGAGTTAAGTTACACGGTTCAATAAAGCCGCAAAACAGCGCAAATCGTGAATCATCGGACATCAAAGGCTTCTTGAACCCGAAATGGAATTTAAGCAGAAAGTTGTACCGACGATGCAATTAGCACCTCTTGGGCTGGCTGTGAAGCTTCTCCTTTATCACCTTTATCTGCCCCTCTTGAGAGCTGGCAGTGGCAACAATGGGTACAATTATTTATTTTCAGTAGCCACCGACACAACAATAAAAATCAGGCAGTATAAAGCCGCGCGGTGAAATCGTAAAGCTGAACATGCCGGGAAATGTGCTACCGATCTTTCCAATCCAAACAACTATATTTTCGTTTTTTTTTTTTTATTTCGCGGAATGCGTAGGAATTCCTCATAATCATGATATTGGTGATCATCGGCAAAGAAGCCGACGAAGAAAGGATTGTGTGACTTTATTGACTTTTCTGGTCGGCCAAGGAGCCGACAACAGCGCACCCGAGCGGCATTCACACAAAGGCAGGTGATAATTATATGATTTTTATAATCGTTCTATACGACTGTTTCCTCGGGACAAATAATGCATTCGTGAGACCTGTATGGATCCTGGGAACCAGATACTAACCTTTATCGTGGACTCGGGCAGATTGAGCTGAGCGGCCAGTTCACAGCGCCGTGGCCGTGAGACGTAGTTTTCCTTGTAGAACTCCTTCTCGAGTCGGGCCAGCTGATCCCGCGTGAACGCGGTACGGTAGCGACGGACAGATGGGTCTAACGGTGGTTGCTGACTGTTGCCTCCGTGGTCCGAGGAAGGGGGGCTGTGGCAATCTGAGAGGAAGCAGAAGAGCGACTTTAGCATTTTTAGCACGTAAAGTGACACACAACCGGAAACACCAGACGGATGGAAAGCAGATGAGTCTCTAGTTGCATCCGTGTGACCTCACTTATCAAGGTTCAAGTGGCACAGATCTGGCCGGCGGCAAAGACGACCCGTTCGGGAAGCTGGAACCGTTTTACACATGTTTCAAAGTACTTCCGCAGCATTATTGCCGCTTGTTTAGCAACATCCACTTAGCGACCACTTTGATCTTCGGCAATCCATTTCGTCTAGTTTATAAAGCTAATGACTGTGTGACCAGAAGCGGCGCTGCTTGATTCTTACCGCTTAGTGGAGATAATGGAGGAGACGCCTTGGAACTGTATTGATGCGCCATTAGATCCACGGCTAGTCCCACGCCGGATTCGCGGTGCTGCAGCGCATCCATGCTGTAATTTCTGAATCCTTGCATTTTGCATACACTATTTGTGTGTTTTTGTTTTTGTTATGTTTGCACCGTTACAGTCCTTCACTTTCACCAAAATGCATTTATTCACGGGATTTGTTTGTAATTTTGCTGTTCACAAATCACATGCACTGCACACAGCCAGATCGAACACGAACACGATAATGAATGCGATGAACTTTTCATACACTTCTACGACACGAACGGCCAAACAAACGTTTTGGGACTGATGCTGTAGGAGAAAAAGCATCTCACTTTATATGCCTTTTATGTACACGGCGAACTTAACGAAGGTAGAGCCGTAATTTGACCAACTTTAGCGCCATAGTCCGTCATGTGTATGGAGCAAAAAGAAGGCGGAGCTAGTGCCTTCTACTGCGGATGAACGAACCAAAGGGAAATAGGAAAAACACGCTTGCTTAGGGATCTCTGCCTGCAGAGATGGCAATGGACATTTTCAACTACTTTATTTAATATTGTGATAACTCGTTTAAAATCAATGTATGTTTAGGAAAATGTTTTCCGGTAACAGAAAATGTTGTGAAACAAAAATTTAATGTAAATGAACAAGGTTTTACATAACAATGGTCGCCGCAAGGATTATGATCCTTTTTGCGATTATTACAGCATGATATCGTATACTATGTACCTCTGTTTGCTGCCCTATAACAAAACCACCTTCATCAACACTGTCCAGAGAGCCCGCGTTTATTGGATATAATCGTTTGAATGCTCGAATAATTTGATACGTTTGCAAAATTAATAACGAAGACATAGAGCCAGCTATATACGTAGGTGGAAACAGTACATAAATACAAGCTGCTACCGTATCAGTAGCAATGAAGCTGTTGGGGGATGCTGAGAAGTTAAATACAGATAACGAACAGAGGTAAATAAGCATTATAGGATGCGCGGAGCCGTAGCGTATCCACACCCAGCGATCCCGTGTGTGTTTGGGAAAAATCATTGCGTTGTATAATCGCACTACAGCAACGTGCATTGGGAGAAGAGATCGGGAATGGCTGTACGCGCTAGCTGCTAAAATATTGGCGAAATTTATGATTTTGGGTAAGTTTTCGAGCATGGTTGATGATGGCGTTTATGCGCTGTATAATCGAACATTATTACGAAAGGAAATTGATATAAAAAGGTTACATGGTGCAGAACTAGTAACAGTATTGTTTCATTCTTTGCCATCGCACAGGTAAAACAAAATTTGCTAAACAAACAACATTACTGCTCACGGCCAATTAGCAATGAAGGTAGTACGATGCGAAACTTCTATTACCCTTGCCAACTAACGAGTTTTGCAGGCAAATAGCGAACGCCTGACCGGGAAAAATACTAGAAAAACAAATAAAGGGAGTGCCTTTTAACGCCCACCAGTTTGGATTTCGATGCTTTCGATTATCGGCCAACAATGGCTAAAACAAATATGTAATTTTATTGGTCCCGGTCCCGTATCCTTCGTGCTGCAGGTCAAATGAGATCGGTTAGGTATAAATGGTCGAAATTCGGGTGGGAGGGTTTTTCAGGCCAATAGTTTGGGGTGTCACTGGAGAGTTTGTCTGTTTGCCACAAATAGCATTTGAGCATTGCTTACCAACCTCGCTTGGTAGCCTTTTTTACAACAGGTAATTGTCAAATGTTGCTGTGAAAATTGCTATTTGCGAAAGCAGACTTTTTTAATCATTTTAATTTGTTTGTCTGTCACAATTACAGTTGCAGGCTTGTTACGATAGCGTAGAAGCTAACTGAATAAAAATTGTTGTAAAATTGTTGTAGTATGCATGTTAGTTTCATGACAGTTTTCATGCAACTTATTTAGGTAAAAATGGTTTGGTAAATTCATTGTGCAGAAAAGAATCAAAGTCATTGTTTCGTGTACATGATAGCTTGCTCTTCTTTTACAACAGTGGTGGAATAATTTCCTACCAAAAACCCTGTGTTTTTAAAAGAAACTTAACGAAGGATAAAAAGTACAAGAATGGAAAATCATACAGCCTAAAAAACACTGCAGCAACGATTGGCCGGTTTTTCGTTTAGCAAAATTTGAAAAAATAATGCAACATTGTTGTATGGGTTGAACTTTTGCATGCATGAACGTCCAAATTATCTTCAACTGTAACAAAGTTCAAACGGTTCAAATTCTCACAATGTGATCTGTAATCGGAGAGCAAAGGATTCATTTTGGGATTTGGGTTTCCATGGGCAAAGACTTAATCTCTGTATGTTTTGATGGCAGGGCATGTAAAACAATAACAATTTCCTCTTACCATCGACGTGCAAGCTAAAAGGCTGGGCCTAGACCTGAAGGCAGTAAAGTTTTAGGCAACGATTTGCCAAATACCAGGCCAAAATGACTGCAATTCATTGTGTAGAATAAACGATATCGAACAGAGAAGGGCAGAAAACGCCAACGGTAAAATGTAGAAGCGTAGTTAAATTTCAATTGGCAACGACCTTGCCAGAAAAGATTGGGATGATATTTTTATGTTTATACAGCTTAATTAGTTCCAATAACCGCCCTCACAACCGCTATCGCTTGAAAAGGTCCTCGTTCTTTCTTGGTTCCCTTCTTTGTTCACCTCTCAGGGTGGTTTCGGTTGCTGGTCGGTGTTCATGGTGTTAATAAGATTTCGTTATGCTCAGTAGGTGCTTAGTCCGTAGAACCCGCATGAAAATTAAGTTATATGGCTACCGAAAGGTTAAGCAATACATGTCAACTAATAGTGAGCAAAGGCAATGGCAAAAACAGCAGTGGTAGTAAGATTCGTTTCGCATACACTTTTTTTTTTAAACAGGCTACAAAAGAGGACAACATTTGCTAAGGACCCTTGCGGTGTCACAGCTTGAATCCATGGAATAGAGCACAATAAACAACAACAGTGGTGTGTAAACATACAAAAACAACCAGCAGAGGCAACAGCATCAGTAGTAAGGACGATGGTGTTGGTGGGCGTTTGGTTAATCAAACCTCAGATTATACGATGAAAGCAGCAGATAGTCGTCCATCTCAATTATGAAAGAGTACTGTTCATAGTGACTCCTGTCATTCGGTATTTGATTGCTGTAACGATCTCCTAACGAAAACCGCACACTGATGTTCCCGAACGGCAGTGGCGACTACAGAGCAGAACACGCGTTGGGGAATAAAACAGTCACGCTACGTTTTTTGGAGTAAAGCAAACATTGCAGTTTGGCACTAGACATGTAGACCCCAAAAAAACAAGCATGATCTACTAATAAATCGTTCTACGCTTATGATATATGACAGCAATATTGCGGCAAGCTGAAAACACTTATAACTTTCGGGGAAAATGAAATGATTGAGAATAAAAATAACACTACTCCTTCACGGCTGAACTCACGGGAAAATGATCGTAAAATATGAAGCGAGAAACATTTTTCCTCAAACAACGGGTGATAAAACGTAAAATTAATATCGATCAAGCGCTGAAAAGTGATAGTCAGCAAACGCTTAATGACGGTTCGCTTTGCGCGCAGATGAACGTCTGTAATGGTGTTGATGCTGTTAGAGAGTGTGTTGAGGAAAAACATCTCTACCTTACGACGCATCATGCTGTAGAATAAATTTAAAGACACCCGTCTCCAGAAATTATGACAAAAGCTGGTATGATGAGCTTCCTCCGTAGCATGAAAATGTAGGTTTCGCCGTGTTTCCTCACTGTTACCGCTCTGTGCAAAGAAGGCCATGATTGAAAACAAGTACATAAAAGATTACTTTGCTTTTTAAGCATGCGCACGACAGTCCGTCTCAAGGTATGGAGAGTTTCACAGAATACCTAGCTGTTGCTAATGCCCGATGGCAAAGAAGGCAGCCATTGAACGCTGTTTCCATAGAAAACACTTACCCTGTTTTTATGTAACACACCTTTCGAGTGTGGTAAAAAGAAGCCGTCGCAGAGGTATCTAAATTTGATAACCGAAGTAAAAGTCTACCAAATCAGCAGAGCCATACGGGGCATGAATGTCTCAAACGTGTGAATCGGTTCATGAATTATTAATTGAAATGTTTCGTGTTAAAGAGATCCTGGTTACCGCTCATCACGCTGTTAACCTCACGTAATGGATATAAATTTTTTGAAGATGATATTATATCATTGTGCTTGTAAGATGTACAGTGCCTTGTTTTGCTAGCTTCGCGATATTTCTTATAGATGATTCTATGGTTTTTTTTAAAGACTATATACCAAGTACCAAACCAAAAAGACCAAAAAACGTATCAGAGTTTTTATAAAAGGCTATGTGTCAACACAATAATACCAATGTTAGCAAATAAATAAATAAATAAATAAATAAATAAATACCACAAAGACCTTTAAAATGGAAATTATTTATGAATGAAAAGATTTTTAACGCTGCAAAGATGTGTCATGTTTTTCGTTTAAGTTTCATATTACAGATAAACCTCACTAGTTGTGTTTTGAATGCGCCCCATCTATTGTATTCAAACTCAATAGTTATGCAATTATGCATTAACAAACCAAGTAACCATGCGTTATTACGCATATTGCATTTTTATGCTCACGTCCAGCTTGAAGAAGTGTAATTTAAAGTACTGATTTGGTTGGAAAATTATTCGACGGAGAAATACAGTGAACTATATCCAGTTTGCCACCCCTCCAACTCGGCAAACCACGCTAAATTGAACATTTTTGACAGTGCTTTCATTTTCAGCACACTTTAACCCATGTAATTTGAAAAGCTGTCTTATTCGTAACTATCTAGTTCGGTATATTTTTCTCTTTTGTATACAATCGATCGACTACAATAATCGTATCGATGTGTACAATGGAGAATGTCCAGGCTTTGTTTAGTTTAGCCTACTTGGCGGACCCGGGTGAATAAAATTTGCGACAATATTAGTGATATAGTTATTTAAAGAAGCAATGTAAAAAACTGAAAACATAAATTTATTATATTAAGTGATTCTTTAAGTGATTAAAGTGAAATGATATTCAAGTGATTCTTTAGTTATTTTTGTATATCCATGTTAATACCATGAGGTTAAGGGGTTCCACCTGTCTATTGCGACACTCCTTTTGTTTAGCAGATATTCGATATTTGATTTTTTTTAATACAATTCAATGGTTGATCTGGCCTCTTTGAAGCATAGTTTTTCACAAAGTTACAAACATCAAAGCAGATTAAAAAGTGTTCACAATAATCACATCATCACGATTTACTTGATTTTTGCATCAATAAAACGCATAAATAAAAACTGCAATTGAGTAGCCATCCTTATACTCCTTGTTGAAATTGAGTATTAAAATCTGATTCTATTAATATATTTATGACATCTTTCAATTCAGGAAATCTTAACACCATAGACTCGGTCCTTTTCCCCTAAAAGCGTAAACCCATTGTAAACAAAATAAAGAAGAAAGAATGGTATAGAAACGAGGCTGACCTTGCATTTTTCTGTTTATGCTGCTTTTCTCCCAAAAGGATCAAAGCGCATCGATCAGTTGGAAGAACTACTGATTTGCCTAGTTTATTGCTCAACTTTCGGAGAACAAAAAATATTACGCCGACATGGTTTATTGCACCATCATAAATGAATAAAATAGTGATGAATTGTAAGCAAAAGAAGAAAGTAAACTGAATTACAACATGAAATAAAATGTTTCCAGTTACCTTTTATGAGTGAGGATACACATTTGTCAAAACGTTGGTGTCAAAATAAAGCTCAATAAGGAGAATTTGCTATTAGGAAAGATGTTATGAGCTATGAGGAATTTTAAAATCAGATATTTTGTTCTTTGTACTATCCGGAACAGAACCCTAACTCCACTCCAACGTGCTGGTATAATTAACCATCATAAATGTCATCCAGATTGGGTATGTTAATTTCACATTGACAAAATAAAAAAATTAAACAAAAACGAGTATCAATATCAGCACGGTTTGCTTTTGTCATTGAAATAAAGACATGAAGCAATAAGTCCCTGTTTGGTTTTGAGCATAGCAAAGATGTAAAACGGAAACATTAAAACTGTTAACAATGTGTAATGTTTTATCAATCATGTTTATTTATAGCCAAGAAACTTGTGTGTTTGCTAGATGAGCTAACTTTTTATAATTCACTACCTATGGTTAAAATATTGTTGAGTTAATGCGAGATTGAGCATTAAGTATAACTTTTTCTTGATAAAAAATAATTTATAAAATGAACAATTGTTTTCACTGCAATGTGCTACCGGAAAAAAAATGATAGTAATAAAAGGCACATAAAAAAGTGATAGATATTCGATGGCAAGTACAATGACAATTGTAGCAGAAGTGTTTAAAGATGAAGAAATAATACCAACATATTTTATTATTGTACCCAATTTATCAACTGGTTGCCTTGAGATGGTAAACAAAGTAATTCGAAAACAACAGGAGCTAGCTGTTCGGTTACAAAAATTTAAAAAATATATGAAAAGGATTGACATGATGATATCCAATAGCTCTACCTGGCCAGACACCAATCTTACTACTTTTTTACTATGTGAAGATTTGCTAAAATAAAGAAAATAAAATAATTTATTAAATTACATTTTTTCGTTTTGATGTTTGCATAGTTTTTCGTTTGGGTGTAAAACGCACATCCATTTATTTCGAAATTTAGTTAAAATCTGAAAACTTAAATAAACAATTTATAAAAGTTGCAAAAGTAGGTTGATAAAGTGAGCAGGTCATATTTTGTTAAGAACACAGACGTTTGCACAAATAAAAAATATTCTATAAAAATTTGTTTTTTACAATTTAGTCACATGAAAACTGACAGCATTTCTGAAATATTCAAATTAATATATTATCTAATAGTTAGTTGAAATATTATGCACGTTCAGGGTAACTTAAATCTTGTTACAGAAATTAAACTCTATTGGATCTCATCATATTATAGCCAGATTCCTGGTTTGTACAAAATTGAAATATGTAACGCAGTGGACTCTATGCTAGAGTCCCTTTAAAATTACGTTTTTCTTAAAAAGAAATAACTAAGAATAGGTGCTAATAATTCTATAGGCAAGAATTTCTTTCAAGCATTTCAAGCATTTCTGAAATATTCAAATTAATATATTATCTAATAGTTAGTTGAAATATTATGCACGTTCAGGGTAACTTAAATCTTGTTACAGAAATTAAGCTCTATTGGATCTCATCATATTATAGTCAGATTCCTGAAATATGTAACGTTTTTTTTGTTTTAAACAAGGAAGTTTTGGCTCTCCCGGTGATCAAGTGATAACAGCGTAGGCCTCTAACAATTTGCGATGTTGCTGAAATTCCGTTCGGAATACCTCCACGCCACAGGATTGACTATCCTTTTAAGTCACGGAAAGTCAATAACACAAGTGACTTGACTGGCAGGCTTCAACTAACAATGATTGTTTTGACAAATAAAAAAAAGATCCTACAGACTATTCGTACATTTACCGGATGTTCTGCTAGGTGTTACTATTTTGTACTTTTTTCGATACAGGTTTTATTCAGTAATCCTGTAGACTTCGCGTCGCGACAGCGCCCGTTGACAATCATGTTCGTTTACATTCTTAAAGCTGCTTTAAAAATAGGGGTGCTATTAATTCTATTGGCAAGAATAATGAGAAATTCTATTATTTAAATATATATTCCACTTTTTGAAAAAGTTATGTAATTGTTCAAAAGTAGACATCGACAATTTTCAAACTGAACTAAATCAAATTAAGGCGAAAAGCCCTGTAACGCACGCACACATTTAAATGGTATGGTGGCTTTGAAGCCCGCAACACAGTGCAACGGTGGATATGGTGCCTCTCGCTCAATTTCGTACTATATATCTCTTTCTCCTCAGTGAGTCGGAAAGCTCCAGAAAGTACCCGCAATGCAAGGCGACTACCGCGATTCTATGCATCGGTGGATTTCATGGTTCTGACTCATTTTTTGTACCATATATATATCTCTCTCTCTCTTCCCTTCAGTGTGCTGAAACCCCTTAAAAGTATGAAGGTATTGGGTAGCCTCAGTGTAATTGGATAATTGACGCTTTATTTGCTCGAAACGATCAAACAACTGCACTCGTTGATGAATTTTTAGTGTTTCAAAATGGAGCAGTTAACATAAAATGTGCAATAATTGGGTGTTGTACAACTGGCAAAATACCCTTATATTGTTCCAAGCCAAAAAGTCATTAAAAAAACTACCTTAGGTCATCATAGACACCACTAAAAAAAAGTTTCATCTGGTACGGCACGAAACATTACAAAATACGAGAAGTGCTACTGTCACGATAACAACTATAGGTTATAATCGTAATTTATAACCCCTTTTTATCGAATATCCTGTTTTATAAATTTCGAAAATTTCAATTAACTTATCTCAATGAGATTCACGTCGTATTAGCGAATAAAAGCCTTTATTTTTTACATGGATCAATCAATCACATATCGATTTTTCGATATCCAGTCCCTACTACCCCGGATAATCGGCGTTTCACTGTTTTTCGGTGAACATTTTCATGATGTAGCAATGCTTGTGTTAGCCCCTAAAAATATACACATATTCTGGCTGTGTCGATTACCAAACGTGCATATTTTTAGGGGCTTTGAGGGCACTAAAGACAGTTACAAGGACTGTTAACCATGCATACTTTCAGGAGCTTATCAGCCAAACTAAATCCAGTGTCGCATTGTTTGGCAGGCTCATAACAACAAAATGAAGCCTATTTCAGTGCAATTCACAACGTGGTGTGTTCGTCGGTAAAATAGGTACACAACTACCTGTTTTTGTCGAGATTATGGTCAGAGTAAAATAAAAATAAATCCACTGCCAAATGCTCTGACATTATCGAAGCATTGCAACTTTGCGTTTTAATTTTAGAATTGATTTATTATCATGAGACTTTTACAAAGCCGATAAAAAAAGAAGAATAAACCTGTTTAAGGAGGCCTTGCCGGTACCTTGATATAACGGAAGACACCCCGGCTTCTGCAGGGCCTGCACTCTGATCGATTCTCATCGTTGAACCGCTCATCATCATTAGATGTGATTAGCTGTCCTAATATTCTCTCCCTACCTAGCTTAAACTAGCTTCATACCTATAACCAACTAAACAATATAAAGCTGCTGAAAAACAAGAATAAAAAATGGCGTTTGGACATAATAACTAAACCAACATAATGAAAACTTCACATATAAGAAAAAAGAAGAAAAATACTTGAATTAGTATAGACAAACAATAAACAACAAAAATATGAAATAATGAGCTAATAAACTACAAGAGTGAAACTGATACATGCAAACCATGTAGAATTAATAGATAAGCAATACGGACTGGCTTTCACTACCATATAAAAATAATAATAGATGAAAAACAATAAATGAATACAATAATGAAAATAACATTTCCACAAAAATAAAAAAATAAAAAAAAGATATAAAAAAGGTGTAAAATACAAAAAAAAATTATAACTTCGCAAGCAAGAGGCACACGAAGAGATGGCTTGTTATTTTCGTTAAACAGACGATAGCAACCAAGAACCTAAACTCAAAATCACAATGACGAACGTTACACTCTTCTGTCTTCTTCTTCTTCTTCTTAGGTTGCACAACAACTCCTGTGGGGACAAGACCTAACCAGAGCACGAATGTGCTTTGGCTCTTACTGTGACTGAGTGTACCCATCCATAGCAAGATTAGGTTGTGACTTCGTGTACCCATAGCAGGATAGTCAATTCTGCGTATGAGGGGCGTCAGCGGTCCGACTGAGATTCGAACCGGCGACGGCCCTTTTGACAGGCCTATGCCGTTACCACTAGACTACCGAGCCGGCCCACTATACTGTCTAGTAAAACAAACTATGCTTTTTGGTTTTATTTTCATATTTTATATACTTTATATATTAATATTTTATGTATTTTATTTTTATATATTACACAAAAATACAAAATGGCAGAATTGAATGCACAGTACAGCCGGCATAAAAGTATAGTACAGTAAAATGTAATTAGGTGGTATAACAGAATGATATTTCATTACTTTTAAACACAACAATTTAGTACGAAATCAAATTTACTCTTAGTGCTGCATCAACACGAAACGTTAAATAAAAAAAAAGTTTATTACCTTCCCGTCGTAGGACAGATTAACTAATGGGATAACAATGGAACTAAAAAAATCATTCGTCATTGACCGTCAAAAATATTACCTTGAATTAATGCCATGTTATGTTTAAAACAAGTTCTTTCAATCTTCTCACCAACGAGGTTGCATTGTCGAGTACTGCTCGTTCTACATTTCAAACAGTCCAACGTAAATCAGCTCGGTATGCGTCCTAAATATTTTGTTTAAAATATGAGCAATTAAATAGCAATTAATTAATTAACGACAAATTAAATTTTAAATGAACTAACAACAATCGATAAAAAGGTTTGTTCATAGGTTTTATTGTAAAATCAGCGATTGATGTAATTCAGCAACAGGGTGAACCGCAGTGTTTATTTTCTGAAGCATAACTATGGGGAAAAAGTTATATGCTTATTTATCACACGGCGTACCCTTAATAATTTCCCGAGTTTCTCCTACTAAAATACGATAGTTGTACTGCTGTTCGTCTAAAGATGTGAATATAAACATAGGCAATCGATCGGACAGCACCCATAGTGTTCCTTCGTTGTCTACTTTGAGATCGTTCGGAAATACCAGTGCATCACTATCCGAATCCACTAAACCTTGGGTATCTGCATTTAGTGGCATAATTGTGTTCCAGCATCCCACACCATCTTTGTTTACCTGTGTGTAGAAAATAACACCTGTTTCCGAATCGTAAAACTCGGCGGAAGATTGCGAGTTTGGTCCACGATCGCCCAGAAGCTTGTAGTCATAGTATGCCTGCGGGCTTTGTGCGTATGATTCATTTTGCAGCACCGTGTTCGACACCATAAACTCTTTGGTGCTTGAAAATGCATGGAAATATATAGGCCTTGATCCGTCCTGCAAGCGTTTTCCCACGGCCATACCGAACACACCATCCGTCCACTGGAAATTGACCCCGCCGATGTTGTAATCGCCGGCGAGAGGATCAAAGTGGAAAAAGTTGTGCTTCACGCGCCAGGATCGATCGTCTGCAAAAGAGTACACTATCACCGCATAACTTCCTAGATCTGGGATGTAGGCATGAGCATTATCACAATCTCCACGTTCGGTATCAACGATCTGCGCAAGAAAGGGTACAGCCGTTAAATGAAGACAATATGTTTTAACTGTACTCCTGCAGTTGTTTGAGATGGGTTACTTACAACATTGGCAAAGAAAGAGTCTTCTTTCAGCAGGGTGCTATTGAAAAAGTGACGCCGAATCAGTTTATCCGTGTACAAGTCAAAGAGCACCAGAGATGGTGGAGCATATTGAACAGCGTCACCTAGGATATCTGCAAGTCCCGTGTCCATAACCCAAAGACGGTCACACTCGTCAGCACGTACTCGGAAAGTCGATATAATGGTGGCATTATTTTTCAGGTAGTTCGATTCTGCATCCGAAGCTCCATTGCGCTCTAGAAGAACGTTGAGAGTAGAATTTTGTAACAAAATAATGTAAAATTGAATGTTTCTAAAATACCAGCTAGTACCTGTAGGAAGCTCATTTTCATCCCATCCTGGGTATGGCCGTAAATCTGGACTTAATACGTCTGAAACGTTCACATATGTCAAGGATGCTGCTACACCCGCCTTCCATCTGTAAAGAAAATAAAAATAAATCTTCTCTCACTTTTTTCCGCTCCACCTTTTGCACTCTTTATATGCTTTATCCATTTATTAAACGGTCACATAGAGTCTGTGCGTATGAAAGTCACAGTGCTGCTTGACAACGGGTAGTTAAACATACAAACACTTGATGTTCTTGAGCAAAACTTAAAGTTGACATTTACACATTCTTGCGAAAAAAAAAACAAACAAAGCAAGCAACCACTTGTTCAAGGACAACCCCTTTCGATTTGCTGTTGTGGTGATACAGCTATAGTTGGGATAAATTTAAGAGGTAGCCAGATCATATCATGGATACAACGAAACATTTTATTACTATTATAACATATTGTAGAATAAAAAAATCACTAATTTTGTAGATGGCGCAAAATTTCATACTTCACTGCTCCTGTAACTATTGATGATTACCTTGGAACAGTAATGAACAATTTGTCTCGCCACCGTTCTAGACCCAGTGGAAGATTGTTGTGAACGATGTATTTTCCGGAATTCAGCGCATCCTGTTTAGCATCTTCTGAGGGCCAACTGAACGAAACTTCACGCCACTTGAACTTTTCCTTCAGCTTCACGCAAAAGATATCAGGCAGAAGCGTCAACGATGCTGGAATGATGACCAAAACCACCAGATTTGGTACGCCAAGCTTCATAACGGCAGTTGTTTTGTACGACCCTCGAAATCTCACAGTACAGTGCTTGTACCACACTCTCTCACTCACAGATCACTTTTACTAACAAGACCACGATTGCCGTTGCGTCCGTACAGCAACGCGAACAATCATCAATTGATGGCACCAGCGTGTTTGCATACGAGAAAGCCTAGCTACAGAGGCGCGAACTATCTCTCAGCAGCGAAACCGTTCGCTCTCGTAAAACCGGCTACAAATCGCTATATCAAGGCGGATCTGAGCACTCATCTCGCGTACCGGTTTTTGAACCATGCTGCTGTTGTTCACTGTGTTTCTCTTTCCGCTTTTTTCGCTTAACATTGCGATCTTCTTCTGCCAGTCAAGCATGCTGCTCGTACTAAATCTGAAATCGATTACATCGATCCACCTAGTGCAGTTTGCTGAGCAGATACTATTTACAAACACATATGAATATATATAGTCACGTACAAAGAAATATGAAATTGTACTAGAGCAATAAATGTTATTATAAAATTATAAAATATAAAATTGAACCTTATAATACCTTGTGTTTCAAAACTCAAATTCAACCATCCTTACAACTGATAACAGCCCGGCGTCGAAAGCATAGTTGTATAGTGCCTCTTGAATTGCATAAGATCACTTGTTTTTACGTGACGGGCGATCACGATCGCGATCTTCTAAATTATAAACTCGGCTAGCAACGCAACCTTTTTTCTTTTTTCTTTCCGTTTTATACGTATTTTTTGCGCTTACAGGTATTTCTCCAATTCATAGAGTGTCGGCCCCTAGTGCAGGTAACAATCGTCTACCGACAAGCAAAGACAGCAGCTTGCCGATGGGAAATAGCTTAATATTCATAACATCGTCTTCAGACATCTCCCGCTTCGATCGTTTGCACCAAATCAAGTCCAAAAGCACTCATTTATACTGCTCAAATAAGCTCAACAAAGCAACAACGTCGTTTGAACACGAACAGTACAGACGATAGCTTAAGCCTGTTCACTGGGCAGAGGGAAAAAAGTAACCCCCAATCATCCAGAGACAATTGATCAGCCGTTGAACTTTTGTGCTTTCAGTTGCGTAAAGTACCTTTTTTTATTTCAACTACAAATCCTCTGTAAACAGCTGATGGCTTACGTCTAGACGGACTGAAAATTTGATATAAGTTACAGAACACCTAACGGGTGTTCAAAAAACACACAATTCATGTTGCATCACGTTTTGCTACTGTGGAAATGCTATTATTATTTCCAAAAACAAAATGTGCTTCGAACAAACACCGTTTTAGAATCCACCCAGAACGCGGTAAAACTTTACGTTTCGTTGAGCACGAACAAATAGTAGAATCGTTACAAAACTAACAAAACAAGCTGTCGGTCTGTGATGTAATGGTATTGAATAGGTGAAGCATACAATGCCTACAAGAATGGTCCCAATATGCTCAAGCGCTTGAAATGTATGCGTATTATGATTTAGTTTTTGTTTTATTTTGGTCTGTAAAATTTGTGTCATTGCGTAAGCTTGAATAAACCACTATTGAGCAAACTAACACAAACACGTCAAAATTCAACCAGGAATAACGATGTAGAATGAAAGCTTTTTTTTATATAGCCTAAATTGGCCTAAACTGAACTAGGAAAACCTGCACATATTAGAACAAGGTGCAATACTGTAAGCATCTGTAAAATTTTCTTTCTGTCAATCTATTTATAATTGAAAACAAATGAAATTGTTTAAAGTAATGGGGTTTTTGATACTATTTGCGTCAAATATATTTGTATCACAAACACCATTGCTCTTTCACACAATTCATTTTTTCATTAGCTTAGCATCGGTACATTGTTGATGACTGTCCACAGAAAACAAAAGCAAAAACATAGCTAGTCAAACTAAAGCTTTTGATTATCATTCGTGTTGGCTGTTGGTATGCTTTTGTCGTATGTTGTGAATTAAAAGAGTCAAGGAGATTACATTGACTAATCAATTTCATACTTGATCAGAACATTTCGTTGCACGGTGTGCGGAGAGCTTTACATTCTTTCATATGACTGGTGTTTTAGTTATAGGAATCTTGTTATGAACCTGTACTGTTCACTGTTTAAAGTTAACAACGAGTATATAAAAATCAATTGCAAAATAATAGCAACAATAATTGTATGTTTATACTATGCAGTAGATCTCATAAGTAGTGGCCTTCAAAACCAGTTTTGCCTTCGCTTTGCTGTACAGAAATGCAGCTTACATAAAAGCACACGTTTCAGGGATTCACCATCGAATGAATGTGATGCAAATAATCAGTTGCAAAACAATTGATTTAGAATGAATGTGCCTGCGTTGTCCCCTTTGAATGTTAATGTCACGACGCTAAACCTTATTCTCCCTTCTACGGTTCGAACCTTTCAGATTGTGCTACTGTACACAGCAAACTTTTCGGAGTTGGAATAAAAACCGGGGTGATTTATTTTTGTTAAAATATACATTTTTGAGAGTTTTACTTTATTACGGCTCTTGTAGCCTACATAGCAGAAAACTGATTTCAGTATTTTGTATGTTTCTTTTTGTGATTTTACTGAGGATTTTACCATAAGGATTGAATCTCTCTATCATTACATTGTATTTGCTAATACGCAAGTTTGCTTCAATATGAATTATGTGCTACGAATTTGTCGTTCTTTTATCATTTTACTCTACCGTAAGTGTACAAAGGGTACGTAAGGATGCCTCGTGCATCTTCGTTGATACATTTACAATTACTTTTGAGCTAGAGCGGTTGAAGACGATCGATTAAATTGTACTCCACCAACCGTGGTACCATTGGCGGATTCATTAAAAGGTTGCGCAGGATTCTTCGTTTCGCGTTCTGTAAGTCGCTGCTTGAGCAATCGTATTTTGTCTTCTTTCTAAAAGTTCACAAAGAAAAGATTGCAGTGTTTTTATCCATTAATCGAATCAGCAAAGTCACAATAAAAAGGTTGGTTACCATTTCACTTACTTGAGCGATCAGTTTCTGTAGATCATCATTTTCAGAAATCAATTTTTGGTAGCGTTCCTCATCCTCCTTGGAAATTCCAGTGTCATTGCTGAATTTAGATTCGACCTTATCTTTTGGATGCCGAAGGACTTCTATCACCTGCATCAAATGAACGTATAAAATATGTAAATTTAATATGCGCATGTGTTTACCTACATACTTCTTACCTTCGGTACGAATATCAATAGCATACTAAGAAAACAGCAAAATATAACAGCCAATGCGACAAACGCAAAGGAAGCATCTTGCTGCGACGCTATTACCATGGCAACAGGAGCTGTTATTAAACATAGTACTACCACGTTGTAAATGCTCATGCCAACATAGCGGGAGTCGTTAATCTGCTTCACTTTGATAGAACGTGTTTCGTATGCCAAGAATAGTCCAAATACAAGTATCAATCCCTTGAATCCATATATAACGCCTGGAATAGCATTGAATTGTACGTACAGTTAGTTCGATTTGTTTTGTTAATGGTCACAGAAGTGTGTTATTTTTGAGCCTTTCATATGCTTCCAATTTGCTGATCCGTTCAATTCTCTTTTTTGACTATATTATTTTTGTCTAACCGAATAGAATACCCATTTAACTCTACGCAAGAAAAGATTAAATTTATTCTGTTATTTTTACAATTTTTGCCCTGGTGTTCAATGAAATAATTAGTATATGAGGTTGATAATTTTATCACTCAATAAAATTATCAATCTCATGTAATAATCATGTATACACAACATGAAGTAGTTAGAATTTAGCATTTTAGTAAATTAATCAAAAGAGCATTGCTTTACTATTATTTTCACTTATTACTTTACTTATTTTAAAGTGAATTTCTAAAAGCTGGACTCTATTTTAATGCTTCAAAGGGAATGCTTACAGAGATAGAACTCATACCTTTGGTAGTTTAGACATGAAATGGAAACATTGGATTGTCCACATGTGCAAAATGGAGAGCTAACCAAAAAAAAAATTTCCCCTTCAAATTATGTCCCCTTACCTAACCATACGGAATTATTGTGACTTTCACAGTGCTCCAGTTCCGGTCGTATCTTCACATCATCGTTCGATGAAATCGGGTCTTCTAGAGGGAATGTCTCGAGTCGTCGTTGCAAAGGATCCTGCATTTGCCAGGTGAGTAGTATTACCAAGTCTACTGCTAGTAGTCCAGATACCATAGTGTACAACTTCCACGGCTCAACTTTTTTCTACATTATAGGAAAAAGTGTTTAATTAATTTGTACCTTTTTCTCCACAAATCCGAATTATCAGATTATGATATGTTCTGTTATACTCAAAGCGACTTCTGAATGATATATGTAAATGAACAAACCTTGGGGTCCGTTTTGGTTTTCGTTGTAAAGCGATGCACACGCCACACTTTGCTAAACATTGCTCCATATGCTAGGGTAAATCCAGTGGATAAAATCCATGCCCGTGCTTGGCATACCTGCGAGCGAGAAAAGATGGGATGTTTTTCAAATTCATTTGGTTTTTTAATCACATGGCAAACATTAACTCGTACCTTTGGATAGTTTTCCGCAGTTATGAACTGTCCATCAATACCAAGCAAAATGACAGAGACGAGACATATAATTACTCCAAACAGCATGATAGTATTGCAAACTGGATGTGACGATTGAATAACCCTGCAAGTACAAGAAATTTCGTTAAACTTAGGAGATGGCTAATGCTTTACAGGACTTTGGATAGTCAGCTGAATTTTAAGTATGTTGGTATAATCTGTTTGACCTATACATAGTACATTTTTATTATTACCTTCGATGCCTATGCCAAATGTTGAATACAATCAGCGTTATTGCGACCAATATTCCAAAACTCGAAATTGTGCTCATGCAGATAAACAGTGGTAACGATACGGTTCTCAACACCCTTCTCACGATTGTTCGATCCTGTGGAACCTGCAATGAGCGATAATTGCATTTTTTTGTGTTTATTAGCGTTCCGAAAATCAAAAATGGCATAGATCAATATTAACTGCTAACCTTTTCTCCATCCCACTTTTCCTTGTCAAACCAGGTTAAATTATCAGCCTGCGTATCGTAATACCCTAGCTTGTAGTACAGACCATCAATCATTTGTTCAATCTGCGTCAATGCGATACGATCACCTTGGGAGCTGAATGCTACTACACCCTGTTAAACATGAAAAGATATTTAACCTAGTAAGGAGTTCCACTGTACCTGCTGTTCTTCTTACCGATACGCCTAGAAATTGTGTGGAGTTCATGGCGGCATAAATAGCATTCGCTATTTCCTTATCTGTGTACGTAAAGTCTTTAAGATTTTTACCCGAGTTCTGCTCCGTAAGTCGTTGCATCGTCTTATTGAATGCTAATGCAACACTCCAAACAGCATCGTAAGCAAGTGGAGCTTCCTGATATCCCTCTGGATACCGATTGTGAGATATGTCATATCCTTCTGTAGTCAAAGCGGCATTCAATCTTTTTCTACAATAGATCAACGGATATCTACGTCAGAGCACGGTTCATCATTTTGGATACTTTTATAACATACCGAAAATCTTCTGATGACATCCCTGAGATGGTTTTTTGATTGTTCTGGTTCCACATTAGCGCTTCGGTGGTCAAATGCCCTTCGGCAGCCATCTTCATTTGTTCTTTTGTGCATGAAATGTTTTCGTTTTTTAAGTTCACTTCATACCAGTTATCCTCATACCACCCTAAAACAAGAAATGAATCATGAAAGTGGAGTTTCGTGGTTAAATAATAATGCAAAGATAGATTAGATTACTTTAAAATTTGTATACTAACCAATAAAAAACCAAACGTAAGCCCTTCCGTACAGCTGCTGTTTGTACATTTCACACAGTACACGCCTTGCGGCCACTACATAGAACAATCCCACTATAATGCGAGCATCTTGTCGCCGTAAGTTACGTACGGCATCGGTAGGATCAGAAAGAAATGATTGTCTTGTTACTATTTCGATGCCAGCATCTTTACATCTTGTTTCCAAGTCTTCCACTGTCTGTAAGTAAAGATTGTACGAAACGTTAAATTAGCACTTATCGATATCTCCGTTACCGAAGGCTACGACAGTAATTTTAGATATCAATTTTTCGAAATTATCACAAGTACCAGGTAAATTAATATACTTCACTTACTGATATAAATACTTCCTCTGCTTGTTGTAAGATAGCAACCCTAGACCAGCCAAACTTCTGCATTAATTTAATTCTAGTTGGATTGTGCACTGTAGCTGACGGATGGGTTCTGAACAGCGTGGGAAATCGACTACGGTCGGATAGCGCCGGGCTAGATGCTCCATAGCATAGCTAAAACGTATCAAAAATATGTTTTTAAAGTAGAATTCATCTATTAGCGATAAATTATCCACGAAAGCATTACCACGACCAAATTCCACATTTTTGCTGCCTCGGCCACAGTCGTACAGACAGTGCTGCATCCTGCTAATAGCATCAGCTTTTGAGGTGAGTTGTAAAGTAAATTATACATCACGCTGGCTCCTAGGCCCGGTTCACACTGGAAAGGCACATAAAAAACACATTTGTACTATGCAGTATGGTTATGCCACTGTTGATTAGCCTGTCCTATCACCTCACTATCATTACTATGCAATGTTAGGTTAAATCCTGGCAGAAGATCGGGATTCTCATTCACATCCTGTAGTGCAAGTTTCGCGGCTGGCATACATGCTTGCCCTCCTTGCCAGCCTCCTTTTCCTGCTATAGGAAAGATACCACCAATGTGCAACTGATTTGCTCCATTCACACTACTGACAAACAATATCACTAGTAACAGGTAAAACACCGACGAGTGTTGCAAGAGATATTCTATCTGCAAATATTAATTAAAAGATTTCATTATGTAGCACTCACGCACTAGGATATTAACAGCGTGTTGATATACTTACACTACTATTTGTTGCGCTAAAACATCCCTTATGGGGTTTTAAGGTTCCTTTTCTCATCCTGTGTTTAATTTAGCATATATCTGTATAATTAATAATGCAAGTATGTTATTAACGAAGTGCAGTTGATGATATAGTAGTTGAAATCAGATTGGAATCTGATGAAAATGGATAAAATTGTACTTTTAATATTAAATAAATTGTACAAATTTTTACTTTTTTCATATTTATCATATTTTTGTTCCGTCAGTTATGGCTCATTTAGGATTCTTATGCGAGCACATGTAACAACCATAAGCTTGGCAGTGATGTAATTATTCAATCTTCATCATCAAATGTTTCAGTCGCTCATCACATGAATAGAGTACCTGCCATTTCCACTCTCAATAAAAGCTCGTATCTTAACCCATTTATAACAAAAAAGTATAAAATGTGTTACCTTTTACTGTTAAACTGTTTACAGCAGTAACCAAATAGCACCGAACAAACTGTTGAATGGCAGGATTTTCAATCTTATTTTGAGATTACTTTCGTGCAGGATAAACCGAAGCGTGTTGCATCGTTTACATAATATCTGTCTAGTTTTAACTATATACGTTAAACCAGGATTTTTCCGCAGATGAAAGATTTGCACTCCCAACACAATCATTCAATTTCTATTCTATAAGCTAGTTTGAAGATGTTACGTTCCAATCAAGAGAAAATTGCGGTTCTATCATTAGCGTACAATGTTAAGGCAAACGCAAAAGCAAGGCACCAAAAACGAAACACCTTTTTTCGAACAAAACTATGAGTAGTAGAACATGAAGAACAACAATAGGAAGCGTATAACAATTGTCACTGATATTCGAAGGGCCCACAAATGAATTGAAATAGAATTTTACCTTCTGTAAAAGCTTAACTAATATTCTTGCTCCATTTTACAAGCAGAATTCTCTATTAGAATGTTTCAACCAAGTTTCTATAATTCTCATCTACCTTTTGCTACGCATGCGCTATTCGTTGTGTGTATGGGTATTTGCAAAAATGTATTGTATGTCATCAATGTGAGTGCGGGTGTTTTCCTTTTTATCATATGTTATTATCATTTTATTTCTTTAAAATGCTTAAAAGCATTAAGTTGTTACATAGAGCATATTATAATCGAATGAATTCGTTTTAAAAATGATATGGAATTTAGGAATTACAGATTTCATATTACGTTCTTTAGTTGACCAAAATTGTATTTATTTCTCGCTTGGATTGTAAGACAGCTTAATCATTCATAATTTTACTTGTGAAACAAGAATTATCAATGTTGAATTACAATTTAAATCTGAAAAACTGTTTACGAAAATCGTGGTTTTAACTTTTCAACCTAGCAGTATATCCTAAATGCGTTGCTGTCAAGCACACCGACAACAATACGTTTCGCGCGTTATTTTATCCGTACGGAGAAACAAAGTTGGTCAGCCGCTCGTCTACATTAGATGTAAAAACAGATAAATATTCTCCTAATACTCTGTTCCTCATTCGCATCAACGTATCAACATGTCGACGTTAAAGCCATTGCAATGTCTCAATCTAGGTATATACAACTATTGTACCCATTTTGTTGCCCAAATTATTGATCACATTTTTCCTTACAGACAAACCACAACAGCGAACATTCATCGAGTTTTACAGATCTTTGGGCGAGGTAGGTACACTTTTAGAAATACATAATGTAATTATTTGTTAATGCTGTTAATTCTTCCCTTATCACCACCTTTCACAGAAAGCTTCAACTACCGTGAGAATTTTTGACCGAACGGATTATTACAGCTGCCATGGCGAAGATGCAACATTTGTTGCCAAAACTCTATTTAAATCTACGAACGTGATTAAAATTATGGAGGTAGATGATCAACAGTTGCCATATGTGTCGTTAAGCAAAAACAATTTTGAAGCGCTAATTCGTGACCTGCTGCTTGTGCGTAATTATCGTATCGAAGTATATACTAAGTCAGCGAAAAAGAAACTTGAGAATGAATGGTCAATTCAGTATAAAGGTTCCCCTGGCAATTTGGCACACTTTGACGATGTTTTGTTCAACAATAACAATGAAATGGTAAATGGTTCGGCGCTTATTGCATTGCATTTGCGTCAAGAATCCAAGCAACGTACCCTTGGTTTGGGATTCATTGAAGTAAATGAGCGACGTATGGCGGTGATTGAATTCGTCGATGATGATTTTTACACCGAGCTGGAAGCGCTAATCGTTGTTACAAGCCCTAAAGAGTGTTTGCTGCCCAGTGTCACAGCGGAGGTAATATTGCACATACTTAACTAGCGATATCTGAGTTGGTACTTCTTATGAAATTATGCTGTTTCTTTCGTCTCCATCAAACATCTAGTATGAACGCGTTCAACAAATAATGAAACGAAATAACGTGATCGTTACAACACGTAAAGTCAAAGAGTTTACGATGGATAAGGTCGATATTGTTGGCAATTTGAACAAGCTGTTGCGTTTCCGAGATGGACAGCAGCAAAATGCAAACACCATTCCTGAAGTATCCAAAACGTTGGCGATCGGCGCACTAGGCGCAGCTTTAAACTATCTTGAGCTAACTCAGGAACCCGGAAACCATGGTCAGTTTCGGCTGGAATCACTCGACATAAACCGGTAGCGTATTGGACGCCACAATATTACTGTTTTAGTCAACAACACAATGTTGTAATTTTTTGCATATTCAATTACAGGTTTGTTCATCTTGATGCTGCAGCAGTGTCGGCCCTGAATCTTTTCCCCAAACCGGGAATATCAACGAAATCGAAGGCGTATCATTGGCAAAGTGTTTTGGGAGTACTTGATAGATGCCGCACTCCACAAGGTCATCGATTAATGGCACAGTGGATAAAGCAACCACTGCGGGATTATGAGATTATCAAAGAACGGCATGATATTGTAGAGTTTCTGATCAGCAATCCAACAGTTCAATCAGAGCTGTACGATAATCACCTAAAGAAGTTGCCAGATATAATGTTTGTTCTAAAGCGACTGTTGCGCAGAAAGGCTTCACTTCAGGATATTTTTCGTCTGTATCAGGTAATACTACGTGTTCCAAGGATACTAACGATACTGGAATCGAACGATGCAGGAAGCGTAGCTGTACACAACAACATATACAACCCTATTAAGGACAGCTTGAGTGATTTGAAATTATTCAAATCGATGGTTGAACAAATTATTGATCTGGAAGCAGTCGAACATGGTGAATATCTGGTGAAAGCTGACTTTGATAGTCAGTTGAAGAAGCAAAAGGAAGAAATGGATGAAGTTTATTCGAAAATGAAGCGTCACCTGTCCGGGGTAGCCAAGGACATTGGATTGGAAGCGGGATCATCTATCAAGCTGGAATTCGTGAGCCAACATGGTTACCATTTTCGAATAACTCTCAAAGATGAAACTTTGATACGGAAGAACAATTCATATCGCATTTTGGATGCCGTCAAGGGTGGCGTTCGGTTTACCACAACAAAACTTCAGGATTATAGTGAATCCTTTGCTGCGCTAAAGACTGGTTATGAAGAGCAACAGCAAACAATAGTGTCTGAGGTTATTCGCGTAGCTATAGGTTATGCCGAACCTTGGACGATGCTCAATAGTCAGGTTGCATACTTAGACTGCCTGGTCAGCTTTGCTGTGAGTGCTTCGACTGCACCGATTCCATATGTACGGCCTAAAATGCATCGAGAGGGTTCAAGTGTGTTGAAATTGTCACAAGTTCGTCATCCCTGTTTGGAACTTCAAGAAGATGTCAACTATATCGCTAACGATGCCATGTTCGACGCCAATGAAACATCCACTTATATTATCACCGGACCAAACATGGGTGGTAAGAGTACGTATATACGATCGGTCGGTGTAACGGTCCTTATGGCACACATCGGTTCATTTGTACCTTGCGAAAGCGCAGAAATGTCCATTTTCGACTGCATCTTAGGTCGCGTCGGAGCAGATGATAACTTCACCAAAGGACTAAGCACCTTCATGGTGGAAATGATCGAAACGGCTGGAATAATTCGCAGAGCAACTGAAAAATCGCTTGTAATTATCGATGAGCTTGGGCGCGGCACTTCGACCTATGAGGGCTGCGGTATAGCGTGGTCCATCGCTGAATGGTTAGCAAAGGAGAGCAAATGCTTTACCTTATTTGCCACTCATTTCCAGGAAATAACTGACCTAGCTGCCTATGTACCGAATGTGAAAAACTGTCACATGGAAGCTATCGTCGATGGAGAACGTTTGACTTTACTGTATCAGGTGAAACCGGGTGTAATGGAGAAAAGTTTTGGGATACAGGTCGCCAAACTGGCAAATTTTCCGGATGGAGTCATAAAGGTAAGGGAAAATGGGTTAAAAATATAGTAACAAGAAAATTAAAATGTGTGAAATGTGCTTTCTACTTTTAGCTCGCCCAAAAGTTCTACAATGAATGTGAAGATCATCGAGGTGCCATCAAAGAGAAGCAGGATGCTGATGGTTTGAATTTGTTGCAAAAATGCTTGGCTGAGATTGATGAATTTGATAGTAACAGTGACAATTTTGCTTTGACTCCGGAAGCTATGAAAAATTTGCAGTTTTTGATCAACTGAGACAAGTTTATCGAATTGTTCATTCCATCGAAAGTTTGTACATTGCATTTTTTTATTGTTCAATAAATTTGGATATTCTTGCAAGAAGTACACCAATGATTTATATTGAGCCAAATACGACGTTGTGAAAGAATACATTTATCGCATGTACTGTACTGTTTAGCGATACATGTATTCATTGAATCCTGGTAACGGCCTATATGTAGGTATGTCGATGACAAACATCTTGCTTTTCATGATGATCGGAATCCTTTGAGTTTGAACTGCATTTTACGAACTATAATTTCAAGAAGATTGAATGAGTTTCGAGCGCTAGAAACACAACTATTTCATCAAATATTGGGATTCATTGCAGGTAGAATCAGTATTTAATGTAAGTATTAAACAATCAGGTTCGATCTTCTTTCCTAACTCTGCTTTGAATGTTTCGAATGACTCAAAGGCTTTTTGAATTGTGATTAAAACTAGTAACCCATTCTAGTATTCCTAGCTGTAAACCTTTTATAACAAACATCTCGAAAATGCGTGTTTTTTATTAACATTTTGACTATATCGTCAATTATGAAGTCATTAAAATAAAATCTTAAAATTTCCTAAAATCTTACGAATTCTAAAACATGTAGATTAATTTAATCATATCTTTCCACACTGTATAAGTAAAGGTAATGAAACATGTTCGTTTGAATTGCTACAGTGAATAAAATGAATGAGAGTACATTTTTGAAAACGCAAATAAATCAAATAACAGTTGAGATTTTGTTTTGGAAATGGAAAACAAATTATGGCTGTAGAAATCTTACTGTTTTACTTCTTAATTGAAAGACACACATTAAAATTCAAATCTATTATTTACTGTTGCATGAACTAAATTTTACCTACGTTACATTGAAATGAGTATGGTTGTAGTATATAGACGTATTGCTGGCTACGCGAATGAATTTTTAACCTGTAAAATGTAAAATATTATTGAAAATCATACTCTTTATGAAAAAAATATGATCCTACAAGAAAACATTCAAATCACTAATTTATCGTTGCTTTTAGGTGGATTTGAATATCTTAACAAACATCAGCCTAAAAGCATACGATGCAGTGTAATGACGGAATCATGGGATCCTATTCCACGTTTCTTCGATGATTTGCTATGTCCAATTCTGAGCCTTCCGCGCTCATGCTGAAGCATGTGTGGCGGTCTGAAGCAGACGCAGAACGAGTTTTTTCTCCACCTTCGGAAATCCTACGAGCGAACAAGATTCATCTTCAAGTTTAAGCAGGCACGCGATGGTTAGCTTTCGTCGCTATCGTCATTGCAGCGATCATCGTTCGTCGTTTTCAGTCATTCAGCGTCCGCGAAGCTGTTCATAGCAACTTCTCACAAAGGTGTAGTGTAGAAAAGTGGGAGACATAGCAGTAAAGGAAGATAAAATAAAAAAAATAATAAGTCGCACTAAAACAAGGCATTGGAAAGGTAATCAATGCAGTGCAAGAAGGAAACTAAGCTAAGAATACGTGTTTCCTTTTACCTTTTCCTTAAAATCGTGCCAATCTTATAGATGAACTATTCATACGCATTGTTTCGTTGTCTTCGCTATGGTAGAGATGTTAGATGCTGCGAATAGAGGCGGTTGTTGGTTGTATAAAAATCTACGCCAACTTACAACAGTGTTGTGCTGTAGTGGTGAGCCATGTGTTAGTGTAGTGCAGCTGACAAATCAACAATAACGCTTATATTAACGTTGCAGACATACTGTGATAGCATGATACAGCTCCTTATTTCATTCCATTCAATATCAGTAGTGTTTTTGTGACAAATAATTTAAGAAAATCAGTGCGTGTGAAAAAGTTGATCGTCATAATGTTTAACAGCTTAACATGCGCAGTGAATTATTAATTTCGAATTTAAGAAGCAATTTTTTAATGTTGGCATCTCGTCGACAGAAGCTGATCAGTTAAGCCACTATGTACCTGTATGAAAACATTTTAACTATATTTCTAGTGTGATTATGTAAAAACGGAATATTTTAATAGCTAGTGATCATTTGATTGTGATAAATATATGCGCCGGCTTCCGGGTGTAGAATATCAAACAATTTCAATGTCATGTGGAGGCCATCGGTTGTTGCAAATGAATCGTCTTCTTTGTAATACCTTACTCTCTGATCCCGAAAAAGGGTTCGTCACTTAGGCCGCTGTCACTGTTACTGCTAATGCAGTCTTTCGTTGTATTCGTGAGTAAATCGTATGTTCGCTATTTGGCAATTATCGGCAATGTGTTTGGTGAACAATGTTGCTCTAATACGCGTAATCTCGCTGTATTAAAACGCGTGTGATGAATACATAAATATTTGCTTAGTCCGGTGGTAAATCTGTTTTGAATGTTGAATTCCTATTTAGTATTTGTGTGTGTGTGTGTTTGTTTTTTATTTATTTGTGAAACCTTGTTTACAAAGGCGGTCTTGACAAATTTCAAGCGAAATCTACCTCGATTAACTCTATCCTTATCTTAATACAGTAAAAAACTGCGTGTGTTTGTTTTGTAAATTACATATTTAATAGTGTTATGGAAACCCTAGTTTGAACCCTAAGAACGATCATGCTTATTTTGCCTCTTTTTACAGGAAGGCCATAAAATGTTTTTTAAAAACAACATGATAAAATGAGAAACGTTGCAGCAACGCTGTTTGTTATCCTCACTATTTTCAAAATAAGGTATGTATGCTGATATTGCTAATCAGTGTATACTTTTATGTGCATTTATTGTAATTTATTTCTCATGAATTTTTTTTTGCTAGCTTAGTTTTTGGTATTGGAAGTACAATTATTGTGGGGTTCTTTTTTTTCGACAATCCTAATTCTCCAAATTATAATCACCAGTGATTAATTCTTGGGTTTATATGACTTTAATTAAGCAATACGGCCTGGCCGTTACTACCGAATAAAAAAATAAAAAAATGACTTTAATAACGCTCATTATGTTGTGGTTTATTTTTGAGACCTCAAGCAAGCAGTATTAGTACAAACTCAAAGTAAATTACAATGTGCTGTATATTTCGGTAAAATCCTGCAACTGATGAGTTTTGCAAAAAAAAAAATAAACACAGTTAGGCATACCAATGGATTAAAGCCCATATAAATGTGCGATCGTTGACCGTCAAAATACAGTGCGTTCAGTTTTGCCTTTTCCAATTTCAAAAAGCTCTGCTACAAAATTGTTACTTTCTATTCCGAATGAAAAAATGGTTGCAGTTTCTTAGTCTCCATATTTTAATGACATCGTCATCATGACATTATTAGATGTATGTCAATCAGTAACATTGATGTTTTATCGTAATACAAAGCATGGTCAGATGTTTCCTTTACATAAAGACTATTACAATACATCAGGTGGCGGATTACAGAGCGTTTTGACATTTCATTATTTGACTCACGGGTTCCTCGGGATGCTTTGTTTTGTGAGTTATTGAATGCAATGGCTTTTGGAAGTTTTGAATCGTTACAAAAAAAAAAACAAATTAGTTGCAAAAACTAAGAAAAAAATGCCACATTTGTGTAGTGTAGCAAGATGCCCTAAAACTTATTCATCTGTAAAGAATACAGGAATCCCAATTACTTTGCACAAATTTCCAGTGCATCATATTTGCGTATAAATAACTATGTTGATGTTGATAAATAACAGTTAATATGAATTCAATTTGGCTATGTACGGGATTTTCAATAGACAGCTGTCAGGAGGGCTATACCACCACCTCATATCATATAATATATCATATGTTTCTTTTGCTATTCCAAAATGCACATGTTATAGCATAAAACAACTGTGGCATGGGAAACAGTGTTGTGTTGAACCGAAGCGTTTTTACTCACATTGACTTCTAACGCATGGCTTAGTCCGATTCCCAGTTGGCCTCGCACTCCATAGGCAGGACTAGCAATATCAGGACAGGACTAGCGTAAACCAACAGTTGCGAAGAAGAATTATAATCTTTAAATTTGTATTTTCATTAGCTTTTTAATGTTTGATTATAATAGAATGAATGATTATTTCATCCACAATATTGTTTTACCAACAAGCTATATTATGCTGCTGTATGTTTTTTGATTTGGGTTGAAAATGGGTTTTTAAGTCAATTATGTGATAATTTTCGATCGAAGAAATTTGAAGTGTATACCCTTTTTTGTGTAATCACTTTGGTTGGAACTTATTTGTATCTCAATTAATGATATTCGACTGTATTTTGAAATATATTTATTCTCAGTTAAAGGCAAAACAAAATTTAGGTGACTCGGTGGCCTAATTGGTAACGGCGTAGGCCTATCATACGATCTGGTCCGTCGTTGCTTCGAATCCCATTCGGACCGCTACCGCCTCCCATATGCAGGATTGACCATCCTACACTAAGATACGCTAAGTCACTGCCCCTCGTAGACAGGATTACGCGTCTTTTTTATACTGTTTTTACTGGTTTGGACTTGCGTTTTTCTCGATCTTTTATCGCTCGTTGATTTGAAAAAAGCACTTATTTCCAGTTTAAGGAATGGTTGGATGAGCTGACCCTTAATGAACAATAATGTCAGTCAGTATTGTCAGTATTGAAATAAATGTGTAAATTTCGACAAATGAATTGCGTATGCTGACCTTCTTATGATCATATTGTCTTCTACCAGCATCAGGTAGGTGAAGATCTGGGTCTATAATACCCTCACTACGATTATTGGACCACTGGAAAAGTACTTGGTCAATCGAAATGTCCGAGTACACCGGGGATTACTTGAAAAATATTGCACATCCAATTACATTGACCCCGACATGAAGATTATTGCAATATTGATTCATGCAGCTAATATTTTATTAATTTAACCGATTCTTTATTGTAAAGACAAGTAAAATGAATAATATGGATAAAACATTTTAAATGCAAGATACTCAAATATGGAAGTGAATCGCTCTACCAAAGCATCCTTATTCGGATGGAAACTGTGATCCTGACTATCAAATAACTGATCGGTTATATTGCAGTTTGCCAATTATTGAAATAGCATCCACATATGCGAACATTACCTTTGTTTTAACATTGCAAAAAAAAAAACAATCAGATCAATTCAGTATGAACGCTTGGCCGTTTTAATGCTAGAAAACTAATTCCAAATTCATTACCCTTTTGAATAACTCTTATGAAAATGACGATTTTTTTTTCTTTTTGGTACAGGGCTGCTAAATGTTTCGTATCAACAGTGCTTTGCTCGCGGATGCCAGGACTGACGCAAACTCAGCGTCAGATATGCACAGAATCATCAGATGCAGTTATATCTCTCGCATCAGGCCAGTGGTTAGGTGCAAATGAATGCCAAAAACAGTTTAAGGGTAAGATGAAAACCAAAATGAATTTGGACATTAGTATCATAAGTTAATTTATCTCTTTTTTTCTTAAAGGTCATCGATGGAACTGTACTAACGTTTGGAATAATGACATGTTCGGACAGATCATAGTAATAGGTAGTTTAGAAACAGTTTTTCGTCAAAAGTATTATTGTTTCAAGCATTTAGTTACATTTTAAGTACTTAACATACTTTCTCTAAACAGTTTTATTTTACGCATTAAGTGTTTATGATTTAAAAATAAACATATACCATATTTAAATTTTTTTCAGGTTCAAAAGAGGCTGCATATACCTATGCCATAACTAGCGCCGGGGCGGTACATTCAATTACAACTGCCTGCGCTAAAGGAAACATTACGACGTGCGGTTGTGATATGAAGCAGAAAAGTTTTTCTTCCAGCGAGTCTGAAGTGAGTTCGAACCGTTAATTACAATTGATATCCCATTGCGTGCAGTAGAATATTTGCAAAAAGTCGTCTACTGCACGTTCAATTTTTCACACAACTTACCATTATATTTATCTTTGTTTTGTTTCATTCCTTTTGCGATAATGGTGTACTCTTGTTCCTTTACGCATATGCTTTTAGTAGAACTGGAAATGGGGAGGCTGTTCCGTTGACATTGGCTATGGTATGCGGTTTGCAAAAAAGTTTCTCGACGCCCGTGAAATTGAAAACGATAATCGTAGCCTTATGAACATTCACAACAATCGTGTTGGAAGAAAGGTAATGTAGAGAGTGATTAAGTGCGAACTGGAGTGCAACAGTAGTTCGCACTTATTCACTCAATCAATGTTATAAAAGCATACACTTTTGCACTGTTACAAGTAGTGAAAAGCTTTTTCTCTTAAAGATCAGTGTTTCTATTCCAATGAACAGTTGCAAAATAGTTTAGCTGGCATGTTTTCAGCGCTGCATCAATTTCTGAGTCAGTCTTTTGCGTTAGAAGACATTTTATTTTACGTTTATTTAAAAAAAAAGCAATAGTTGGTTAATTATTCTTCACTTCTTTAGCGGTAAATTATGCAACATAATAATTTAAAGAAACAAAACAAATATTTCTAGACGTAAAATTAGGAAAAAATCAAATGCTTTTACAAACGTTTGTATCTGTTGAAAGTATGTTATTAGAAAGTTTTTTTCTCAAATTTGTATTTTTCTTTTAAAATGTGTTCAACAAGCAAGAAAAGAACGGACATTGTAGGAATAAGATTTTGACGAGCAACAAATCATTTTATCCTTTTCCCAATTATCATAAGCAATAGTAGACAAGAGACACGTTTCATAGTTGCCAATGAACGTAAATAAGGAACAGTCTATAAATAATAATAATTTCATAACATTTTGAAACAGCTGCTTAGTGATTTTCGTATATTTTTATTTTATTTAATATCATTGCTCATAACAGTTCTTATGTTTTCTTTCATCTCTCCCAAAAGTTAGTAAAGCTACATCTACGGACCGAATGTAAGTGCCACGGCGTAAGTGGTTCCTGCGCAATGAAAACTTGCTGGAAAAGCTTGCCACCGTTCCATGTTATTGGCAACGCCATGATGAAGAAATACCGCAAAGCCAAACTAGTACACGGTATTAACGTAAGAAACAATGAACCTCAGCTCGTGTTGAAACGGTGTGAATTTGATTTCCTTCCCTTAAAGATTTTTTTACCTATTCATTAAACTAACATAATTTCATTGCATTATTTCATTCACAGAAAAGGTAATAAACAGAACGGAAAAACGCTGGATGAAAATCAAATTCCAAAGAGAAGTGAGTTGGTCTATTTGGAACCTTCGCCCAACTATTGTGAGCGTAATATAAGTATTGGTGTCCTCGGCACGACCGATCGCAACTGCAACCGTACTTCATCTTCCATGGATCATTGTGATCTGCTTTGTTGTGGACGAGGTTACAATACGCACCAAATCGAACGTACTTGGCAGTGCAATTGCAAGTTCAAATGGTGCTGCACGGTAACTTGCGATGTGTGTTCCGAGCGGAAGGAAGAATATACTTGTAAATAAAATATTATCATTACAAACGTTAAATAAATTCACAGTCCACCAATATGCAAAGCATTGATAGCTGTCAACGAAATCTAGATGGCCTTGATTTACTCCTTGTTTTGCTCTTTAAACATATTTCAAAATTCGACTTTCTTGTCTTGAATGCGTATACCTTCAGCTGTAAATGCTTATCCTATGGATAAACTAATTGTTAACACTTTTACTGCCATTTCTTCCGATATTATATTGCAATTGCTTTGAAATTTTAGCAATCTTACTTGATGTTCACTGTTTTACTATGTTTGTGTGTTCTTCTTCTTTGGCCCGCTCATCGCTGAGCACGTCCAAGTGACATGGCCAGGTCACCAATCCGTTTCCAGGAAACTCGGTCCAGGGCTGCAGTCCTCCAGCCACGGTTGCATCCGATCTCCGACAGGTTCAACTCCACTTGATCCAGCTAGCGAGCTCGCTGTGCTCCTCTACGCCTCGTACCGAACGGGTCGCCGACGAGCACCTTTCTGGTGGGGCTTTGTGTGTTACGAGAACATATTTTCTTCTCCCAAATCCATTGGGATAAGAAATTGCTTCAACTGCTGCTTCAACGGTTACTCCTCTTGGTTGAAAACTTTGTTGGAGAATATCAGACCGGTTTTATAGAGGGGCGCTCGGCAGTTGACCAATTGTTTACACTTCGGCAGATCCTTCAGAATTGTCGTGAGTACAACTGTAGAACACATCACATCTTTATCGACTTCAAGGCGGCCTATGACAGCATTAACCGGCAACAGCTGTGGAAACGGATGAAGGAGTTTCAGTTTCCGGATAAACTGATGAGGCTGTGTAGGGCTGTGTTTGCCTCTTACAGGGGACTGAGGCAAGGGGATAGACTTTTCTGCCATTTCTTCAACGTGGCATTGGAAGGTGTGATACGACGAGCAGGCATCGACACGAGAGGTACTATTTTCTGGCGCTCCA